>JAHTLZ010000045.1:7520290-7573515 GCA_023846285.1 Phrynocephalus versicolor | reverse complement strand
TTATTGAATTTATACCCCGCCCATCTTCCCGGGGGAACTCTGGGCGGCTTACAAGCTGAGAATTCAACAGCTGTCAGAAATACAAATAGATAAAAAGACAGGCAATAATCATACAAATAAAATAAAATCATATGGCACCCTTGTAGGACCCTCCTTTCCGCCGCTGACCAGCGTTTGGGGGGTGTTGGGGGCAAAAACTTTCACCCTGGCACCTCACCACCCCTGTTGCCACTATTATCCTTGGATAAGGGTGTTTGCTCTTATCCGCAGATTTCGCTATCCATGGGGGCAGACCTCCACGGATACTGCAATCCTACTGTATTTATTTTTTACATTTTTTTAACCTGCCCATCTGCCCAAAAAGTAACTTTAGGCAGCTAACTTGTGTGCCTTATGCTCTGTCTAATCGCTCCCTGCCCCTGCACTTTCCCTGCTTCAAGGGTAGCTAGCTTGCTTAAGTAATTTGCTGTTTGTCTATCTCTAAAATGGCGGGAAAATCATATTTTGTCTAAAAATTGACATAAGGCTAAAGATCTACAGGTTTAGCTTCATGTTCCAGTTACTTGCTCTGGTGTTTTCTGTGATCAGTTCATTGATATCATTAAGAGATAGTGACTCTAGTTCTGTTATCATTGGTTGAGAAATGGAAGTGCCTTCTAAAGGTTTAAGCTCACTACAGTCCTCTTGTTTCTAATGTGTCCCGTGTGTAATGTTTTCTGACTCTTGACCTTACAGTATTATATTTCTCAGAAACATGTTATGCATCTGACTCTAGTTTTAGCTTCCATTTCATTCTGTATAACTTCCTTTTAACTCTAGTATTTTCTAGATTTGGAGAATTTGGGGTGCATGATATATTTTAAAAAATATCCTCGAGTTAAAAGGTCTGTTGTAAAAATGTGAATGGATTTTGTTCAGTTGAGGCATGATGATTTAATGTTATATCACTGGTATAGTGGCTCTTTATCAAGGCTGTTGTGAGAACTGGGAACAGAAAGTTGTTTCCTTAGCCCTCAGATGTGACCATCAGGATCTAGCTAAATATTATATACAGTCTTGCAGCACCTTGTTGAATAATGGTAAATGCTGTGTGTTTGTTCCTTAGCAAGATAACTCCATTAAAATTAAATAATTGGGAAGTAACATTAGATTTAAAAAAAATACTGGATATTTTATTTAAAATAACAGTTTAAGGATTATACTATCGTGTTTATCATTTCATGGTCTGACACACATCTAGCTATCTGCATGGGAAGAAAAGTCATACTCCATGCATAGTCTTAAAAGTTGAAGATTAGTCTTTGTTTTTCTGCTTTACTCCATCCCAGCAATCGCACCCATCACTTGTGCTTATGGGCTACAGGTTTTAAGCCTCATATCTGTTTGAACATTTAAAACACACTGCATAGCACTTGCGTTGCTTTAGTAAAAGTCATTTTAACTCTTGAAGCCCAAACGTTTAAAGAGTAGGTATAATAGTTTTAACAGTGCCCAGAATCCTATTCATAAACATAACTCTTTCACGGTAACATGGACACCATTCCAAAGCTTTCTCAGTTTCTGTTGGAACACACTTGGAAACAGCATGTTTGCCCCCTTTTATAGTAGATATGTTTTGACAAATGTGTACACAACAAGCCCATTGTGTATACTGAAGACAAGCAATGGGATTCTAGCTGTTGCTGGTTGCGCTCTCTCTCTCTCTCTCCTCCCCTCTCCCTCCCTCCCTCCCTCTCTCTCTCTCTAAGCTTGTTTCTTTTGCAAACTATTTTATTGTATTTGCTTTGAGAACTTTAAGTTGTTGACTGGGAACACAGGCAGGGAGCTCTCTCAGAGGTCCAGTTACTTATTGAAATCTTCCCACCCTGCATTCAGTAGAGGTTGCTGCAAGAAATTGGCTCACTGGTATAGTGGCGCAGGCTTCGTCTTATGTGAAGGCTGCCCAGCTTTCTTAAAAGAGATAACGCCGATCGCATTAAAAATTGTTTTTTTTAATAGAAATTAAAGTCATTTAGACAACAACTGACCAAATTGATTTGGTTGTCTTGGTTTGTAAAGTACAATGGACCGTCATATAACAAATGGTTTGTATAACATAAAATCTGTACTACATAAAAAATTCCAGAGATAGGGGAAATTTGCATAACAGAATCACCTATGGGGTGAATCCATACAACATAAAAATGGTTGCGATTAGGGATTACTCTGTTTTCAATGCACTCCTATGGGAAATTTGTATAAAGGAATTTTTTCTTAACAGAATTTCATTTGGAATGAATTAATTCCTTTATGCAAGGTACCACTCCATGTGGATCATGAATTGGTTCCCAGCTTTCCTGGATGAAACAGCTTCTAGATTGATTTTAGTCTGGTTTTAGAGATTTTTCTATTGATTTTGTTTACCTAATGGTCGGAATCGGTAGTAATTTGATAGAATTAATCACAAGATTGTTTTGAGATGCCTTTGGTACAATATTTGGGGCTTGGAGGAGGAGCCTTACAGCAGTGTTATATCTTTCCCTTTCCAGATAGGAGGTGATAGACTGGGATGACTCTTTTAATTTTTTTTTTTTATAGATTTTTCGGGATGACTCTTTTAATTTAAAAAACTGCCTGGTTGAGTCTTTAAGGGTACTATTGTATACAGTCTGCCCCCCCTCCAGTGCCTGAGGTCCATTTTCAACCTGCAACTAAAGTAGGCCTACTGAATTAGCAGAGAGGAACTGACTGGCCTACCTCAGTTATGACCTGCAGTTGGATTCCAGCCATTGTGTTCTTTGTGGACTATCATAGTTGCCTGTGTTCAGCTCCTGACATTGAATTATCCATTCTTGGTCTGTGTACCTTTTAAACGTCTAGACAGCTATCTGCCAAACATGCTAAGAAAACAGAACTGAAATGCTTCTGCAGAAAGAACTGCAGCTTTCAGAACCAGGAAACACTACAGTCTTTCCCCACCATTTCGCGTTTCATATACTGCGGTCCCACAATATACCGGAACTGCAGTATCTGAAACTGGGGCAAGCTGCATGGGCCCATTTGAGGCCTCCTGCACTTACCCCACGCCTGGCGCTGCCCTGAATGGGCCTCCGGCAGGCTTCCTCGGCCTCTCGGAGGTCCAGAAGTGGTTTCCGGCAAACTGGAAGTGACTTCTGGAAAACCAGAAGTGACTTCCAGATCACCAGAAAACACTTTAGGCTCTGGAAGCTTCTTAGAGGCCTGTTTGGGGCAGCGCCAGGCCTCAGTTAAGTGTAGGAGGCCACAGATAGGCCTCTCAGTCCCGACCCGACCCAGCATCTACAGATCGCGGATTTTCCATTATCACAGGTTGGGTTGGGTCCCTAACTCCCCGCAATAGGTGGGGGATTATTATACTTTCTTGTTTGAGACAATTATCTGTTTGTTTTTAATTGTGCTGTTTAAGAACTGAAGTGTTGGATATCTGTATGTGATTTTATCATTTCTCACTGCAATCACCCAGGTAACATTGGGACACACTTAAAATAATAATTGATACTGTAGTTTGTAATAGTATGCCCGTATCTTACTGATATTGGGTGGAGTTGAGCACACTACACTGCCTGCAGGGGTTTCTTGTGATTCTGGTTGATTGTTGCACAAGTGATAACTAGAGATGGGCACGACTTGGCGAAATTCTCGTTTCCGTTTCCGTTACTCGTTTCCGTTACGAAACGGAAAAGGAAACGACAATTACTTCGCCAGAACTCGAACTCGAACCGAAAAAAGAAAAATTGGGTCTGATTTGTCGTTGTCGTTCCTGGCATCGCGGCGACCCCGCGATGTCAAGCACGGCACAGAAAAAAAGTTTTTTAAAAAAAAAGTTTAAAAAAAACCCGATTCCCGGCCCAAAAAGCAGGCGGAAATATGCCTGCCTGAGTGAGGGCACCTACCAGAGGAGGGGTGGTTTCGGGGGGGGGTCCCCGGGACCCCCCTCTCCTGTCCTGGACTGCTCTGGTGGGGGAAATCCTTGTCGTCTCGCAGTCGCTCGCAAGTCGCAACAAGCACCGGACTTGCCGCCGGCCGCCGCAATTCAAGCAGCACCAAAAAAAAGTTTTAAAACCTCTGCCGCGATTCCCGGCCCCAAAAGCAGGCGAAAATATGCTTGCCTGTCTGAGAGGGCACCTACCAGAGGGGTGGTTTCTGGGGGGGGGGTCCCGGCCTCCCCCCCTCTCCTGTCCTCCTGGGCTGCTCTCGTCTCACCATGCCATGCGGTGCAGGCGGGGGATCGAAAATGGGGCAGCGACCGCAATATTTTTTTTGAAATCGTGGTCCAAAAAACAAAAACACACAAGCCAACAAGCACCACAGAAACATGCGGAAATTGCTATTTTAAAACTGCCAGAATTTTTACAGTAGCAGTGGGTTTTTCTTGCAACAAAATGTCTCCTCTGTCCTCTCTCCATTGATTTTATTTTATTTTATTTTTTTTACACCTGCGCAATGATGGGCTGGCCATGGGAGTGACCATGCAATTTTTTGGAGCCATTCCACCAATCGCATGGCCACTTGGCCAGGTTGACCACAGAGACTTCTGGGATGTGCCAATTGGGCATAAAAAGCCCACTAACCATAGCCCTAACCCTAAGCCTAAGTCTAACCCATACGCCAGTACACTGTCCTTCTAAGTGGGTCAGAGAGGCACCCAGAGGTGCACCCCAAAACTCACCCTAACCTCACCCGTAACTAGCCTAACCCTAGCCCTTGCGCTAACCCGTCTTAACCCTAAGCCAGATCTACTTGCATTGCACTACACACGCAAGTACGTTTCCCTTCTTAGTGAGACGCAGCGGGTGCAAAGAGTCTGCCAGTCCATCATTTGTGGCTCTGGCTGACTCCTCCTACAGCAGCAGTGCTATGCAAACCATGCCCGCGAGTGCTGCCTGTGTCTCACCGACTGTTGCAGGGAAGGCACCCCAAAAAGAAGGGTGCCTCTGCCAGTCTGCTGCGTCTGCAACTTGGTATGCATATCCATATGGCTATGCATGCCCTTTTGTAGCGGGTGAGGATAGGAGGCACCCACGGGTGCCTCCAGGAGCCCGCTTCCCTTTTATAGCGGGCCAGAGGAGGCACCCACCCCACAGAGGTGCCTCCAGGAGCCCGCTACCCCCCCAAACCAGTATAACGACAGACGAAAAAATGACACCACGAAATGACAAATTTTTGCGAAATTTCGCGAAAAACGGAAACGAACCGAAACGGACCCGTCCCGAAAAACGATAACTCGGAAAAAAAAAATTCCTGGTCGTGCCCATCTCTAGTGATAACTCATCCTGAGCCTGTAGACAGAAAGGGCTCGTGCAAGAAGGCGTATTCAGATATGTTGTATATTAAGCAAAGAGCATAGTCTTTCTGCTATGCTTCAAAATCCTTTGCCAGTGTGACAGAGTTCCAGTTACTTCTGATAATTCCTATTACCTCTGTGTTCTGTCACAAACCATGGATTCTGACTTACTAAACCAGGAGGTGTCAGAGTGTCAGGGGAAGTGCATGTGATACATTTACATTGCCTTCACCCATTACAGTTTTGTTAACAAACCCGGAAGATGAAAAGCTAGGACTGCATTTAATTGCTCTCTAACTAGGCAGGATTTGTAACTCAAATTTCAAATCATGGTTTGAACTTGCCTTCCGATTCTTTCTTATTTGGGCACTGTGAGTAATCTCTGGAAGTTCTATTTAATTGTAGCTACCTAGTTTGTTTAACTGTTTGTGTAAGGAGGAGGAGTAACAAAGCAGAAGCAACTTGTTTGGCCTAGCACACTGCTGGTGTTATTCTCATTTTAATAACCAGGATGCATGGTTTGCTGTTGTGTGTTCACTTTTCCAGAACTTCTTACCTCCCATTTCCAACTTAATTCTGGTTGCACTCTTGACTGCAGAAGCAGAAGTTATTTCTAAGCAGATTCCACACTTTTGGGTGTTTTTTATTCATAGAAGACACCAGTCAGGTTTTTTATTATAAATGTCTAACTTATAATTTTCTTTGGAATCAACCTATTCCATGTTAGGTAGGGTCTTCTTTGTATTCCAGTACTTTTGTCAGTAGAGTTAAGTATTTCTCTAAATTGCTTTGTTTAGCTTTAAAAAATAAATACCATACAGTCTTTAAAAATGCTAATCATTATTCCTTCCTCCCCCTGCCCCCACGTTCTTTCCAGAAACATTTAGTAATGATCAAGAGTTTATCTTGCCTTACTTTCAATGGAGAGCTGTCTGCTTCATAGCATTGATGATTCAATTATTTTTCTTTAGTTTCCGACATTGAAGGCGGTGATGGATTGCAGCTCAGAAAGGAACATGCGCTCAAAGTTTTTGCTTATATCAATTCTTGGACGCAAAGGTAAATGCCGTGTTTTTTAAGTGATCACAGTTCATGAAGTATCTGTAGGTACATTCTGTGTTAAAATGTGTAGTTTTAAGTATTGAGAAGATTTTGTCTTGGTCGTAATTGGGAAGGGGGAGTATTTAGTTATGCCTTCTTAAAAACAAAGGTTTTTTTTATACAGATATGTAGGAAATGGGTGAAATGCACTTATAATTACATGTAAAGGTAACAGTTCTTTATGGGACCTTATCGGTTTGAAAAACAGGTGTTGCTGGAATTATCAAAAGGGAAAATCAATTTATCGTTGTTAGAGAGGTTTCCATTTCAACTACCAAATCATTATTATTTTCATTGACTACTTACAATATGCTCTACTTGAACAGAAAACCCACATTATTGTGGGGAAAGGTACTCAGAGCTTTGGTGAGAGTGCAAATAGTAATCTTTTCAACTCAGAAGTGTTTCTGGAAAGGGCCTGTGATTGGTGGAAAAACTCTTGCATTCTGACTGCACAGTGAACTGTGGTTTTGTGGAACACTCCAGCTGTATAGAAGGAGCAGATGCTTCTATTCACTAACATCTAATAAATCTCTTGGAATGTGGGATTTTCTGGCCCTGCTGAGAACAGCTTTGCCAAACAAAAGAATAGGAAAGAAAAACATTTATGATGACTAGGTTAGGTGTTTCTAAGTTTTATTAATTTACTTGTAGTTTTAGACTGCTTGCTAACCAGTGTTCTTTGAATGGTGTATAGTGCATGAAAAGCATAATACAAAAAATTACAACAGTGGTAGAAACAATATTTAATAAAAGCAGCAGCAAAGGGTGAACAATGCTGCAGCGCATAATACAAATGTTGAAACAGCAGCAGTGCACATGAGTGATGAGATCTAAAAGCATTGATAAAAAGGCTTTCCATCTGGCATTCATGCCAGGTGAGGCTTTCTAGAAAGGACATTTTACAGGATGTTCTCTCAGCTGAAGAGCAGGAGAGGTTTCGCTGTTGCAGCTGTTGCTTCTTGAACAAAAAGGATTGTCTCCCTGAACAAACCACCCACAGCTATAAAGTTTATGCTTCACTTTAGCTTCTCTGTGAATTTATTAAGCTTCTGCTACCATTCACTGCGATGTGAAGCATATATAAATAGAAAAGGAGCCTCGTGGCGCATTGGTTAAATGCCTCTACTGCAGCTAAAACTGTGCTCATGACCTGGGGTTCATTCCCAGGTAGCCAACTCAAGGCTCACACAGCCTTCCATCCTTCTGAGGTCGGTAAATTGAGTACCCAGCTTTTGGGGAGGGGCAACGTGTAGCCTGCATATTGAGAACAGACAAAAGAAAATATTTTTTCACCCAGTGCATTGTTAGTCTGTGGAACTCCCTGCCACAGGATGTGGTGATGGCACCTGGCCTCGATGCCTTCAAAAGGGGATTGGGCAGGTTCCTGGAGGTAAAGTCCATCACAGGTTACAAACCATGATGGATATGTGTAATATCCAGGCTGAAAACCAGGGTACTTCAAGGGCCAGGTGCAGGGGAGTGGTATCAGGACACAGATATCTAATCTCATGTGCTCCCAGAAGCATTTGGTGGGGCCACTGTGAGATATAGGAAGCTGGACTAGATGGACCTTTGGCCTGATCCAGCATGGGTTTTCTTATGTTATGTTCTTATGTTAAGTGCACTTGGCTTTTAAAAAAATGTTTATGAATATTTTCCTTTAGATAATTTTAAATGTAAGATTGAAGATTTCTTACATGCCCATAATTTTTAAAACATTGTGCAGTAGTACTGCTATCTCTTTCTGAAATGTTGTCTGATTTCCTATCTTGGTTTACCACTTTAAATACCCTTTTAAACAGGCAATGTCTATGCTGCTTCAAGGAATATAAGCATTTGGAGATCTTCAACCAAGTGGTGTGTGCACTTATAAATTTAGTGATTGCCCAAGTTCAAGCTCTTCGGGACCAGCTGTGTAAACATTGCACTATTAACTTAGACTCGGCATGGCAAGATGAAAACCATCCATCTGATGAGCCCCTGAATGTAGAGAGAGAATCTCATGGAGAAGAAGAAAATGGTGAAAGACACAAATCCACAGAGAAAAAGTTAGACTCTGGAAGAATTTGTATCTTGACAGAAGAAGAATCCATAAAAGGCACTGATGCCTTCAGCATATGGAATACTGAGGAAAAGGAAAAACTATTGCTCTGTGTAGCAAAAATCTTTCAGATCCAGTTTCCTCTGTATACTGCTTACAAGCATAATACACATCCTACAATAGAGGTATGTATTCTAACTGACCATTGAAATGTCTCGCCTCCTGTTGTTTTTGTTTTGATTTGATTTGGGTTTTGGAACATACTAAAGTAAAAAAAAATCAGCTTTGAGTCCTGGACATAATGAAATCTGGCAGTTGACATTTGTGTTACAGTTCAGTAGCTTTCATTTGAAATCTGTTTTAGTATGTTGGATTTTTGAGATGTTCCCTAAACAAACAACACCGTCCATGCTGGAGAAATAACACAAGTAGAAGGATTACAATTTAGTTGTTGCTATTTAAAAGGCCACTACAGTAGAACCCCCGTATCCATGGGGGATTGGTTCCGGGCCACCCCCACGGATACTGAAATGCCCAGATAAGAGCAAACACTACTGTCTGGAGGCTTTCACCCCCAACAACCTCCAAATGCTGGACAGTGAAGGGCTATGGACCTGCCCAGTGGGAGTAGGAACGGCAGCAGTGGAGAGGGAAGGAAGCGCTAGCACAGTGGTTCCCAACCAGGGGTCGCCATGAACCAGAGAAGAAAAAGGCACAAACAGCTTGGGTCTGGGGGAGGAAGGGGGAGGAAGGGGGAGAAGAGTGAGTTACAGCTTGATAGGTTGGAGGGGATGTCAGTCAATGGCACCAGAGGATGCGATTGGCTGAGGGTACCTGTAGAGGGAAGTTCTCTATGGCACCTGAGGCCCTGGCCTGCCAAAGGGGGCTTGTGGCCTCTTCCAAGCAGAGCAAGGGGTCACTACAACACGAGGAGCTGTATTAAAGGGTCGCGGCATTAGGAAGGTTGGGAACCACTGCATTAGCAGGTGGAGAGGCAGGATGAGGTCGCAGTGGAAGCAGTGTGGGTGGGGAGGGGGTGTAAAGTAGAGTGGAAGCTGCACATGACTCCTTCCCTCACTCCCGCCAATTTCTGTGTGCCCAGAGTCGAAAGTGAGGTGGCTTTCCTGTTACTTGCTGCTCCTTGGAAGCACATGGCGTGGCCCGCGGACTAACTATCATTCTCCATGTGGCTGCCTCACAACGGTCTTTCCATGCCTTCCTTCCCTTTCTGTTGGTCAAAAGGCTTTGGGGCAGGGATGCGGCTACAGCAGCCCCACGCAAGCCAAACACTGCCTTCATTTTATTTGTGTTTCGCCCCTGACACTTAACCCACTCCTGCTGGGCAGGCAGGCGGGCAGAAAGAAAGGTTGAGTAAAAACATTTTAAACAAAACAAAATAGATTTTCAGCCTAGGCTTAGCCCGAGGGGTCTTAAATCTTAGAAGGTTTTTAGCAAAGGGGGGGAGGGAAACCCCACTGCCTTGATAAGACAGCAACCCATAATAACCTCCCAACTGGTTAATTAGCAATTAGTTGATTAACGGGCTTGTTCCTCTAATTAAGGTGCTCTCTTAGCTGAGGTAAAAGGAATGTAGTGCAGGCCTTGTCTGGCTCCTCCTCCTCTTCCGCCATGACGCCTCTCCTGTCAGGCGATGGCAGTGTCCTTGGCTGAGGCAACCAGAAGCTCCACACCAAGCGTGGCAGCTCTGACCAGCAGACCAACTTGGAGGCCTCGTAGTGGCTGCCCATACAGTCGCCCATCAGTGCCCCCAGCAAGCAGCCACGGAAACAGGCGCAGCCGCTCCACTAGACCGGGTGGTGGGAGAGAGCACCTTCACTCCACCTGGCCCACCGCAGTGCTGCACCTTTGGTGGACCAGGCAGCACAAAGGCACTCTTTCCCACCACCTGGTTTGCTGACCTGCCCAGCAAGAGTCGTGGGGTGCTGGGGGCTCCACTGGGGGCTCTTTCTGCCCTGACACCCCACTGCCCACTGATTTCCAACCACAGATATCTGAATTGGTTTATGCTATGGTGAATCAGCAGATACAGGATTGGTGCTGTAATTCCCATAAAACTGATAGCTATCTTGTAGCTGGAAAACATTACCATTTTTTTTCCAAGCAAGATAGATTACAAGAGGATGACCAAGGAATGGATAAAAGAGCTGCTCTTAACATTATTACAGTCAAAGTGTTTAGAATCCTTCTTGTAAGCATCTCCTTTGTACACTGATGTGGAGGCATCATATACTGAATTTCTCGTAGAATTTGCATCATTGGCAACATCTCTTCAGAGCCTTCTGTTTACATGTGGGGTCTGCTTCATAGCATAATCTTGGAAGGCTTGGTCTTGTGAAAGTAACATTTACAGTAAATCCACTCTTGGATGTCATTATTGCAAATATGAGACATGTGAATATAAATGTACATAGTTTTTGCAGAGGTAGTATTAGGATAATCTAATCTGTCTAAATTGTGCTACAATTTCACTAATAGTCCAGAAATGACAGCATGGACTCCCAGAATATCCAAGAAGGTTTGAACTAGAGATGGGCATTTCATTTTGGAATGGGACTGGTTACAAAACGAAACATGCCACCACAGCTGGTACTCGAAACCCAGTCCCACCCACCGGAACAAAATCAACCACTGTCTTACCTTGCTGTAGTTCATGCTAGGTGAAATTCCAAAGAGGAAGCAGCCTCTGATGTGTCATCTTTCCCTCTCCCTGTTGCTGGCCAGTCAGACAGGGAGGCAGGATGATGCATGTCCTTGCATAGGTCCGGATTGGCTAGCGCCAGGGAGAGGGAAAGATTGCGCATTGGAGGCTGCTTCCTGGCTGGAATTTCACTCAACACGAACTACAGCAAGGTGAGACAGTGACTGATTTGGTTCCAGAGGGTAGGACTGGGTTCCGAGCACCAGCTATGCTGGCATGTTTCATGTCGGAACAAGTTCCCTTCTGAAATGAAACACCCATCTCTAGTTTGAACTATTTGCAGCTATGGTTATAAGGTTAAAACAAAGCATTAAAGGAAGCATGTATTATTAGGAATTTACTATGAACTACTGTGTAGGTTTGCAAATCCATTGTTTAAATGCTGTCATTTGGTTCTGAAGGTTACTGAAGATTTTGGCTCGGCAGCATGGGGGGGGGGAGATCCCCAGAAATGGAGTGGCATGTGCTATAGCAGAAAGATCTCCTGCTCCTTTTGTAATGCCCCTCTGAAATTAAGCCTATTAATATTTATGTTTTGCATTTATATTCTGTCTTTCCCCAGCTCTAGATGGTGGACATGGCTACTCTTTCCCCCTCCCCCACATTATTCTCATAATAACCCAGAGAAGGTTAGTCTGAGAGACAACAAACTGAGATCACCCATTGAGTTCATAACTCAATGAGGTCTAGAACTTGGATCTCCCTGCTCTCAATCCAACTGCTAAACCAGCGTAACCTGTTTTCTGGCTTTGGATATTCCTTGATGTGTTTGCCCCTTAGGATCAGTCTGCCTTATCCAGCCCTTGTAGTCGGAGAAGTGAAAATGGCATGACAGTAATCAGATAGGGTGATTGAGGAAAGATGGTTGTCCTAATAATAATAAATAAAATGCCTGGAAATACATCCCAAACTCTGAATTCTATAGTTCATGGGATAACTAAAAATTTACATACAGTTTCACTTGTGTTGTGTTTTGGATACACATACTGTCTTCTCCCACTAAAATAATCTTCAACCATTTTTTCTGTGGCTGGAACTGGGCTCAATTTGTAGTGAGTTTAATCCAAATTAAACTTTCACCTTGGAGCATGGTTCTTAACCACTTTCAATGATGTGAACTTTGTCTCTGTTCAGCCTAGTGACATTTTTAGCATTCTTCAGCTGCCATGCTTGTCCACCAATTGCTATGCAACTGGCAAACTTGTGTGTGTGTGTGTGTGTGTGTGTGTGTGAGAGAGAGAGAGAGAGAGAGAGAGAGAGAGAGAGAGAGCGAGAGAGCCAGAAATCACCTTCTGTGCAAAAACTGCCAATCATTGACCTGAAATAAACTTCAAATGCTTCAAACCCTATTACATTTCATTCATGTAGGCACTTGTACTAGGAAATTAAAACATGTCAGCCCTTATGTTTGGGTATATTAAAAGATTCACTTGTTGAAAAATCCCAGCCTTCTATATCTTGAAAAATAATAGCTTTGTGAATCAGACGAGGCAGATATGCAGCAATTTAGAAGAGCAGAGTAGGGTGCCTTGTGCATTCTCTTCTCAAAGAGTTGTCTAGACCAACTTCTGTACTTCTGGAAGTTTTGGAGCTGATAGCTTTAGAGCTCTTGAGACTACCTGATGGAGCTTGAACTTTCTGTCGTGGCTGCTAGTTTATTCCATTGTTTCAGCACTTTGTTTCAAATTCACACTAGAATTGTTTAAGAATTGTTTTACACTTTTCAGAGGCCAAGTCATCCTTTAGTAGTAGACTTCTTAGAGATAGAGGGTATTGCCAAAGTCATACCATTTGTGTGTGCATGCCACTTGAGCTGGGCTGTGCCTGGGCTGTTTGCATTCTTGTTCTCCTATGCAGTGGAATTAATTTGTTCCTTTAGTGACCAAAGTCCTGTTGTATAACTTAGTTCTGTGGAAGATTTATGATGTCAGCAACAAGGACCTACAGGGCAGAAGTAGAAAGTCTTTAATTACTGAAAATAACTATATCCAGATGGTCATTACCATCAAGGGGAGATTTTCTGTAATTATAAACTTCTTCCTCCTGTATTGTAGTCCCTCAGCTTCAGAGTAATAGGAGGGATTGCACAGGAGATGGAAAAGTGGCATGACAGAAATGGGTAGTTTTTAATTACTGTTTCTGTGTGCCGGTGACAACACTGTTCTTTTCCAGGCATAAGTTATGTAACAGGATTTCAGCCACTGATAATTAGAAGAACCCTTGTGAAGAATTGGGTGACCTATAGCTTGCTGGATTGAGGGAGTAGGCCATACACCAGACAACTGCAAATATAACATAAGTCTTCTAGCAGCCTAAGAAAATACGCAGTTGGATGTTGGAGACAAGTAGCAGAATAAACAGTAGCTAGCCTCTTGGCTCTAATGTTTTGAAAAATTTCTTTATGCACACACATGTCTTTTTTTGATTTTATATTAATAAAGTATATTAGTCTTTGGCTTATATATTGATTTATTTTAATGTGCTAAACTGTTCCAATTCTTTTAACAGGATATTTCTGCACAAGAAAGCAATATACTAGGGGCATTCTGTGATATGAATGTAAGTTTATTTGTTTTGTATATGTATGATGCATTTAACTAATGAATTACAGCACACTAACTATTCAGCAGAGCTTCCCCCGTCCCAGTGGTTTGCATTGCTCCGTAATATGAAACAGTGTTGGTGAACCTTTGGCACAGGTGCGAAAGGTGGCACATAGAGCCCTTTCAGTGGGCATGTGACATCGCCCCCTCACAGCCACGGCACTTCCCCCTCTGCTTGGAGCACACTACCATGCTCCGTACAGGGAGCCGAGCAAAGGGAAGGCAGTGGCTTGTGGGCTTATTTGTAGCCCTGATTTACTCTCCACCCATGCCACTCTGGGCATCCTGAAAGCGACATGGATGGAGAGTAAACCAGAGCTATGAAAGAACCCCAAAACCACTGCTCCCCCTTCACCTGGCTCTCTGCACGGAGCCATTTTGAGGCTGCTAAAATGGTGCTGTCCAGAGAGCCAAGCGAAGGGAAGGCAGTGGTTTTGGGGTTCCTTTATTCTTCAGCCAGGCCACTTTTGGGATGCCCAGAGCGGTGTGGCTGGAGAGTAAACTGAGGCTACGAACGAGTCCACAAGCCACTATCTCTCTCCCTTGGCTTTCCCGATGTCATAACACCCCATCTGCCTCTCTTCCCAGGGCAGAGGGGCGGAAAGCATGGGTCGAAGAGCAGGTTCTTCCTCGCTTTCCCGAAGGGTAACACCCGAAGCATTTGTAACCCGGGGTACCACTGTATTCAGGTTAAATTGTCGTATTGGCACTTTGCAAAAAATAAGTGTCTTTTGAACTGCAGTTTGGGCACTCAATCCCCAAGAGATTTGCCATCACTGATGTAATATATCTTATATAAAGTACTTTAATACAGTATAATGGAAAGTGATGATGTCTTATCCCATTTGAGAAAATAGACAAGTCTTTGTCAGAATTACATCTGTTGGACTGTAGTCTACTTCTTCAAATGATCTTTGAAGAACCCTTCCAAGGGTTTCAGATGGGTCTTTCCACAACCTTTCCTAAAGTTTGTGTCTCTGACCTTGAAGGAAAGTAGTGCTTGCTGAGCTCCAAACCTGTATCACTGATTCATTTAAGGAAGGCGGTTTAATAAGAGAGTTCACTTTTTTAAAAATATATATATTTTTAATATCACTTCCTTGTATTTTTAATTGTTTTAATACATATTTCTTAAAGCTCTTCCTGGGCTCTTGAGTCCCTGAGTCCCCTGCTTGGAGAAAGATGGGGTATAAATTAAATAGGCCCACCCTCCAACCTAATCTTTGCAGCGTTAGGCATGGGACAAAGACAGGATGTTAGCGACACACCTCATGAACTCAATAAATGCTGTATCTGTGAGTTGTGTTTACCTGTGGCCTTGTTTAACACTTGTGTTTGGGGTTGTGTATAGAATATGGGAACATAATGGACATTTTGTAGATGTCAGGTGAACAAGCACAGTTCCAATAAGCCAGGCATGTCCAAACTTCAGCCCTCCTGATGTTTTGACCGTAACTCCCAGAATTCTAAGCTTAGATTGCCAGTGGCAAAAAAACTGGGAGTTGTGGTCTAAAACATCTGGAAGGCCGAAGTTTGGACATGCCTGCAATAAGCCATCGTCTATAGCAGTGGTTCTCAACCTGTGGGTCCCCAGGTGTTCCTGGACTGCAACTCCCAGAAGCCTCCACCACTCACTGTGCTGGAAGGGGTTTCTGGGAATTGCAGATCAGGAATATCTGGGGACCCACAGGTTGAGAACCACTGGTCCATAGGCTCTGTTCTTATCTGTGAAAGATGCTGGGATTCTCTGTAGGTGTGAGAAGCCATGCTCAGGCTTGTGTTAGGTGGATTGACAGCAAAAACAGAACTGTACAATGAATAAATGTACTCATGTGGTCAAAATTAGTACTTGGATTATGCTATGCCTTGAGCACTTTATTTATGCAAAACATCAAACTTGGAATGGGTCTGCCCGGTGATGCAAGGTCTGAAAAATGTCTCTCTGGACATGAATCAAAACCCTTCAAAAGTCTCCATGTGAACCGCACTAATATGCACATTGATCCCAAACTTTCAAGTCCTCTGTATAAGTCAGAGTCAGCACCTGAAATTCAGCCTGCAATTCAAAAGAAAGTTCAGATTAAGTAAAACCCGACTTGTTTGTGTAATTCTCACAGGACGCCTCAGAATGATCTGCAGAGGCAAAATTAAGTTGAAAAGCACTGGAATGCTTTTGTGAATTTTTAAAATGTGTTTTTATTCTTATAGGATGTAGAAGTACCATTGCACTTGCTTCGCTATGTTTGCTTGTTTTGTGGGAAAAATGGCCTTTTGCTCATGAAGGACTGTTTTGAATATGGAACCCCTGAGACATTGCCGTTTCTCATAGCACATGCATTTATCACTGTGGTCTCTAATGTGAGTACACATCCAAATTTCTGTACTGTTTTTATTCATGGAAGCTGCAAATATAGTTTTCAAGCTTATCTTCCTGTATAGAGTTTTTTCTTCTTCTGCTAAACATGTGAGTTTTGATCCCAACAGCAGACCGAGGAGCTTTGGGTATATATCTAATCCTCAAACCTTGCAAACGTTGTCTAACAGTTTCAAAACACACACACACACCATCGGTCTCACTTTTGGGTTATATGTCTCATGGCGCAGTGGTTAAATGCCTGTACTGCAGGTAAAACTGTGCTCGCGACCTGGGTTCAATCCCTGGTAGCAGGCTCAAGGTTCACTCAGCCTTCCATCCTTCTGAGGTCGGTAAAATGAGTACCCAGCTTCCTGGGGGTGGGGCAATGTGTAGCCTGCACACTGTAATTAAAAAATTGTAAACCGCCCAGAGACTACTTGTAGTGGTATGGGGCGGTGTATAAGCAGAACACTTTGCTTTTTGCTTTCAAGTCAGGCCTGGACCTCATACCTAGCGGTACTGCATCAACACTGACTAAGAGCCACTGCTTTATTATTAATATACTTTCTTTGAGTGCTACTAACACAATACCTGTAAATCTAAGTAGCAAAAAAAATTCATTAAAGTCTACTGCAACAGTGGTAAACATACTGGGCTAACATAAATTGTGTTTGGGGATAGTACATTCCTAATTTGATAGTTTCAGAGGTTGAAACACCACTTCTCACATTTCATCAGCAAATCTACCATCAGTCCTTCCTCTATTGACTTTCTAAGCTTTCTAGAAAAACTCATCGTACCAAACCAAACTACTTAAACTGCACTACAGAATTAATTCCAAGTGTCTTCTAGTAGCAGTTGATTTTGACTGACTGATACTGCTCTCTTCTTGGCTAGCTTGTAGCAGCAGGAAAATTTTCTGCCTAGGACTTCAGCTTCAGAGTGCCCAGCGATGAACAACTGTTAACCTCAGCTAGAATACACATGTTTAGGTCAGTGGGACATGTAGGTCACATATAACCTCAGTTCTCTTGCAGAGGAGCTGCTGGATTTATCCTTCAGAGTGCCTTTTGGTGTGCATGGAGGTTATCTTATCCACCTGCTTTCCAGTTTTCCAGTTTAGGGCCTCTCAAATCTTTTTGACTTCAACTCCCATGATTCCTGACCATTGACCATGTTCATGAGACTTATGGGAGTTGCTGTTTATACCTAGACAGGTTGGTGTCCCTTGATCTGTGTTCCCAGTGTCCTAAGTTGGGAAAGAGACCTTTGGAGAAAATACCTGTTCTGCTTTAGTGGGCTGCTCTTATAAGTCAGCTAATACAGATGGATCCGTAATGAGGCACAGTGGAGTACGCCGAAAAAAAAATTGTGAGCTAACATGTCAAGTTGGTTTTGGATCTGTTGAAAGAGCAGGAGATTGAAAGGAGCAGAGTTGTGTAAAGCAAGAGACCTGGGCGGCAGAGAATGAACTGAGGTAGAGAGCATAGACATCCCAATCCTTGTTGGTTTATGTCTGCTGGGGAAGACGAGGAAGAAAGGTCATTTTCTTAGTGTTGTCAGATCTTTGTCATTGAAATGTTGATTTCATTTAAAGTTGTGAGGAAGAAACTGTGCCAGCCCAGTTCAGTCCTACCACAGGAGAACATCATGCCTTGTCTACACAGGTCCCAAAACTGGCTCATTCCCATCATTACACAATCCTGTTGGGAGCTTTTACATCAGTTGTAGTTTTTGACCTGTAATTTAATGGCCACAGTGGTGTCTCAGAAGGCCACGTGCCATATGCTAATAATCTCCAATAAGCAATATTAGATTAGGATTGCACAGTAGGCAATTAAAATTGTAAATAACCTAAGGAATCATGGGATATGTTTATTAATCTGAATGCAGATTGTCAGTGTGTGAAGACATTTTCAGCTTTATTGTTTACGCTTGTTGATTCATTGTGAGTAGAAGGACGGAAAAAGTATTAATAGCCAACAGGTGAAACCAGTAATTTGTTTTAGGATTTAATCTTACAGGCAATCTGCAAAAGCTTAACGTTCTGTTCCCAGTGTTGAATATCAATTTGTTTTTTTTGAAAGGAATAGATGCACTTTCAGTCGCCCCCCACCAGGCAGGAAAAAATGGTACTGACATAAGAGCAAGTGATTAAAAAAGAGTGGGGCCCAATTGAATATTCTGCCCCTGAGCTTCTCTGAGTCTGAAAAAGGCATATCTTAAGTGCAATTCATTCATTTGGCTGGAGATCCCATTTTCTGTCAAATACTTCCAGAACAACCAGGAGCTTAGAAATTGAACCCAAATGGCGATTTCTCTGCAAAACAGGATAATAAAATTGCTTGGTGGTGACAGCACTCCTTTAAAAACTGAATGGAAAATATTGGCCCCAAGTTAACATCAAGTAATGTATTGCCCTTTAAAAATGCATGGTGTGTGGTCCAAAGTAATTTGCAGTAAACAGCACTACAGTAACATATTTTTGTTCCATGATGCTCACCAACCTTAGGCACGTCTTGATGCAACACGAGCAGCGGAGTTGCAAATATAAATGAGAGCCAGGCACCTCAAATGGAAAACCACTGGGTTAAAGTGGAAAAAGTCAGTAAAATGTATAGATTTAGTGTGCATTTAGCTTTATTCAGACAACCACCAGTTAACAAATTTCAACTGCACATGAAATATTAAGATCTTTTTTTTTTTATCATGGTGTTGGAGACTTGGACTGCTAACGGCCTTTATTGTCCTTCTGTAGAGTGTCCTGAGTTTTTCTTCTAGAGTATGGTTATATACAGTGAGTAACTAAAATTCAAGTAAAAGTCTTAAGTTTCAAACCTAGTTCTCTGTGAATTTCTGCTACCAAACATGACTTGGGGTACTGCCAAGTATCCTGTCCATCTAGATGAAAGTTTGGCTGAACTTCTGATATGAATGGTGCTTTGTTTGCACTGCTACAGGTGTTTACAGTGGCCTTTTTTTAGTAATTAATAGGAACATTCTGTAGATTGTTTTTTCAAGAATGCCTCTTTTTTAAAAAAATAACTTTTGATATCTAAAGAGCAGGAATGTGATAGGTGCACTTTGAAGAAAACTTATGTAATTATCAGAACTGATCTAAGATTGGGCTGCTAGTTTGGACTGTGTTTCTTATCCATAAAAGGCAGTAGATAGAGATAAGAAAATGAACCAATTGATCTTAATATATACGTGAAACACATTGAAATATATAGATACTGAACTAATTGTTGTTCATTATTAGGGTTGTTTTTTTTTAGGTTTAGTAGTAACATTTTTCTTTGTGAGACCTTAGGGCAAAGGCTTGGTTAAAGGTTCTTTCCTTTCTTGTATAAAAATTTCATTTCCTCATTATACAGTGGACATTATCAGCCTTGTGCCCTTCAGATTTGCTAGACTACAAATCCCATTTTTCCCAGCCAAGATATTCAGGCTGGAGATGTTGAAATTTGGCACTTCAAGACATCTGGAGAATATGAGGCTGTGTACTTCGAATGGGAGTGTAGAAATTGGAAGGCAGATAAAGATGTCTTACAATTAACAGAGCTCCCATTCACACTGCCATTCTGGCATTGGGAAACCTATTTTAAACGTTCCTTTTTAGTATTTGTTATTATCATGTTTGGAATAAATGTCCATCCTTTAGTAGCCAAGCTTCTTTGATTTACCCATTAATTCTTGTGTGATGTTTCATTATATCCTGTTTAATGTTTGTGCCTCTTGTACAGATCAGAATATGGCTGCACATACCTGCTGTTATGCAACATATTATACCATTTAGGACCTATGTTATAAGGTATGTTATAGAGATTATATTATTTCCTAGGTTTTCTTTTTTGCTATGTGCTGACAATTTCAAACTATCTCAGTATTGTCTATAGATTTATAATCATGAAAATGAAATAGTATTGTGTGCAGTAATTTACTGCAATGTCAAGAATTGGATCAGTGGTTTCAGTGTGCATAAGGCAGGGTTGTCCAAACTTTTTGCAAGAAGGGCCAGATTTGGTGAGGTAAAAATATGTGCGGGCCGACCATTCAGCTACATTTGGCCCCTGGGCCGGACTTTGGACAAGTCTCTATATAAACAGGGCTGTTCAACTTTGAACAGGCCAGGGTCTACTTTTTCCGGCCCAAATGGCCTGAGGGCTACTACACTAAAACCTCTACTTATGAATTTTATCCGTTCCAAGCAAATGCTCATAAGTAAAAACTTTTGTAAGTAGACCAGCAGTTTCCCATAGGAATGCATTGAAAACCAATTAATCTGTTCTGGAGGGAACAGATTTCAATGCACCATGGCCCTTGAACTGCCCCTCTCGGCTGAGACAGTGGGCTGGCAGACCCAGAACGTTGCTGGGGCAGTGGTGGTCCTTGGGATGCGGGAGGGAGGGGTGGAGAACTTATCCCCTCACTTTTTTAATTGATGGCTGGCGGACTACTTTTGAACCCTTCACGGGCTACCAGTAGCCCGCAGGCTACCTGTTGGGCAGGCCTGCTATATAACATGCAAGGAGGCGAGGAGGGTGCTGCAATGGAGCTGGGGGTGGGTAGGCTGTGCAGGTGGCTGGGGGGGGGGGTGGACAGAGGCAGGGAGTGCAGGCAAACCATAAAACTGCAAACTAACACCTCCATTCAGTATGGGAAGGGGCCAGCTGGCGGGGATGCGTGACAGGCTGAGCAGGTGGGGAGAAGAAGCCGCGGGCCACTGAGAATTTGAAAACAGGCCACATTTGGCCCCCGGGCCTGACTTTGGACATGCCTGGCATAAGGGGTATTGCACTTTGTTTCTTATTGTTGATTTGCACACAGTGTCGTGTGTACAGACATTTCTGAACAATAAGAACCATGTGCACCAATGTCACTGTAGTTTTATTCAAATTAATTATTCCGGTCTCTGTGTTCATACTCATCTTAACAATTCTCAGCGGTATATCTTTGATACTGAAGAGAAAAACAAATGGGCTCATTCACACTTTTCAGGTTTAGAGACTAATAGATACATATGGACAAATATTGGTAAGTAGTTCTGAGGAACTATATTATGAGACATAATAATAATCATAGTGTGTTGTCGGGTTAATTGACTTACCTTGACTTTTTTCAGGGTTTTCTGAGTAGAGAGTATTCAGAAATGGTTTACCGTTCTCTGGGGGCATCCTGGGATGGGGCAGCTTCCCCAAAGCTGCACAGAGTAGCTCTTCTTGGATACCCAGTGGGGAGCTGAGTTCCCAGTCTCTGTGTCACAGGATTTTTGCCAGTTGTTTTAAATGGCATTTTCCCCATGGGTCTACAGTTTTCCTGTTGTGTCTACAATTCTATTAAGTCTTTGAGCATATGGTTTTGGTAAAAATTGTGCTGAGGAAATGCTAGAACTAAGCCAGCCTTCTGGAGAATAAGTTCGATCAAGTGTCTCTTCTTTTTACTCAGGTATTTATGTAAGCTATCGGATCAGGAGCTAAGACAGAGTGCAGCCCGTAACATGGCAGACTTGATGTGGAGCACAGTCAAAGAGCCACTCGATACTGCCTTGTGTTTTGATAAAGAGAGTCTCGATCTGGCATTCAAGTATTTTATGTCCCCGACGTTAACTATGAGATTGGCCGGACTCAGTCAAATAACAGTAAGCTTTAAAAGTAACTCATATGTATGTATGTGCAGAATGTTTCTTCCCTAGTTTGGTAAGATACAGGTATACAATGCTGCCTTTTTAAGCTAAACTAAGGCTTGTTCTTTATGTGGAACAGATTCAAGTGAGAAAAGGGTGGTAGAATTGGGTGATGAGAAGTCAATCAATCTTCTCTATTTTATCCTATCCAGAATTTGGAACATTGTGTTTAAAAATTGTAATAACTTTACAGGGAAAATAATGTTGACCCTGAGGAATGGAAAATTTAATGTAATCGGTGAATTGTTTGTTTGTAAATCAGTTTGTTTTTAAAGATATCATGGGCTTTGCAATCACTGGCATGTTTCATTGTCGCTGTTGCTCCCAGTCATACTTTCCCCAACATCATTACTGCTCCTTTAACCGTGGAACAATTATTTGCATAGTTTTTTAAATTGCTCCCAACTAGGCACTTTCCACTTGCCTTCTGTACAAATTCCCCAGACCAGTGGCTGGAAGTGGTCGGGTGGGTGATCCAGTTCATTTTGAAACCATCACCTTTTGGACAGGCTTTTCTCAAGCATAGAGCTTAACAGTCTGTTGAGTTAAGTTTTATCAGCCATTAACATATCTTTCTGGATTTCTTGTAGAAGAACAATAGCGAGTGCTGCTAGTTCAGCCTTCTCAGCAAAAGGCGGAAACAGATTAGTATGTAACTGGTTAAATTTCAGATTCTTCCAGGTTCTCATAATGAGTGTTGCTACCCAGCAAATCAATTGTGTTACAGTCACACACACACACCGCCGATCGCGGGGGTTAGGGACCCCCCACCCCACCCGCGATGCATGAAAATCCGCGATATGCGGAAGCGAGGGGGGTGATCGCGCGCCTGTCCGAGGCTTCTCAGAGGAGCGAGGGGGCAGCGCGGAGCGACCCGATTGCCCCCCCCGTGGCCCCGAGGCTTCTCGGTGGAGCGCGGGGGTGGCACGGAGCGACCCAACTGCCCCCCGCCACCCCCCGCGCAGTGCCGAGGTGCAAGTACTGCTATCCCGCGATGTAGTGGGACCGCAGTACCTTAACCACGAAATGGCGGGGGGTGACTGTACACCTCATGAGTGCTGGAGGGGAATAATTAACGTGAAGATTTAAATTTGACAAGTTATTTCCAAGCTCTGAGAAAACCACAACACATGTTAATGTAAACAGAACACCTTGCAGAAGGTTTGTTTCCAATGGAGGGGCCAGAGAATTAGTATGGCAGTGGTGGAAACATCATTGCCTCTGGAAAGGTCAGCTTTGTGCCATTGTGGCACTGTTGCCAGATGGGCAGTATAAAAAACAAACAAAAATATACAAATAAATAAATACATGCATGGATACCTGGCAGTTCTCTCTTGCAACTACCTGTACAAGGCCTCTCTGTATAATTATTTTTTATTTTTATTTTGCATACAAAATGCTAGCCTTGTTCTGTGGTGAATTCCCCCTTTTGAAAACTAGCAGAAATTCAAATAATGTGATTCTGAGCATAATGGAGTAGGAAAGGGCTTATAAGCCCATTGAGTGCAACCTCGTGCTCCGTGTTGAAATTAAATAGCGAATTGTTGAAGGCTGCCATCCATTTTCAAAAGTGTTCCTATTTCTGAGGCCCCAGATTGAAAACATTTGCAGTTAGCTACAGTGTTTGTTTGTTTGTTTATGTTTCTATATTGCAAACGTCACTATCCGGGTTGGTTTCCAAAATGGTAAAAGAAAACTACAACTAAAATAAAATTAATACAATTGAAATCCAGTTAAAAGGTCTTATAAAAACACCTTTATTGTTATTCATAAACAGCTGGCTCTGTTTCCGATTTCCTTTTGGATGGTACACAACCCTGTTTTAAACAAATCAGTATAAGAAGCAGGATATTTTAATAAAACTGCTTAGTAATTTTTCTCCCATTATAATCTCTTATGATGTTCAAATCAGTGCACATTTGAACTACTAAAGCTAGCAGCCCTTTGATCACAACATCTCCATTCTGTTTGTAATCCAGTTGCTGCTGCTAGTCACATTAATGCAGGAGAGGGTGAATGCAACTTTACACGATTTTTATATAGGCAGATTAGCAAATAATAATTCAGGAAGCAATTGTGCACTCTGTTCAGTTCCATATCTTTGTTCTTCTTTCCTATGTCACATTTTTTAAAAAAAATCATTTTGCCACCTTTTGCTATAACCTTTGTAGTCTTGCAGTGTCTCCTGGATCATTTATGTGGCTCTCTGAAATGTCCAAGGTCTCTAGAATAACCCATTTTATCTTAAGAAGTTTTTTTAGTCTTTCAAATTAAATACACCAGAATAGCTGGACCTAGCTTTTCTGGCTCAAGTTTCTGTTTAATCCATGAGATATTCCTACACATGGGTGTTCTGTTCATAGTCCTAATGAAGTAGTTGTCTTGTGTCATAGGCTTTGTATTCTTATGGTTGCTGTATATTTGAAATTGGACTTGGGCCAGTGAGTCTGCAGAGGAAGTTTTTCTTTCAAGTTACCATAGATTTGTCACAGAGGTATTAGTCATTTGAGGCGTGAGCAGCGGCAGTATTATTTCTGTTCAGGTTCTTTTCCACATAGTTGTAATATAGTTTCTGTTAGGGACAGTGTTCTGAGATTTATTCTGAGGAATGTTACGTAGGCAAGAGAAGCAGTTGCTGAAGTTTTCTCAAGTATTGCTTGCAGTAGAAATAAAAGATTTACTTAGTCATGCAGAACATCTTGGCTTTAATAGCAAAGGTGAAGGCTATAACCAGAAAGAGACTTTTGCAAAGCTCTGATTAGAAAGCTTCCTTAAGTCACTGGAAGGTCTATTCTGGAGTACCTTTTCCAAAATGTCTGAAGCACTAAGGAGAAATTGGTGAAAAATTGATACATGGATTCACAATGGATACCATTAAGAACACCAGCTCGATGAATTTCCTAATGTTTATTAAATATGGTTTTATATCAGTTTGTTGGTCTTTGTTACAGAAATTGAGATGTTTATTTAAATCATTTAGTGGAGTCCCTTTTCTGTTTATAAAGCTAAGCTTTCTTTTTCCCCCCTTTCTAACTATAGAATCAGCTTCATACCTTCAATGATGTGTGTAATAATGAATCGTTGGTTTCAGACACAGAAACGTAAGTAGGTTTGTTGCTTGGAGCATTTCCATTTGATTATCGCTCTCGCTTACAATGGAGGCAGCATTAGAATCCATGCCTCACGTACCCTCGTTCTGAGGGCCAGAATCTGCATGTGATGCCTATTCTGTAGTTATTTCCAGTATTTGACTGCTAAATCAGTTGGGGAGGGAAGTGAAACAGAGCTGCCCCTTTCTCCAGCTCTGGATGGATTCAGATGAACAATCACAGAATAAGTGTTCTGGCTTTGTCATACTGAGTTTTATGCACAATTGGAAACAGCAGTCTTGAATGCATTTTTGAAGTTTAACAATATTTGTTGCTGTCTTGCAAGAAATGCATGGAGGTTTGGATGGGGCTCTATAGTTAACAACTACTTCTGGAGAAAAGTAACCCGCCCAAGCCGCATGAACATGCATTGATCGCGGGTGCATGTTGCACAGCTCGGGCAGGTTAAGGGGGGAAGGCGTGATGGCCGCCTCCTCCTCCTTGGTTGCTTCGATGTCTTTAGTTGCAGAGATCGAAGCAACCAAGAAAAAGGAGGAGGGGGCGATGGGCATTGAGCACCGCTCTCCACTCCGCACTGACACCTGACTTGAGCAGGTCCCAGCAGTGCTCAGTCATCTTGCTCTTAAGTAGAGATACCAATGTGTAGCCTGCATACTGTAATTAAAAACTGTAAACCGCCCAGAGACTACTTGGGAGTGGTATGGGGTGGTATATAAGCACAACCCTTTAGTATTGTAAAGGAGAAAAATAAAATCAGAAAAAATATGTTGATATGCCTTACGAGACCTGTACACCAGAGGGTACCAGATATGATGCTATCTAAAATATTTTTCAGATGGCAGATGAGTGAAACCATGGATATGGGGGTCCTACTATGCAAACTACTAAGCTGAAATTACCTAGATAAGACGTCTCTCTCTTATCTTCATATAATTGTGTGTCTAGAAGAGCAATGGTCAGATCTCAGGTTGATGGGGGTTGTGTTTTACAAAATGTACTGTAGTATTGATTATTTAAAATTGTGTCCCATCCTTAAACACATATTGCCCAAGTGGTTCCATGCATCACTAAACTGGAATTAGTCACAAAATGGTTAATTGAAGGCATATTTTGGTTCTTGGGTTTCTTAGGTCATGGTTTTCTGATTGAGCTTAAATGAATTTCTAGTTGTATATGAATCAAGCAGTGGCTATGACACAGCATGACATTATAAAAATGTTTGTGCCTCCTCCTCTTCTTGGTATAGATCCATTGCAAAAGAGCTTGCAGACTGGCTCATCAACAATAATGTGGTAGAACATATTTTTGGACCAAATTTGCACATTGAGGTAGGTACGAAATAAAGTAAGGCATTCTTTCTTTGCTGTAAAATTTTTAATTCCCAGTATTTTAGCTTAGTTTGTCATATTTTAATTTTGTCTTAATATTTTCCAGATCATTAAACAGTGCCAAGTGATTCTTAATTTCCTTGCTGCTGAAGGCCGGCTTAGTACACAGCATATAGATTGCATTTGGGCTGCTGCACAGGTAATGCTGTAACTAAAAGGGAAGAACTAAGAAATAAAGGCTAGGCTTGATGTTATATGAAATAATGGTTTAATGATAGAAAAAAGAACTGTGGCGAAGCCAATGCTCATGCGTTGTTTTCCTCAACTTTTTTCCGCCTGCTTTGTGAAAACTGAAGTAAAGAGGACAAAAACCCTTCATTTAAGAGCACATTGGACCAGTGGTTAGCTTAAAAAAGCAAGAACCTGAAACCACATTTCTTTTTTGCTTCAAGTAGCAAAAGTTAGAAGAAACCAAAGAGTTTATGCTGTTCAAGAGGCACAGTGGGAAGTTGCTGAATGACTCCTTCCAGTTACCTTTAGTTGTACAATTGAAATGAAGTAGTAACCCAAAATGGATTTGTGTGTGGAAGAACCATGAGCTATATTTAGTTCCACAGTAGGACCCCCATATGCACTGGGAATTGGTTCCAAGCCTCCCTGTAGATAATGAAAACCATGGATAATAGCGAAGACTATGCAGTATAGAACAGTGTTGGCGAATCCATGGCACAGGTGCCAAAGGTGGCATGCGGAGCCCTTTCTGTGGGCACATGATATTGCCCCCTCAGGATTCCCAGAGCAGCATGGCTGGAAAGTGAACTGGGGCTACAGAGGAGCCCACAAACTACTGCCTCCCCTTCATCCGGCTCTCCGCACAGAGCCATTTCGAGACTGCCGGGGGATGCATTTGGGATGCCCAGAGTGGCGTGGCTGGAGAGTAAGCGGGCTAAGAACAAGCCCACAAGGCACCGTCGTGCTCCCCCCCCCAGGCTGGCTTTAGCACCCCATTTGCCTCTCTGTCCAGGGCAAAGAGTCAAATGAGGTGCTACTCTTCAGGAAAGCGAGGGTCAAAGAATAGGCTTTTGAATCTCCGGCAGCCACAGCAAGGGTCCTGTGACCACAGGGAATTCAAAAGGCTGCTCTTTGATCCTTACTTTCCTGAAGGGTAGCACCTGAAACATTTGTAACCTGGGGTACCACTGTGTTCAGGTTAAATTGCCATATTGGCACTTTGGGAAAAATAGTTGGGTTTTGAATCACAGTTTGGGCACTCATACTCTAAAAGCTTCGCAGTCACTGGCAAAAGGAGGAAAACACCTGAACAAATATTTTCACATGCATTACCAGACTGGCCACTAAAGGCTGCAGATTCCATACTGTACTATGTGTTCTTCACTAGCACAGTCTCTGGCTCCCTCTTGTGGGTGGTTCTGGTAATATATGTGAAAATAGTTTTTAAAATTATTTTTCTGTTAATATTTTTTATTTTTTTCGTACTGTGGGTAAGTGAAATCATGGGTAGTAATCCCAAGGTTACATGGGTCCTATTGTATTATAGAAAAATCACGAGTTGATAATTCCTTTGGTACTAATGTATGTGCTGTTTGCAGCAGATTGCAGCTGGTGGGTTTTTATTGCTTGAATACTAAGTATATCTCACCAGCCTCACATCTGGTCACCACCCTGTCAGATGGGGTCTTTGTTTTATGTGTGGTCCAAATCACTTTGTTTTCCCTGTCTTAGATTTATATGATTTTATTTCTGGTATTTAATCCTTGTTAAACTTTACCAAACCATTTTAAGTCTTATATTTCCACATTAATAATGATTGGACTATTAACAAAGTTGAGTATCTCCTCCGCATATGTTTTCATTTTCTCTGATGTGCATTCTGTGTTTTTGTAGTTGAAACATTGTAGCCGCTATATACACGACTTATTCCCTTCGCTTATCAAGAATTTGGATCCTGTTCCACTTAGACATCTTCTCAGTTTAGTCTCAACCCTCCATCCAAGTGCACATACTGAACAGGTAAGCACTGCTGTGGTACCTTGACTTACTAATTTAATCCATTCCAAATGCATGCTCTTAAGTCAAACTACTCTTAAGTTGGGGTACCTATCTAAAAAAATTGAAAAAAATAAGTTAACAAATCAAAAAAATGAAAAAAAAAGTAAGTTGAGCAGACCATATCTAAAATTTGTTTTAGTTTTCCGCTCTTAAGTCAAGCTGCTCTTAAGTCGGGGTACCACTGTATTTAACGCAACTTGTTTTTTGTTCCACAAGTTAAGTTCTTTTGCGTGTATCGTGTTGAAAAGAACAAAAGGCTTCACAAGCAGAAGTACTCAAATTGGAACTAGGTTTCTGCTCCTTCATATTTTTATAGGTGGACAAATGTAAGCTTTTTGAAGAAGTCTGAATGTCTCACTTTTAGTGCAAAAAAGCAGCGTGGTTCCGTGCAAAATTATAGTTTATATTAGAGTCTGTCATCCTGACAGAATTATTACCTTCATTTCCTATGAAAGTACTGCAATCTCCTTTTGTTTACAGACCTTATACCTGGCATCCATGCTCATTAAAGCATTGTGGAATAATGCACTAGCCGCGAAAGCCCAGCTATCAAAGCAGAGCTCATTTGCATCGTTACTTAGTACAAACCTACCAATGGGAAATAAGAAAGGTGAGTATATTGGCTTCAGAAATAACCACGAGGTGGGCTAGAAGTTGTGTAGATAATTACGGTGAAAGAATTACTGAATATTTTCACCTCAGTTATTCTCACCTGAGAAGACCCAGCTTTAGGTAGGCCTTTCCTGTTTGAAGAGAGGGCTTCCCAGCAGACATTACCAGGTTACCAGCTGAGCCTTCTCTCCAGTTAAGCACTATAAAGATGTCTGTTAGATCTAGGCCATACAAGACGGACTCCCAGAATGGAGAATTATGGGACTTGTAATTTTAAAAATCCATAATGCACATCCCTCCAGAAGGGTTGCTTGATGGAGCTACAGTGAGACTGTGTGGTTTTCAAGTTGTGGGAAAGAGGAAACTTGTCCTCTGCAGGAGAATAGGTGTTAGTCAGTGCATTGTGAGAGAGGGATTAAGAAGTTTCACTGCATTCAAGGGGTGGCAGTGATCCTTCTCTGTAGTTGATGGGAGTCGTTAGCTGTTTTTTTGTGTGAATTAATCCTGGTGCTTGTGGCAGGGTAGAAATTATTGAACTTTGAATTTTTTTTTGCAAGCTGTAGTTTTCAGTACTGGAAGCCAGGATTTTTAGACTTTTTTCTTCTTTGTTGAAACTCTGCTTATGTTTGTGGATTTCAGTGGCTTCCCTGTGTAGTCTGACATAGTGATTGGTAATGTTGTCCAGTACCTCTGTGTCCTAGAAGAGGATTTCATGTCCAGTTTGTTTCAGGGTGTGTTCAGTTACTGCTGATTTTTCAGGTTGTTTTAGTCTGCAGCGTCTTTCATGTTTTTTGATTCTGGCCTGAATGCTGTGCTTTGTTGTCTCAATATATACCCGGTATACTCCTGCAGTGGCCGTGGGTTCCTTTTGTCCTTTGACTAAGACCTATTCTCATGCATAGGACAAATTTCCTCTTTCCCACAACTTTAAAATCACACAGTCACTCAATACCCCAGAGCACAGAGAGAACTCCGAGTTCTCCTTACCCTCTGAAGATGCTGGCCACAGAGTCTGGTGAAACGTCAGGAAGAAAAACTTCCAGAACATGGCCGAACAGCCCGAAAAACTCACAACAGCTATCAGATCCTGGCCACGAAAGCCTTCGAGAATATATAAATAAATAAGTTCTGTGCACATCCAGAGACGTCTGAGAAACACTTCCTCTCTGCCCTCCTCCAAACATTAGGGCTGGGAAGTAGGTTTTAGTGTCGTCTCTGTGCAGGGGTCATTGTCAGTATTGGTGACCTCCAGTGCTATAGGGGGACTCCTCTTGTTCCTGCCAATCCAGTTAGGCAAATCCTAGGAATTGTCTCAAAATACTTTGGAGTGGTTGCTTTTGAACATCATGTGAGGAGCCCTTCGTCACAGAAGGTGGCAGCCAAGTTGACCTATTGGCCCCACCCTGTCTTCTGCAACAGAAGCAATGGAGTTGTTTGTTCAAATAAAATGAAGGGATATATTCATTTTAGTGAGTTAGTAAGTATTGTTATTTTTATATATACTATTTTAAAATATTCCTAAAGAGTTCAGAATTTGGGGACACTGGACAGTTAGTTATTTGTTCACCATTACTTGGATTCACAACTACTTGCCATATACTTTTAAGTTTGAGCAGTCTCCCTGTTTTTATCCCTTTCTCTGCAGAGGAAGAAGAGCTCAGAAGAGCAGCTCCGTCACCTTGTAAGTCTTTGTATCAGGACAGTATGATATCAAATTTGATTGGTGTTACTGACTGTCTCTAAATGAGATACATTGAATGGTTTCCTAGTTTATCCAAATGTTCTTTTAAGTACAGCCTGAAAGCGAGTCAAACTCAGAGGCAGCTTTCAAGTTAAATTGTGCATGCGTGCACACCTTCATGTATTGAGGATTGGGTGTGTGTACGTTTGAAGACCTCATTGTCAGCTGATACCTGTCATGGTGTTTCCTGTACACCAGGCCTGGCTTCTGCCAAGTCAGAAAGCTAGACTGTGTGTGGAATGACAAAACAGGTTTATAAAAATAGTAGTTCCCTTGCAGCCCAGACACAAGAATAATAGTAAATCTGTCTGATGACAGAGATGAAGAATTGGCTGGGGTGAGAACTTGCCGATTTTCCCGTTAAATACTAATTTTACAGATACAGTGGACCCTTGTATAACAAACAGCTTGTATTACATAAAATCTGTACAACATAAAAAAATCCGGAGATAAGGGAAATTTGCTTAACATAATCGCCTATGGGGAAAATCCATACAACATAAAAATGGGATTACTCCATTTTCAATGCATTCCTATGGGAATTTGTATAAATGAAAATTTGCTTAACATAATTTCATTTGGAATGAATTAATTCCTTTATACAAGATACCACTGTACCTGAAATGACCTAAAAAGTTCTTCCTGCAACAGGGTCACCTGCAGCAAGTCCCCAAAGCAGTGACAACAGCGATACTCATCAGAGTGGAGGAAGTGACATCGAAATGGAAGAGCAGCTGATGAGCAGAAATAAACATGTCCAGCAGCGGCTGTCAGACACAGAGGTAAAATCATTTTCTTTTTTCCATTGATGGTAACTTTCATAAGTAGAATTGGAGCATAAGCCGTCAGGATCATGCATGTCCCATCAATCTGAACGGGCTATGTGTTTCCCCTCTTTGGACTTTCTTTCTCTTGATAGATTTGGTTGAGTAACATCCTCGTTAATCTGGGGGGATGTGTCACAGCCCCGTTGTTTCCCACCAGTGTTGTGTATGTCTAATATGTTTAGGCCTGCCAGTTGAGTGCTATAGATGGCCACTGAGGGCCTGAATTTTTGCAGGCAGGTAAACAAATTTCTGTGTGATTTCAGTCTTTTAAAGTGAAATCACTGGCCTTTGTAAGTCATGGAAGAATGAAACCAAACCTCAGAGTGACATCTGTCATCAAGTCTTGGTTCAGCCAGGAAATAACTGCCAGTTGTACACCAAGGAACCCCTGCTACTTAAATCAACTCAGCGTGCAAATTTGTTGAATTCGTATAATTTCATTTTAGCACTCTCAGTGACTCTCTCACATGGGCTATTCAGTGCCTGCACAGTGCAGTTCAGAACCTAGTATGAAAATAATTATGGCTTTGCACCAAGAAAGCCCAGTCATGTGAATCAACCCACAGTGCAACCTTATTCATGTATTTTTTCTTCCATATATTGAGAGTTAGTCAGCAGAAACTGGAGAAATAAGTCAGAGGAAGAGTATGTATAGATCTAACACTTTTCCATCTATGAGGGGGAAATATAGTGAGAAGGTACTTGATAATATCTAGGAAGACTGAGTCTGCAGCCTAGATTGCACTAACAGCAAGTGCACTGCATTTAAGAAATAAGTAGGCATGTGTATGTTTGAACTGGGAAAGGTAAGAGCCAGCTAGTTCAGTATCTGGATGTCTGTTGGCAATTGCCCATGCAACGCTTTCAGGGCACCATGCTCAAAAGAAGAGCCAGGACCTTCAAGAGAGGGGGATAAAGAAGTGAGAAGAGAGCTAAGTAGAGAGAACCAAGCAGGACAGAGCCATGGAGGCTGCAGCTGCTGTTCTATATAAGCAAGAGAAACCTGGGAGTAGCTACCAACACAGTGCAGCTGGATGACTCTGAAACCTGCATCAAAGACATCTGGTCCCAAAGCAGGTAGCCAAACCAGCATCAGTTCAATTCCATATACCTTTGGGAAGAGGGATTGTTCCCCGCAAGAGAAAGTGCAGCAGGAAAGGTGTTTAGGACCTTGACCCACCAGTCTGAATTGGATATTTGAGGGTCTTGTGATCTTTCTTTAATGGAAGCCAGTGCAAGGCAGAATATTAACCGTGAGGGTTTTCAGTGGAGTCCTGGACTTCTAATAAGATTGTGCCCTCCATGTAATCTCTGCTGCGAGATTCAACACATTTTCCTTCCCAAATGCTTTTTTGTTGTTGTTGTTTTTATGATTTATGTGCTGCCTTTCTCCCCTAGGAGATCCAAGGTGGCTCGCAACAGTTAAAACTGTGCCATAATGCTAAGCTTAAACTATAATGCAAGCTTTACTAACAAGTATAAATGAATAAAGATGAACAACATTTTAAAATACATAAGTTTCTTACACAGCCTTGGATTGGTGGCATCAAAGAGGGGTTTCCCTGCAAATCTATCCCTATAGAGTAATAGAATCATAAGTTTCATTTTAGCTGTTGCTTTGGCATAAAGCAGATATATTTTAACCTGTAGAAGACATTTCATTTTCATGCAGATTATCCTCAAGTGCAATTCTGTCTTATTTATTTATTTATTTATTTATTTATTTATTTATTTATTTATTTATTTATTTATAGACCGCCTGATTTCCCAGAAGGGACCCTGGTTGGTTTACACAAAAGCCAAATAAATATTAGGCAATAAAAAAACAAGTGAATCAATAAAGAGCAAAGATATAACACTAAACACACAATGGAATAAAAGGCCCGGCAAGAGGCAAAACTAAAGGGTGGTGAGAAAGGTACAACAAGACAGGACAACACAACATTACATTACCGATTGCCAAATGCTTCCCTAAAAAGCCAGGTCTTTAATGCTTTTTAAAGGCTCTTAGGGACTCTGTTTGGCACATTTTGGAAGGTAGTTTGTCTCACATCACGGGACCAGCCACCGCGAAGGCCCAGTTGTGAGTAACAACCTTATGAGAGGCAACGGGTAGCCAGTGCAGGCGGGCCAGAATTGGCATGATGTGGTCAAAACAACTTGCACCAACCACCAATGTGGCCACTGTATTTTGCATCTGCTGCAATCACCGGGCAAGGGTCAAGGGAAGCCCCATGTAGAGAGTGTTGCAGTAATCAATCCTTGAGATGACCAGGGCTTGCACAACTGTCTGCAGGGAGTCACCATCAAGGTATGGGCAATAAGCCTAAGCTGGTAGAAGGCCGACTTGGACACGGCAGCCACCTGGGCTTCCAGGGCCAATGCAGGATCCAAGAAAATGCCCAGACTCTTAGTTCTATCAACCAGCTGAAGGGCAGACTCCCCCAGACTGGGAAGAGGACCAACATAGCCATCAACAACAACCCCCCACCGGAAGAACAGAAGCATGGTCTTCTCGGGGTTATCCTTGAGCCTGTTAGACCTGGTCCATTCCAATACAGCATTGAGGCAGTGATCAAGGGTCTGGACCGCCTCCATTGCAGAGGAAGAAAAGGAGATCTAGAGCTGTGTGTCATCAGCATACTGATGACACAAGCCCCATATCTCCTCATGACCTCAGCCAGTGGCCACATATAAATGTTAAAAAGCATGGGGGAGATGGCTGACCCTTGAGGCACCCCAGAAGAGAGTAACCAGAGAGACGACGTTTCTCCACCCAGGCTTACTAAGGATACTTTTGCCATGTTTTTATTCCATCCCTTGTATTTTCATGGTCACTTCATATTTTTCTTTTTATCAATTAAGCCACCTGGAAGAGTAGCAGGAGGTGCTAAGTGTACAGGATGCATGTTCCAGAGACCAAAACTTGATGTCGTCTTTTTCCCTCTTCTCTTCCAGGAATCGATGCAGGGGAGCTCTGATGAGACAGCCAACAGTGGGGAAGACGGCAGCAGTGGCCCAGGCAGCAGCAGCGGGCACAGCGACGGATCCAGCAACGAAGCCAACTCCAGCCATGCGAGCCAGTCTGCAGGCAGCCCGGGCAGCGAAGTGCAGTCAGAAGACATTGCGGATATTGAGGCGCTCAAAGAGGAGGAGGAAGAGGAGGAGGAAGACAGGGGTCACAATTCCCAGAAAAATAGCCAGAGTGCCGAGTTGCGGGGCAGAAAAATGGATTCTCAATCAGGCATTTGTTTAGGGGATTCTCAGGGAGCAGCCGAACGGGGCGGTGTCGGCAATGGAACTGGAAACGACCATGTTTTTAATACTGACTCTGTGCCACCAGTGGAGAGTAGGATTAGAATGCTGGACCCCTGTTCGCACACGGAGGACACCGACCATGACATGACGGGAGACATGAGTGCGGCACATATATCACAAGGCTCTCAAGATTCCTGCATAACACATACTGGGGATTTTCTCGGGGAAGCAATTGGAAATGAATTGTTTAACTGCCGACAGTTTATTGGACCACAGCATCATCACCACCACCACCACCACCATCATCATCACCACCACCATCACCACCATGAAGGGTAAGTCATGAATCATTCACATATATATCTCAGAGAGAAATCAAAACATCTGCCAGGACAGCTGCATACTGCTGTGAAAAACGGGGTTTTGTGATAATGAAGAAATAGCACCATATCAATACACTAACTGCCAGAGCTCGGAAAGGTTCCTCTTTTTAAGTCCAAGGCTAGTAGAATTCCCCCAACCAGTTATACTTGCTGGAAGGCTCAGGAAGTCATGGGCCACAAAAAATAAATTTTCAAAACTCTTTTGCTTTTCTAGACTGATTTCCCCCCAGGTTTGTTAATCACTGAACAGATGGACCCACCATCCTAAAACCTGAATTTTGTATAGCCATCAAAATCCTGCCAGGTATTCTTACAGTGTTTTATGTGGTTTTGGGTAGAGATGTTAAATTTTCAGGAACCTTTAGGAACCCCGAAGGTGTGCTGGCCAGGGTTTCTGAGAATTGCAGCCCAAAACAGTTTTTCCCCCTGTTTTTTTTCTCCAAGTTGCTGGAAATTTTACATCTCTATCTTTGGGCTTTCATAGTCATTTCAAATGGATCTCTTTACCGGGAACATCTTCCAAAAAAAAAAAAACTGAAATTATTTTATTCCTAGGGTGTTGGTGGGATGGTTTGTGTCAGATTTTGAGTAACCAGTTATATGCAGCCTTCACTGCAGGATATTTTAATGGATGGCAGGCATAATTGACGTCTATCAGAAGATTCTGCATTTTGCTTGTACTTATCCCCCCCCCATGGAGAATCTTTAAGCTAAAGGGTCAGGTTTCTCACTTCTAATTAGTACAAGATGTGTTATATGTTTCCTGTGGGTGCAGCCTATTGCTTCTGCCATTTAGATGGAAATCTGAATATGCTCTATAGTGGGAGAGGGGGCATAAATACTATTGTAACATCTGCATAATTAAGTACCTTATTGGGGATATCAAAATAGGATTCTGGTTGCAAATGTAAACCTGGAGGGCAGAAGCAGTGGGGTTGGGGCTAGTCCTTCCCCCTCCGGAGATCAACTCTGGCTCATACCACCCTCCAGGACGTGAAACTGGTAATGCCTGGAATGTTCACTTCTTTGTTTGATCAAAACTCTTTCAGGAACAAAACAGTGGTTCAGGGGAGTAGAGGTTATCCTTGCTGCTCTTGAAGGTTGTTGGTTTTTTCCACCAGAGGTCCCAGCACTAAGCCTCTTATTTGCAGTATCATATTCCATTATGAGCTGTAGCACTTGCAGCTAACTCGGGGGTCCTAACTGCAGTCCCAGCAACTTCTTTTTACAGGTTGAATGCAGTATGCATTCAAAGCTAGGTTCTTTCTAATTTTATTTTGCCCCGTACATCATCTGTGTTTTCGGTCTCATCCTTTTATCACAAAATGGTTTGTCTTAGGAGTGAAAGGGATCTGGGAGTCTTGGTGGACCACAAATTGAACATGAGTCAGCAGTGTGATGCGGCAGCCAGGAAAGCCAATTCTATTCTTGGTTGTATCAACAGAACCATAGTGTCTAGATCAAGGGAAGTGATAGTACCACTCTATTCTGCTCTTGTCAGACCCCACCTGGAGTCCTGTGTCCAGTTCTGTGCGCCTCAGTTTAAAAAGGATGTTGACAACCTCGAGCGGGTGCAGAGGAGGGCTACCAGGATGGTTGAAGGTCTGGAGGAAATGTCTTATGAGGAGTGGCTTAGGGAGCTGGGAATGTTTAGCCTCTCTAAAAGAAGACTGAGAGGGGATATGATAGCTATGTTTAAATATTTGAAAGGATGTCATATTGAAGAGGGAACAGGTTTGTTTTCCATGGCTTCAGAGACTAGGACTTGGGGCAATGGTTTCAAACTACAGGAAAAGATATTCCATTTGAACATTAGGAAGAACTTCATGACAGTTAGAGCTATTCGGCAGTGGAATATGCTGCCGCGGAGGGTGGTGGAGTGTCCTTCTTTGGAGGTTTTTAAGCAGAGGCTGGATGGCCATCTGTCAGAAATATTGTGAAGGGGGTTCCTGCATGGCAGGGGGTTGGACTAGATGGCCCTTGAGGTCTCTTCCAACTTTATGGTTCTATGATCTCTCTCTCTCTCTCTCTCTCTCTCTCTCTCTCTCTCTCTCTCTCTCTCACACACACACACACACACACACACACACACATACATATATATATATATATATATATATAACCTATGTCCTGTGTAGTGCTTTGGTTTTGTGTGGACTGATGACTTGGTCTATCTGTATGTTGCAGACACATGGTTGATGACATGTTAAGTGCTGATGATGTCAGTTGTAGCAGTTCCCAAGTCAGTGCAAAATCGGAGAAAAATATGGCAGATTTTGATGGAGAGGAATCGGGCTGTGAAGAGGAACTGGTACAGATAAATTCTCATGCTGAACTAACATCTCATCTTCAGCAGCACCTTCCAAATCTTGCTTCCATTTATCACGAACACCTCAGCCAAGGTAAGCGGGAGTCAAGGGAAGGGCGATGGTGTTTTGGGTGTTTTGTTTCAGGCTGCCAGCCACTTAAAAGAAGAGGCATAACAGGACCAAAAAGATAGGCTTGTAACAATCACTGACATGATTATTCACTTTAATCACAGTAGAATGAATGTGTTAGACTCCCCATCTTAGTTATCAGCCCTGCAGCTCTAATAAAAGGAAATGTGATGGCTGAAACCTTCCCTATCAATTTCAGGGGAAACATTAGACCTTTTTCCTTGAGTCTGGGATGAGCACGAAATCAAATATCAGTATATTAAAATATTTGGCCGTTCTCCCCGTTTTCTATTTTTCACAGAAAAATGCTGTGAAAGGGATATTAGTTCAGGAGGAATACACCCGTTGGCCATTATGATTGTACTAAGATTAATCACTTTCAGCTTACTGTATTGGTTGTATACTTGGATGCATATGAGAAGTAAAAAGCCCATAAGTATCTATACACCTATCTTCCCGCATGTTGAGATCTTCTTTTCTTCTTCCTCCTTACTGGCAGTATGGTATTAAATGCCTAAGAGGGCTTATTCTCATGATTCTGGCACTTCTGTGAAACTTTTTTTGGCTTTAAAAAAGGATCAAAACCTTTTAACTCAACCAGAGCATGGAATGTTGATGTTATGGATTTGGTTCATTTTTGGTACATTTGTACCTTACCATGAGATGTTTAAAACATTTTTTCCAGATTTTTTGATCCATCCGTTTCTGAGATACTGCATTTTCAAAATTGCAAAAAAAGAAGGCAAAATTAAGTAGCCACTATAACTTCAAATGTCATTTAATAGATACTTGTAATAGCTACAGATCTGGCACAGGTGTCTTTTTAAAGCTTAGGGCTTTCATTTGATATACAACATGATACAATTGTACATTTTTTAAAAATGCACATTAAAATAAATATAAAATTTGAATTCTTGGAAAAAATGAATTTTTAAAACATTGCAGAAAATTCACACTTCAAGATACATATCTTGTAGCCAATCACTCCTATAAAACTTAAATTTTCTTGTTGGCAGTGACAAGGAATTAAATTTATTTAGCCCCCAAAATAGACCAAAATTTCTATATCTAATGATTAAGAACCTTTTTTTTCTTGGCTAGCATGTTGGATGCTTTTGTCATCTCCTGTAGCGTTAGTTTTCTCTCTCTCTCTCTCTCTCTCTCTCTCTCTCTCTCTCTCGCACACACACACACACACACACACACACAGAGTGTGTTTTTCATTGGTTGATTTGACATGGACTGACCCAAACATGTTTTTGTTCTTCTGTGCCTTTTATTCTGGAAAAAGTTATTCTATGAACTTCTAAATTCTTTATAATTTTATAACGATCACTGACCTTGCACCATCCTAAAATAAAATAAAAGGTAAAGAGCAATATAAAACATTTTTAAAATAAAATAAAAACAACAGATAGATAATAGATCATTGAACTTGTGGGACAAATTAATGGATCTTTAAAGTAGCCTGTTGACTGGGATTATAATGTTGCCAGCTGTCAGGAATGCCGTGCGGCTTCCAACCATGAATCCATGTTTGACTAAACTTCATTCTTTTCCCATAATTTCTGGGGTTCATTTATTTTATTTGTTTGTTTGTTTGTTATACTTATATCCTGCCCATCTTCCAGAACGGAACTCTGGGTGGCTAACAAAATTTAGAACTACACTAAGGAACCAAGAAATCAAAGTAAAAAAAAAAATCCAATAACACAGCGAGGATCAATATCCTTTAGAACAGATGAGGCGGGCGGCCAAAAAAAAAAAAATTAAATTAGGTAAAAAGGTCACAAAATGCCTCCTTAAAAAGGTAGGTTTTCAAAGCCTTTTTAAAGGCAGGCAGGGACTGTGCTAGGCGCAGCTCACTGGAGAGATGGTTCCACAGCGTGGGGCCCACCACAGAGAAGGTGCGGTTACGCGTGAGCGATTCCCGCGCCTCCCGGGGCATGGCCACCCTCATTGAGCACGCCTGCGCCATTCTCGTGGCCTGGTCCCAGTTGATCTCTGAGAGATACACTCCAGCAGATACTCTCGTCCCAAGCCGTGGAGTGTTTTGAAAATCAAAACCAAGACCTTGAACCTTATCTGGTGGACAACGGGTAGCCAATGCAGGCAGGCCAGAACTGGGGTGATGTGCTCAAATCTACGGGCACTGGTAACACAGTTAGCACTGGTCCGTGTAAAAATTTAATTTCTGGAGCATTTTAGAAAGGATGGGACAAGTCTGTCCCTAGCTGCATAGTCCAAGTGCTGTGCATTCTAACATCACATTCCCTTTGGAAAAATAATTGCAGCACAACATTGCTGTAGAAATTGCTTCAAGTAGATGTGTGTAGCTACCTGATCTGCTTAAAAGTGTGTGTTCATGAAACTGTGGTGGCTTAAAAATCTTCTTGGGACAGTGACTGTAGCCAGGATTCTGCCCTCAAAGTCAATTCTATATTTTATTGCTGTGAGTTTTAATTTTTATAGACGTGGTGGTGTCTTTTGGGGGAGATGGTGTCCTCTGGTTGAGCCCCATTGGAGGTTAATTCAGACCTTTTTTCACAAGATCATGTCTGACTCTTTTGCTACCCCCTCACAGTTCATCACTGGCATGTTAGCAGTACAGTGGACCCTTGTATAACAAAGAGTTTGTATAACATAAAATCTGTGCAACATAAAAAATTCTGGGCATAGGGGAAATTTGCTTAACAGAATCGCCTGTGGGGAAAATCCGTACAACATAAAAATGGGATTACTCTGTTTTCAATGCATTCCTATGGGAAATTTGTATAAAGGAAAATTTGATTAACATAATTTCATTTGGAACGAATTTATTCCTTTATACAAGGTACCACTGTATCTAGTTCTAAGCAGAACAGATGTACTTGTTCAAGTGTAACAGCTACATATATGTTGCAAGTTTTATTTATTTGTTTATTTTATAGAACATTTTACCCTGCCTTTCTCTTTTAAAAGGACCTAAGGTGGCTTACACCATTAAAAGGCAGTATTTAAAATTAACAAGAGTGAGTATACATATATTGAAAAGATAAAATAAATACCTAAAAAACAAACCATAGGCAGCATCAAAACAAATTCAAAGCAGTAAGGTAGAATGAAGCTTGATTCAGGCAGCCAGTCATTAAGGGAAAGCTTTCCTGAAGAGAAAGATCTTCTGCTTCTAGAAGGACAGGAAAGACAGAGCCAGCCTGATCTCCTGTGGTAGAAGGTTCAAAGTCTGAGAACAGGAGCAGAGAAGACTCTGTCCTGTGCAACTGCCAAAATTGACCTTCTGTGAAGGTGGAGAGACTAAGGGAAAGGCAATTCCTGAATACGCTGAAGCAAACTATGTCTTAGATCTGTGATTTCCAATATAGGGTAACCTAGGGTTCTTAGACTGGAACTCCCAGAAGCTTTCACTAGTAGCTATGCTAGTCAGGCTTTCTGGCAGTTAGTTGCAGCCCAAGACAACCCAAGGTTGGGAACCACCGTCCTAAAGGGTAGTCATTTATTTATTTATTTATTTATTTATTTATTTATTTATTTATTTATTTATTTATTTATTTATTTATTTATTTAATGCCAGTCTTCCAGAAGGAACTCTAGGCGGTTTGCACTAATCATAAAATATAAAGTATTAAATATTTAAATATTAATCTTAAATATTAATATTTTAATATTAAACTAAAATAGTAAAGTATTAAATATTAAAATATTAAAATCATATAATCTCACTGGGCACACATAGAAATGTGAAGACCTGGGAAGAAAATGGAAAAATTCAGGGGGGGGGAAGGTTTTCTTTCATTTTTTTTCTTGAAGCCTTTTTGTTTTTTGAAAAATTGGAAAAACTGAAAAAAGGAAAAGAAAAAATGATTATGGAATGTTTTAAGACAAGGTGTTCAAGTGTTTTCCAAATTATTTCTTAAAAATATCATTGAACCTTAGTTCTACTCCCTTCTATAAATTTTGCCCTCTTCAATTATTTTTATGAGAATGAGGTTTTTATTTAATTTTTATTTAATACTATCAAGAGGAAATATGAATAATTGTTAATCTGGATTTTTAAACATTGTTTTGTAGACGTTTTATTGTTCCACATAAACTAGTAAACAGTTCAGGAGATGGTTACTAAAAATTACAAATAAATATTATTTTAAAAGTAAATTCTTTTTTTGATAATTGTTTGGATACACTACACAGTGGTACCTTGCAAAACAAATTTAATTTGTTCTACGGGTCAATTTGTTTTCCAAAAAACTCATCTTACAAAACATGGTTTCCCATAGGAATGAATGGGAAACCAATTAATCTCTTCTGAAGGTTGGAAAAAAGGCCAAAAAAGCTGTTTTTTCCAGACCGCTTTATAAGGTTCATTTTAAAGGCATGCACAGCTGGACACACACACACACACACACACACACACCCATGAAAAAGCAAGCACCAAGACAAAGGGAAAACTGTCTGCACTTTGCAGTTCCCCACCAAAACTGCAAGCGAAAAGAAGGGAAAGGGAAACGGACAACACCGAACAAAAAGCACTAGCCTGTTCCTGCCTGCAAAGCAATCAAAAAAGGATTCAAAAGAAAAAAGGAAGGAAGGAAATCTCAAGTCCCTACCTTTCCAAGTTTTAAAGTCCAAAACCTGCTGCAAAACATCGTCCAGAATGGCTCCAAAACTTGATTTAAAAACTCCTCCCACCTCTCCACAAACTCGGGGGGGGGGGCACAATGCATCCTGGGCAACTTGTCCCAAAATGCAGAATGGTTTTTCGTCTTGCATGACATTCCATGGGCAGGCCTGCTCAACACACCGACCGTGGGCACCCGGTAGCCCATGGGGCCATTTTTAAGTAGCCTGCAAAGTCTCTGCCAGCTTCCCAATCCGATGGCGTGGTCAGAAAAAAAATTGGCCCATCCACCTGCCACCCCATATGCTTGGCCATGATGCCCCACCCCCTCACCCGGCTCCCCTGTAGGGCTAATCTGGAACAGCAGCAAAGTTGAAGCTCATGCATGCCCCTTAAAGTAGTCCACCGAGACGTTCAGGAGCTCCAAGAGATGACCACGTGGGACGTTCGGGAGCTCCAGGTAGAATGTGGGCCGTTCAACGTTGGATAGCCCTGCCATAGGGAATATTCATCTTGCAAAAACATGCCTATTCCCAGAATTTTGTTTTGTCTTTCAAGTTTTTCGTCTTACAGAGCCCTTCATCTTATGAGGCACCACTGTATTTTAATATGCTAGTTGTGATGCCTAGTCAGATTGTCCATAGTCATATATGTTATGTTCCTAAAGTAACAGAACGACTTTCAAGCTTTAAGGGGGAGGGAGTGCTAATGTAGCATCTTTTTTCAATTTTTCCAAAAACCTCTGCCCCCCCCCCCAAAAAAAAAACAGGGTTGGGGAATAGCTTTTTTTCTGACTTCAAAATTTTCAGGAAATTTTACTTCTCTAGGCACACATATATGTCTGCCACCAACAGAAGACTCCCCATTCCATCCGGTGGAAAGGGATTAGCTTGAAGCATCAGCAGGGTTCCATACACAAAACAGCACCCCTCTCCTTTAATACCTTATTTTACCACAAGCACTCTCTTTGCTTATGAATCATTGGTTAGGTGACTTTTCTATCATGCATGACTACAAGCAAATGCAGATGTGTCAATGTGGTTGCAATGTTTTTTCCAGTGTGAAAATCAGTCTGAATGTTGATTTCTTGACAATTCGTTCTGTTTTGGGATTGTAGGAGGCCTGCATCAAAACAGCTACGTTTGCAGTACAGTGCCAGAAAAGGAATTAAACAAAGTTCTCATATGGTTTTCACATTACAGTGATTGAGAAGAACTATTAAAGTGTTTCAAATTCTAGGGAATCTCAGGCTGTGGGAAGATCCTGCAGTAAATAGGATTGGCTTTATATATGTCACCGCACTTTGTGGAACAGTCTTTAAGGCTGAATTGTCTGAATGTATGCATATATGGGAGTGGTGGTGGTGGTTAGAACGGATTAACAGCTGTTTGTGGACAAAGTCCATTCAAACCAGGTTACACGTTCCATATGTTTTAATAACACCTGTCTTTTGCTCAGGGCCAGCAGTTCATAAGCACCAGTACAGCAGCAACGCAGTGACAGATATTAACTTGGATAATGTTTGTAAGAAGGGCAATACCCTTTTGTGGGATCTGGTCCAGGATGAAGATGCAGTAAGTTAACTATCACACAAAAGTATTTGCTAAAAAATTGTAATAATAATTATCAATAACTTCTCTCTTATTTGTCCTAGATTCATCTCTCCGAAGGTTTGATCAATGAAGCAGAGAAGCTTCTGTGTTCATTGGTTTGTTGGTTTACTGATAGGCAGATTCGGATGAGGTTCATTGAAGGCTGTCTCGAAAACTTAGCGAATAACAGGTAAAGGGAACTTGAGCATCTATTCACTATATCAGTTGACATTTGCCTGTTAAGTTTCTCACAGTAAAACGGAGCTTTCTCCACAAACATGTTCAAACATTTCATTTCTTGATCTCGGCCAACTCGGTTTATGCCCGAACATGTGCCACAAGCATCCTCTTTGCCTGTGAACTACTGCAAACATGCCCAAAATCTGGACAAAAACAAATTTGGGGTGGTGAGATTCATAAAACTTATGCGGATATAGCTTTCCAGTACTATTCATTTTGTATTTACCACCATGTGGAAACCTCTAGCACAGAAATGGGAAACCATAGGCCCTAACACTCCTAACCACTGCCTGAATATGCCACACCCTGAATATCTCTGAAACTGAATTTGGACAGTGAGCTGAACAATTTCTCAGCCTTTGCTCTAGTCGGAACTGGCTGCCCACTCAAGAAAAATGTCAGCCCGTTTTCTGATGGCAGATGCCCTAGTTTCCAGAAATAGATTTCACTTGTAAGTGGCTTGTTCGCACACACAGTAGTGCATTCAGGTATATGCATCCAGGTAACCTGCCATAGGCTGATAAATAAGTTCTCCTTGTTATACAGAAACATTTTTTTCTGTAAACATGGCTTTGTGATAACATTTAATTTAGAGCCAAGAGTATTTAGGCGAGAAAACTTAGCCATGATTCAAGATACTATCTTACATTCCGTGATGTTGTTTCTTGTCTTAGATCAGTGGTAGTTTCCCTTCGTCTTCTTCCAAAGTTATTTGGTACCTTTCAACAATTTGGGAGCAGTTATGACACACATTGGATAACAATGTAAGTATGGTTGGTATTCAAAGAAGGAAATGCTGCTCGTTGAAGAACTGGAGTTTTAACGTTGGCTTCTTTCCATACAGTTTACTCTTTCAGTTGCATAATGTACATTTACAATCCCCTGGCTGATTTTTCTAGTTCTTTAGCAGTTGTATTTTTTAAGCAATAAAAACATTATAGTTGTTTTTCCCCCCTTTGCTCCATTCAGATAAAAAAATATTCATAGGCAGACGTACATTAGTTCATACCTTTCCGAGCGCATGCTCGTAAGTCGGTTAGCTCGTAAGTTGGGGAGCCGTTTCCCATAGGAATGCATTGAAAGTACAACATAAAAAAATTCTGGAGAGAGGGGAATTGTCTGTGGGGCGAATCCATACAACATAAAAATGGTTGCAATTAGGGATTACTCTGTTTTCAATGCATTTCTATGGGAAATTTGTATAAAGGAAAATTTGCTTAACATAATTTCGTTTGGAACGAATTAATTCCTTTATACAAGGTACCACTTGTATATTTATTGTGAAAGGGACAGGGAGCTGTATGCACTATGCAATCGGAACTCAGAGGCGGGTGATACTTGTATTAAACAAGAATAGGAGAAGCAAACTCCACACCTGGAGAGGTGGAATCCCTGACTTGAGACTGCAGCCCTCACTTTGCAAAGGCACCTGTCACATACCTATGGCCATAATTTTTGAAACATTCATGGATATTTTTTCCCTGCACTGTCCTCAGCCCTGTGGTGCCGAGCCTGATAAATTTCCGCATGGAGTCAAAGGCTAGCTTATATTTTGATTTTGTAACCATCTCATAAAGGCATCACATACCCTTGCCTTCCTTCATGTTTAATGAGTGGAATCTCTAAGGGGCTTATGCCCAATGTTCTTATACAGTGGCAGTGAAAATACAAAAATTAAGAACACTAAACTAGAGCAACATCGTACTTAGAATAAGCTATGGAAAGCCTATTTAAATGAGTGCATTTTCAGAAGGCATTAAAAACTTGACCTCATTTCTGCTTCTTGGCATCCAATTTTACCATTGTACTCAGAACAGATGAGCTGCTATGTGTTGGTTTCTAGGAATGTGAAAAAGAAGGAAAGAGTAGAACAATGGAAGTAATTATCCTGGCAAAAATGGATGCACATCAAAAATACAGTAGTAAACAGAAACTAGCTTGAATCTATCTGGGATCATACTAGTTGCAGTGTCCTGAAATTTTCCTCACATATATTAAACCTATGAGAATTCTTTTTAAAAATCAGAAGGCATCCAAATGAAGTCTGCCTAACAAGCAATATGCTGTAATTAGGAGAGGCAGGGGAAACTAGGTTGAACACAGCCCACTTTTGCTGATGTTCCACGGAGTGTTAACAGAAATATTGCCCCATAAGTACAAACACTCCAGTCATTTTAAGCCTTGAAGTGGAGAAATATAATAGGAGTCATGGAAAGCTCTAGTTAGCTATGTAAGGATTCGTGCATTGCTACCTTGTATGCATTTTCCACAAGATCTCTTTTGCTGTTAAATGAGCAATCAACACAGCGCTCTGAATACAGCTGGCTCTGATTTTGAAAGCTCAGCAGGCTTAGGCCCAGGTAGTACTTGGATGGAGGTCACCGGGGAATACTGAGCGCGGGATTGAAGAGGAACAGCATCTTCGTGTCCTGGGAGGTGTTTTGCCTCCAGAATTATAGATTCATAGAATATTGGATTTGAAAGGAGCCTGTAAGGCTATTGTGTCTTATCCCGTGCTCAGTACAGGAATGAAAATAAAAGCAGATCTGACATACGGTTTTCTCTTGAATGCCTATGGACTTGGAGCGCTCAACCACCTCCTCAAGTCATTGGTTCCATTGTCATACTGCTCGGACAGTTAGAAAATTTCCCCTGATATTTAGCCCAAATCCACCTTCCTAGAACTTGAGCCCATAATTGTGTGTCCTACACACTGGGATTATCGAGAACAAATCTTGCCCCTCTTCTGTACGACTATCTTTCAGGTAGCTGAAGAGTGCTATCCTCTCTGCCCTTAGTCTTCTTTTCTTGATGCTAAACATACCCAGTTCTTTCAATCTTTCCTCATAGGGTTTGGTTTCCTGCCCCCTGATCATCCTTGTTGCCCTCCTCTGAACTTGTTCCAGTTTGTCGGCATCCCTGAAGGTCCCAAGTTCAGACCCCAGGATCTTCAGGTAGAGTTAGGAAAGAATCGTACCTGAAATCCCAAAGAACCATTGCCAGTTAGCGTTGACAGTCCTGAGACAGAAACATAGATTAGTTGGCTCAGTACAGAGGCAGCCTCTTGTGTCCCTAATGATTTCTCTGTCTCTTACATTGAAACAGGTGGGCTGAGAAAGAACTTAACATGATGAAGCTTTTCTTTGATAACTTGGTACACTACATTCAAGCTGTCAGAGATGGACGGCATAAGCATGCATTGTAAGTATAACACTGTAAGGTGGATGCCTCTTCCGTTCATAATCTGTTATTAACACCTGGTGATTCTTACTCCGAATCTTGCCTTGTCAAAAACCCTTGACATCTCATGGCCAAGATTGAGTTCTCCATCTGATTTTTTTAAAGTGCACACTCAGTGCACTTGGGGACAGCAGGCAGGGAGGAGAGATACAAGGATCATCAAAGCATTTCTGCTGAGCTGAGACAAGATAGAAAATGTTTGTGTGTGTGTGTGAGTGAGTGAGTGTGCACGCACGCATACACTTGTATTTGGGGTATTTTCCTGCTAGTACTGAGTAAAGGAACAGCTGATAAAAAAATCATCTTTAAAATACTGACCCTGGCATCCTGTTGCTTCCAGGGCAGATTCAGAACAGTGCACAATTCCTGATTGACTGCTTTTGTAAGCAGAAAGCACTGTTTGAAGCAAGAGGGCTTTGATTCCTGGAAGAGAAATCCCGAAACTCATGAGCCAGGATCCTGGCCTGAGTGATTACCTTATACCACGTATAAGTCGAGGCCCCTAATTTAACCCCCATAACTGGGGAAACTTACTGACTTGAGTATAAGTCTAGGGTGGGAAATGCAGCAGGGCCTGGCAGCTCCACCTTTGTTAACTGGGGGAGCGGTGTGTAATGTTTAAAATGACTTTTAGCCACTGACCCAAAGCACTTGCCTCGGTGGCTATATGCCATTTTAAACATTGCACACTACTCCCCCACAATGCTGGGGGGGGGGGTTCAGGAGAATTGGCACACAATGTTTAAAATGACTTCTAGCCACCTACCCAAGAACTTGCCTCAGTGGCTAAAAGTACTGACCCGAATATAAGTCAAGGCCTCCTTTTTTCATCCCAAAATTAGGGCTGAAAAACTAGACTTGTATTCGAGTATATACAGTAATTCTTCTTTATATTGAATATATATGCAGAAGTAATTCTTTATTTAATGAGACTGAAGTCAGATATAATTGACTTCTAGTAGCTTGTTAGTGAAAATCTCAAATTAGAATAAATGCTTTTAAAATGTGCATACCATGGTGCATACCCTAAGAAAGTAAACAATAGTAGAAAATGTTACCAGTGACCAAGCATATCCTGAAATAACCTTCTTTACTATTTTAATGTAGATTTAGTCATGTATATTCTTTTTTCTTGTTATGTTGTTTTACATTTTGTAGTGTTCCGTTTTTATGATGTATTTTGTAAACTTCCCAGAGTGGCGTGCTGTCAGATGGCACAGTATAGAATTCATAATAATAATAATAATAATAATAATAATAATAATAATAATAATAATAATAATAATAATAATAATAATAATAATAATAATAATAATAAAAATGAAAAATAGATACCTGAAGGACTGCCTCTTTCCATATGAACCTATCCGGCAATTAAGATCTAGCCAGGGACCCTCCTGAAAGAGCCATCCCTCAAGGAGGTGAAAGGGATGGCTTGTAGGAACAGGGCCTTTTCGGGAGCTGCCCCCAGGCTATGGAATGCCCTCCCGAGTGAGACACGCCTGGCGCCAACGTTGATGATTTTTTGGCGCCAGGTAAAAACCTTCCTGTTTCATAAGTTTTTAAACTGACATAACATAGATTGTGGGTCCTGATGACAGTTTTAGTGTCTTGTATTTAAATGTTTTTGTTATTTTAAATTGTTCATTGGCATTTTAATGTTTTAATTTTTTTAACTGTTCATTTTAATTATAAGCTGCCCAGAGACCTTTGGGTAGTAGGCGGCATATAAGTTGCATGTACAAACAAACAAACAAACAGCAACCTGTAATTTCAATAATAGGTACAGCCACAGTGCAGAAGTTCAGGTGCGCCTTCAGTTTTTGACATGTGTCTTTTCAACGCTGGGATCGCCAGATCACTTCAGTAAGTTTGCGCTCATTCTCTCAATTAGAGCAAGAGAAATTTGATTTACTGGGGTTTCTATGATGGTTATAGAAGAACTATCTGTATTCTGTCATGTGGGATGAAAAAGAAAGGTAGCCTGTTAAAATTACAGCATTGTTTTCTGCTAGGAAGGAAGGAAAAATTTTATAGGACTTCTCCAGATGTCTGTGATTTGGGGGATTGAGATGGTGTTTCAGTATAAATCATGATGTGGAGGAATTCAATGGAGAGGGCAATGTCAATACAATTTTTTCATTTTTTATACTAGGGATATCTCTTGTGGGGAATATACTAAATATTCTTCACTGCCATGTATTGTTTTCTCTTTCTAGGATTGAGTCTGGAACAAGTAGACATCCTTTGGCACTGTTTGGTAGAAGATTCTGAATGTTACGATGACGCTCTGCACTGGTTTTTAAATCAAGTACGAAGTAAAGACCAGCACGCCATGGGAATGGAGACCTATAAGCATCTATTTCTAGAAAAGGTGGGAGAGAAATAAATCATTTTAAATGTATCAAATTAGTTAGGGTTGGGGTTTTCTGTTTTTAAAAAAATCAAGCCCTGTTTGACATATGGTTAGTTCATATTATTATGCTAAGCAAAACTTATTTGTTTTTTACTTAGATGCCCCAGTTAAAGCCCGAAACAATTAGTATGACTGGGTTAAACCTGTTTCAGCATCTGTGTAATTTGGCTCGATTGGCTACTAGTGCTTATGATGGGGGTACAAATTCAGAGGTAAGTGATAGCACTGAGTTTCAATTTTCCTTTTCTCTCAAGGTTTAGAAGTTAGATTTCACACACCCCAGGCCATTGTACATCTAATGAGCCTATTCAAACCAGGGTGGTTCGAACCCATGGTGAACTATAAATTGGCAGCCTTGCACTGACTTCCCTCAGACCGACGAAGCTATTTGGATGAGCAGTGAAATGTTTCAATCTCACAAGAAAAGAAGTCCAGTTGCCATGACTCAACTTTAGGGATGGGCTATTTGTTTTGGAAGCTACCACTTCCAAAACAACTTGCGGGAGCCCAGCTGGTGTTCGGAAGTCTCCAAAATGCAATCAGCCAATCCCTTACCTTGCTCTGTACCAGCATGGGGCTGATCTCCAACAAGGAAGAAGCCTCCAGCGTCGTCATTCCTTCTCCCTGGCACTGGCCAATCAGGCAGGGAGGCCAGATGATGCATTTCCCTGCACAGCTCCTGATTGGCCAGTGCCAGGGAGAAGGAACTATGATGTTGGAGGCTTCTTCCTCATTGGAGCTCAGCCCCGCATGGGTGAGGTAAGGGATTGGCTGATTGCGTTTCGGAGGCTTCCGAACACCAGCTGGGCTCCCACGTGTTGTTTCGCAACCCATAGCTTCCGAAACGAATAGCCCATTCCTACTCAACTTCTGCATCTTCTGGTTATGCCACAGATAGTAGTAGCATATACCATGGAAAGTAAACTGAAGCAATAATATCATTTTTATTTAGTTTTATATGTCCATTATTGTTGTTATTGCTTTCTTTGTTTTATGCCCGCTATGTGTTGTAAACCGCCCGGAGTTCTTCCGGAAGACGGGCGGTATATAAATAAATAAATAAATAAATAAATAAATAAATAAATAAATAAATAAAGTACAGCAACATCAATGTTCTGTTCCGTCTTTGCAAACTAGTGAAGACAAGAATGACATTACTGCCACATGAATCGAGTGCTATATTTGACCCTTAGGCCAGTGCAGATTGGTAGCTAGGAAGAGGCCAGCCCTATTCCTTGGTATTGTGGGAAGCACTCATTTGACCCAGAGTGGTATTTCTGTGGTCTCCCAGATAAAAAAAACAACTGCTTTCTCATTTTGTTTTGTAGTTATGTGGCATGGACCAGTTCTGGGGCATTGCCTTGAGAGCGCAGTCTGGAGATGTGAGCCGAGCAGCAATACAATATATTAACTCCTATTATATTAATGGTAATGAGAATTCGTTTCGAGATATTCTTCTGTTTTGAGCATGAAGGAGTTATTGTATGTCAACTCCCCCCCCCCCAAAAAAAAAAAAAATGTTTATGGAATTTCTTGTTTTTAAATCGTTTTTCAGGAAAAACAGGTCTGGAGAAAGAGCAAGAATTTATTAGTAAGTGCATGGAAAGCCTGATGATTGCATCTAGTAACCTTGAGCAAGATGCCAATTCAAGCCTCACCATTATTGAACGAGGGCTCCTGATGCTTAAGACACATTTAGAAGCTTTTCGGAGAAGGTGAACAAAACCCATACCATAATACTTCATACAGTGTAACTGAAGACAGCAGATGGTTATAAAAGCTATTTGTGAAGGGTTAAATTATCAGTCTTCATTGTGCTAGCTGCAGTTCTACATTACATTTAAGAATTTCAGAGATGGTAAAGTGAATTTAAAAAACAGTAAATTTTATCCCATAATATATGGATTTTATCGGATCTGCTTAAAGTAGACTTTTATTCAATGTCACATAAAGCAGGCTGGGCTTTAAGGGACTCAGAAAGCATGATGTCTAAGAGTAGAGCTACTGTTGAGGCTCCTGGAGGACACTGGTAAATATAATTAATTGTATTTACTTATAAATAGCCTCATGAAAAGCATTGTGGAATGCATATCCAGCCATCTCTCAAATTCTGCCCCATTGCAAACCAATTTTGTATTTACTAGAGATGGGCATTTTGTTTCGGAAGGGGACTGGTTCCAAAATGAAACATGCCAGCACAGCTCTCGCTCGGGACCTAGTTCCACCCTCTGGAACAAGATCAACCATTTCCTTACCTTGCCGTAGTTTGTGCTTGGAGAAATTCCAACCAGGAAACAGCCTTTCCCTCTCTCTGGCACTGGCCAATCTGGAGCTGTGCCAGGGCATGCATCATCCCGCCTCCCTGTCTGATTGGCCAGTGCTGGGGAGATGGAAAGATGATGCATCGGAGTCTGCTGCCTGGTTGGAATTTCACCCAGTGTGAACTACAGCAAGGTAAGACAGCGGTTGATTTTGTTCCAGATGGTGGGACTGGGTTCTGACTACCAGCTGTGCTGGCGTGTTTTGTTTCAGAACCAGTCCCCTTCCGAATTGAAACGCCCATTTTACCATTGGGTGGGTTGTTCTTCAGAGTCTCTTTGCAGCTTACGAAGCATGCCTCATTGTTCTCTGGATCGTGTCAGAAACGTTGAAAGAGCAACAAGGGTTAAACATTGAGGAACATGCAGCTTGGGGGCTGTACGTGCACATCCTGTGGAACTCAGAGTGCAGCTTCGTAGCAGTCATTGTGGCTCCAAAATCTCTTGGTCCTGTTGAGCTTTGAGGATCCATGTGCCAGGGCAGCATTTCAGCATTCTTGGATGGCCCACTCCTCCCATTATTTTCTTTACATTGAGCACCAAGGGGCAAGAGGAAATCTTTTCAATTGTATATTGTAAACAGCATTGTTCTAAGAAAATCTTTCCAGGGGTTGGAGTGGGTGGGTGGTAAGGATCATGGACTTAGATGTAGTCATCCAAGGTCGACATATGGGGGCCCCTGGAACTCTCAAGAATGCAGCAGGGGTCTTCCCTCAAGAAGTTTCCAGGACTCATTCTCCTTTCCCCTCTTGATCCAGTCCCAAAGTTTAGGGCAGTGTTGGCGAACCTGTGGCACTTGGGACCGTTTCTGTGGGCACCTGACATTGCCCCTTCACAGCCACCTGCATTCAGGTTAAATTGTTGTATTGGCACTTTGCAAAACATTAGTGGGTTTTGAATCTCAGTTTGGGCACTTGGTCTCTAAAAGGTTCGCCGTTACTGGCTTAGGGTGAGGTGGGCAGTCTACCATGCAGCTTGTATAAGCCTCAGGTTTATAACAGTATTCCTTTTCATGATGGTGGTATTGTTTCTTCATCAGATTTGCATATCATCTGAGGCAATGGCAAATTGAAGGTACTGGGATAAGCAGCCATTTAAAAGCTTTAAGTGACAAGCAGTCACTGCCGCTCAGAATTGTTTGCCAGCCAGCTGGGCTTCCTGACAAAGTATGTTCTGGCTTTATTATTATTATTATTATTATTATTATTATTATTATTATTATTATT
>JAHTLZ010000045.1:7489343-7520280 GCA_023846285.1 Phrynocephalus versicolor | reverse complement strand
TTATTATTATTATTATTATTATTATTATTATTATTATTATTATTATTATTATTATTATTATTATTATTATTATTATTATTATTATTATTAATTACTGCTGCTGCTGCTACTACTACTACTACTACTACTACTACTACTACTACTACTACTACTACTACTAAACCATTTTAAAATGCCACTGGGTTTCCCCTCTCTGTTTGTTCTGAACTAAGCCCGTGTTGCCTTTCAGATGACAATAGAAATGTATCCAAGCGATCAGGTGGCAGATCTCAGGGCAGAAGTTACACATTGGTACGAGAATTTACAAAAAGAACAGTTAAACCAACAAGCTCACCTGCAAGAGTTTGGCCAAAGTAGTCGGAAAGGAGACTTTCCAGGTAAGTCAAAAGAAGAGTCGGGACCCTATGGGCAGTTTAAGTGACCTCCTCTTCCGCCACCCCAACTCTGTTCTTCATGTGCTTGATTGAGTCCTTGACATCACGGGGCAGTCATTTGTATATATGAGGGATGGATCTGATCACATCTTTTGCTTTTGAAGACATTGTCAGCCAGGAGTTCTGGGTTGTTGTCTTTGATCAGAGACTGGTGATAAGGAGGATTTCCCCATAGGCTGCTGGTCTTTTCAGCTGAGCGGTAGGGAAATAATAAGAGGTGCTTCTTATTGCCTCTTATCATAGGAGACAGCAGAATAATTTCCTTTAATCCCAGTTGGGAGTGGAACGAGGGAATCTGAGTAAGGGTGGGGCATCCCTGAGCTCTACATGAATATCATACCTATATCATACCTTTTATCTAGCTTATTGGCACATGCTTAGGGTTCTCCTTAGAGATTGATCGCTAATGGGAATAAACTGTGATTTAGGGTGCCTTTTTGTTTTGTTTTGTTTTTATCTTCAAAGTAATTCTCTCCCTCTCCCCCCCCCCCACCACTGCAAATGTGTGCTTCTCAAATATTCTCCCCAAAGTTAGAACATTTAATAGTAATGGTAGTGGTGATGTTGGTAGTATTGTGCTGGTTTGGTAAGGGAAACAAGGCCAAACTAGAACATAAGAACGTAAGAAGAACCATGCTGGATCAGCCCAAAGGTCCATCTAGTCCAGCTTCCTGTATCTCACAGTGGCCCCATCAAATGCATCTGGTAGCACACAGGACTAGATATCTGTCTCCTGATACCACTCCCCTGCATCTGGCACTTGAAGTACCCCTGGTTTTAAGCCTGGAGGTTACATATCTCCATCATGGTTTGTAACCTTTCCTCATAAGGGAGGTCCCCCAGCCCAGTAATCATTTTAGTCGCTCTCTTCTGCACCTTTCCCAGTTCCACTATCTTTTTTGAGATGCAGTGACCAGAATTGTACACAATAGTCCAGGTGCAGCCCTACTGTCGTTTTGTACAATGGCATTATAATGTTGGCTGTTTTATTTTCAACATCCTTTTTGATAATCCCTAGCATGGAATTGGCCTTCTTCATGGTGCTGTCCACCAGCACATCAAGATCTCTTTCCTGATCTGTCAGGGATAGTTCAGAGCCCATGAGTTGATTAAAGTTTTGATTTGATCCAAGAAATGGATCTATTTGAGAAAGAATCATCTAGCATTTACAATGTTGTAAGAAGTTCTTCTCTTTTATTACACCTGTCAAATGATGAATCAAAACTAATGCATCAAGTTTTTGTTCTTTTTTTTAAAAAGGGGGTCTCATGGGTCCTGTAAGAATGATCTCTTCTGGGCATGAGCTAACGACTGACTATGATGAAAAAACTCTACATGAATTGGGGTTTAAAGATATGCAGGTACTGACCAATGCACGCAGGAGAACATTGTACCATGTAATTGTTATGTGCTAATGATGATTTCTTTTTTTATGTAAGTTCCTTCAACAGCCACACTATGCAGAGTTTTATAAGCTGAAAAATCAGTCAGCTCCCTAAAATGAAAATTACAGTGGAACCTTGACTTATGTCATTAATCCGTTCCAGTGGTCTAGACTTAAGTCAAACATGACTTAAGTCAAACAAACTTTTCCCATAGAAAGTAATGGGAAAGTGGATTAATCCGTTCCAGATGATGAAAAAGACCCTTGAAAACAGCAATTTAACACAAATTTGACTGGGACAGGAGATTCCTTCTGGGGATGTAAATGAAATGTCTCTTCAAAGAGAGGGGGAGGCAGTGGAATTATAGTCCACAAGTTATACACCTCCACTTTTTAATGTTCATAGCAACAGTGTCTAACATTTAAGTTTTACTGATTTTAACCTGATGTTCCAAGTCCTGAGCAACCCTATGCTTGCCATTAGAGTCCCACAGCTGTACAGCTCCCCAACTAAAATGCTTCCATTGTGGACCAGGCTTCTGCAGCCAGATTTTTTACAAGACTGAGCCGACTATCTAACCAGCGAGGCCAGCCCCGAGCTCCCGGCCCTTCTTCTCCTCCGGCAGCAGTGGCGGCTTTGGTGAGGCCGAGGACCAGCTCTAGGTGCTCTGAGCTGGCCTCGCCGAAGCCGCCGCTGTGGGAGGAGAGGAAGAAGGCAGGAGCAGTTTGGAGGTGGCAGCCGCGATGCTGGGTTGTGGCTGCCGCCCAATTCCGGTGCCTTGCGCCAGGGCTCCGAGATGTAAGTCAAAGCCTGCGACTCAAGTCAAACAGGCCCCTTCTTGCTGCAAGTCAAATATGCTCTAAGTCAAGCAGTATGTAAGTCAAGGTTCCACTGTATATGCCTGTCAGCGAGAAAGGCAAAAGGGTTTGGTGGAAGATAGTTTCTGTATCTTTTTGTTTACTAGCTCTTGTCTAACAGAAACTTTTTATGCAGCTGTTAAAACTTAAGCTTTTAATTTTGGCACCCAAAGTGTTTGTTCCACTGGAAAAAAAACTTGGCCACTTATCTCTATTACAATGGAAGAAACAAGAGAAGGAAAAGATGAATGTATACAAATAGTAGATTAAACTTAAAGCTCAACATTTTTAAAACCTGCTTAGGAGCCTCGTGGTGCAGTGGTTAAATGCCTGTACTTCTGCTAAAACTGTGCTCTCGACCTGGGGTTCAATCTCAGATTGACTCAGCCTTCCATCTTTCCAAGGTCAGGAAAATGAGTACCCAGCTTGCTGGCGGGGGGGGGGGCACAATGTGTAGCCTGCATACTGTAATTAAAACTGTAAACCGCCCAGAGACTAGATGAAGTGGTATGGGGCAGTATATAAGCAGAACACATTATTGATTCCTGTTCAAGGTTGGACTGTTAGCAGTGAAAATCTTGAGCCACCCGTGCCAGATTGCTTGGCGATTTATCTTCCCTGACACGCACCCTTCCTGGATATGAGGCCTTGCTGCTTCTACTACATTCTGCGGGTTGCCATCTGGTAGCAATCCAGCACCCGTAGTTGTCTTGCAACGTCCGAGAGGTGCTCACTGTAGTGTACCAAAGATCTGTTTTTTTGCCAAAAAATGTCTCCGACTAATTTGTTGGCAACTGCATTGATACTTATGTTTTAAATCATTTGTAATCCACATTGAGTCTCTCTATAGAGAGAAAGGGTAGAGAATAAATAAGGGTCTGTAGGAATGATACTGATGGTTGTGCTTCTTTAAAAAAAGAAAAATCTCTGTTACTGTTTCAAGATGGTGTTTGTGTCCTTGGGTGCTCCAAGGAGAGAGCGAAAGGGAGAAGGGGTCCAGCTACCAGCATCCTGCTTGCCGCCGCCCCAAAAGGACAACATTCCAATGCTCTTGCTTCTGCAAGAGCCTCATCTGACCACTCTCTTTGATTTGCTGGAGATGCTTGCCTCCTTTAAACCTCCCCCAGCAGAAGTGGCTATGGAAGACAGTGAGGTAAGGTCACTTTGAGTACTCATGTAATAGTTTGAATCATGGATTGATGGAGCGAGGACCTTTGTTAATCGATAAGTTACAGCGGGCATGTCCAAACTTTGGCCCTCCTGATGTTTTGGACCACAACTCCCAGAATTCTAAGCTTAAGATTGCCATTGACAAAGGATTGTTGCAGTTATCCAAAACATCTGGAGGGCTGAAGTTTGGACATGCCTGAGTTACAGTAATACCTTCATTTACAAGCATAATCTGTTCCGGAAACATGCTTCCGAACCAAATCACTTGTATATCAAAGCATATTTCCCCATAAATAATTGGAAACTCAAGAGGATTAGTTCTGGGCCCCCATAGACCACATACTGTGCACACAAAATTCACAAAAGCTGGCTAGAGGTCCACATCCATGCCATGGTTTAGGTGACTGGCTGTGGAATCTGCTTTGCTTGGGATTAAGAACTGGATTTTACCCTGTGTTTTTAATTTAACAATAATAAAATGTAATTTGTAGTCTTATACACACTTGACTAGCTTCCCCATAACTAAAAATGATTTGAAAAATAAGAAAGGATGTTGGAAACAAATTAAATAAAAATATGAATATGAAGGGGGAAAAAACCCTAGCCGGCAGTATCCTTTGAAAATGTTCCTGGTTGGTGCAAGGGAGCCCTCCATTCCTCTCCCTTCCCTCTGCTTTTGAGGTTTGCCTGAGACAGGAGGGTCCAGACAATCCCCCGCAAATCCATTAGGGATGGGGGGGGGGGCTACCATTGGCTCACTTGTGATCATGTGACCTGCTCCAGTGCTTGTATTGCAAGACATTGCTCGTTGATCAAGGCAAAATTGATCAGAAACATTTGCTCGTCTTGCACTCATAAACCAAGGTACTATTAAATCAACTACTTTGCAAAATATGTCAGCTCCTACCTTCAGAAATCAGTGGAGTTGATTGAATACATACATGACCTTTCTGTAATCTCCTTTGCTTACTTATTTTTATCATAGTGGTTTGTTGGTTTAAAATATTTTTACCCCGCCTTTCTCCTTGGAAAAGGACCCTAGGCAACTTACAATAATGGGGGACAATATACAGCCTAGAACATTTAAGACATATTCAGGTTTAAGAGCAAGGAATTAGAAGAGGCATTGTACAACAGTTAAGAGGCAACATTAAAGCTAAAAAGAGCATGCAAACAGTTAAAAGAGGAAAGAAAAAATCCATTATGAGGGATGGAAACAAACATGGAAAACACAGGTGTTCTTATGAGATCAATCAATGCAATCATGCATGGTAATCCATCTAAAACAAAACAAAATAAAATAAAAGTCTTAAAATGCTTCACAGCGGTTTAAACTAACTTGACAATTATTTTTTGCGTGTTTCTGTCCAGAGTGCAAAATGTGAAGAACTCCATCTTCATGCAGAAAACCTGTCAAGACGAGTCTGGGAGTTATTAATGCTGCTGCCTACATGCCCCAATATGCTTCAGGCATTTCAGAATATTTCAGATGAACAGGTGAGTAAAGAGTCAGTCACACCTTCAGTTCTGGGAAGTTGCTGGCCTGTTTGAGGTCTTGCCGTCTTGTTTACAACCTGGCACCCTAATTTTGTTTTTGACTGTTCCAATGTCCATGTCCTCATATCTGACAGTGGACTTAATTATTAAGATAGCAGTAAAAACATGTGTAGGTGAGTGTTGGTTTATCAACTCATATCAGCAAACCCTCATCAGTTGGGTAAAGTGAAGATTCATGCACATGGATTCTTCTCTTCATATATAAAAACGTGGTTTGTATTACAGTACAGCAGGTTAAGGTCTCCTTCATCCACTTTGTAGCAGTGGTAAGAACCAGTGTGGTGTGGTGTTGTACACAGAGTGTCAGATCAGAATACTGTACAGGAGATGGAGGTTTAAATCCTTGTTCAGGCAAGGAAACTCACTGAAGTTCAGTGATAGTGAGTCACTCCTTGAACACTTCACATACTTGGAACGCTGTGACTCAACTCCCAGGCAACCTCACCTGGGTGACTGAGAATCTCCACAGATACTTTGAACATTGTTACTGCTATGCCCCATCAAGGTGCTTCTGATTTGTGGTAACTCTGTGAATCACAAGTGACATAATCTCAACTTCCTATACAGTGGTACCTCTTAAGAGGAATTTAATTCGTTCTGTGAGTCATTTTGTTTTATGAAAAAAATAATCTTACGAAATGTGGTTTCCCATAGGAATGAATGGGAAACCGATTAATCTGTTCCAGAGGTCCAAAAAAGGCCTTTTTTTGTTCATACCTCTTTATAAAGTGCACTTTAAAGGCATGCAGAGCTGGAACGCCCCATCCGCCCGGAACACAACACCCCTGCAGTGTGATACAAAATAAAAGCTCCAAGACAAACCCCAGGTCATTCCCACCAAAAGTGCAATGGAAAACAATGCAAAAACACAAAAGGAAGCAAGGAAACCTCAAGCCCCTACCTGCCCAAGTTCTAAAAGTCCAAAAACTGCTGCCAAACAATGTCCAGAATGACTCCAAAACTTGATGAAAAATTCCTCTCACCCCTCCACAAACTATAGGGGGCGCTATGGATCCTGGGTAATATGTTCCAAAATGCGGAATGGATTTTCGTCTGGTGAGGCATCCCATAGGGAATTTTTGTTTTGTATTTCGTTTGTCTTACCAGTTTTTCATCTTATGGGGCATTCTTCTTAAAAGGTACCACTGTAGCATATAATATAGCATTTCCTCATCTTGTTTTCATGTTGGATTTTGGAACTTCAGTTGATCCTCCAAACATGTCCTAAAAGCCACTCATTCATGACTTAACACAAATGCCTACCAATAGATACAGTTTCAATTCAGTGTTGACGGTGTGAACAAAAACACAAAGATAGCCAAATGATTCTCCCACTGTCTATTCTTCCGTATGTTGGTATCTGTTACCTTGTTGCCCATTAACTTTTGATCTTTCCAAAGGGTAATGACGGATTCAATTGGAAGGACCTTCTAAGGATCAAAAGTGCCCATAAACTTTTGTATGCTCTTGAAATAATCGAAGCTCTAGGAAAACCCAATAGAAGAATAAGACGTGAATCCACGGTATTGACGCTCCACATTTCAAAATTCCATTTCCTTGCACAGCATGAGAAGCCCTCTTGGGTGTTACTTATTTCCCTAATATGATATTTTTGTCACTATCTGTAGGGGAGTTACAGCGATCTGTATCCAGATTCCGATGACTCAAGTGAAGATCAAATAGAGAATAGTAAAAACACGTGGAGCTGCAAGGTCCGATATTGCCTTGTTAACATGCCTTCCTGGTAACAGTATTTGCGTGTTCATGTCCTTCAATCTTCTTTCTTTTGAGTTGGGTATTATTACTTCTCGAATTAGGATTCTGTAGTTGTGGAGTCCAGGGTGTGGTTCACAAGTGTCTCACATGCTGAAATCATTACATCAGACTCCAACTGATGAACTGTTCTAAGTGTTACATAAAGTGAGATGGAACAGAAGTAAATCACTGATAGGTATGCCAGTAACTCACTGGACTGTGGCTGAGGTGTTTCATTTAGGGGAGAAATAGGCTAGAAGCAGCCTTACATTTAGAAAGCAATGATAGTATTGCTCCGTAGATGTATTTTTTTCAAAGCTTTGATGTCTTAGAAGTCAGCAGATCCTCTGCATATTTCACAGTGAACAGTCACTGAACAAAAAGAAGATAAATCGCAACTTCTAGTGTTGCGAAAGCTTTATGATAAGGGGGGGGGATTCCATTTAGCTATTAAAGGAGCTTTGCTTGTAATTACAAAGCTGGTACTTTAAGGTGCCACGTGTTTTGTGTCTTTTGTTTTGTTTTGTTTTTCTTTGATTTTTGCCTGTCCTTGAACAGTGGTACTTCAGAGAACAAGTTCAGGATGGTGTTTGTGAACATAGTGGTTCAGAAGTATTTGGATTCGATTTGAATTCAGTTAAAGTATTTAGTAATATGTGAAATATTTCTGTCAGTACTGCTTGCCACTTATTGTCACTTGCATGATTTGGTTGCAGTTTGTTGCTTCTGGAGGCCTTCAGCAGCTCTTGGAAATCTTCAACTCAGGAATCCTGGAGCCTAAAGAGCAGGAACCGTGGACTGTGGTAGGTGACAGTTCATTTCTGTAGCGTTCCTGTAATGTGTACCCTGCCTGATCTTCATTCATCATCATTATAATTGTGTGCGATCAAGTCAATTCTGACTTACAAAAACCCCTTTCTGTGGGTATCCTGGAACTAGGCAGCTTTCCCAAGGCCCCACAGGTTGGCTTTCCTCCTGGGAGTCAAAAGCAAAAGCAAAGCGTTCTGCTTTAATACTGCCCCATGGTACTTAAAGCACTCTCTGGGTGGTTTACATTTTAACTATGCAGGCTACGCATCCCACTCCCCACCCGCCCCCGTGTGATGATAGGAATTCTTTTTACCCACCTCAGAAGGATAGAAAGCTGAGTCAGCCATGAGCTGGCTACCTGGGATTGAACCCGAGGTTGGGAGCAGAGCTTTGTCTCCAGTACAGCAGTTTAACTACTACTCCACAAGGCTCCCCGCTGAATTGAACTCCTGTCCGCTGTCTCTGGAGCCAGGTTCCTTAAATCACTTAGCTATCCAGTCAGTCCATAAAACAGTACTAACTTCACTTCTATTTTGTTAGAATCTTGTTGGCCTCTTTCAGATATTGGTTGTCACACTGAAGTTTCTCTGCCTACAGGGATTTCTCAGACTTAGATTTAGGTTCGGAGACTAGTCCACGCAAGAAGTCCTAAAAGCAGAAGCACTGGTTTTTGTTTGTTTGTTTGTTTTTAAGTAAATGGAATAGGCAGCATGCTTAGAAGCAATAGTTTGGGTTCCTTTCCTGGAATTCTGCTTTGAAAGTGTCCTGCAGTTAACTGAAATTTGCAAGACTGACCAATTTATGGCTTGCTGCCAAATGTCCTTATTTGCAGTGGCTGCTGGACTGTCTTGCCTGTCTGCTGAAGTTGATATGCCAGTTTGCGGTGGATCCTTCCGATCTTGATTTGGCCTATCATGATGTATTTGCCTGGTCAGGAGTAGCAGAGAACCACAGGAAAAGAACTTGGCCAGGGAAATCACGGAAAACGACAGGAGATCACACAAAGGGCCTTCACATCCCCCGTCTAACAGAGGTGAAAAACTAGTGTTGGATGCCCCTCCACAGATCTTTAGGGCATTAAAAGCTTTCTGCTGCTGTGTGTCTGAAGAAGTGGACGTGTCCACGAAATGTTACATTAAAATATGAAAGTTAGTCTTTAAGGTGCCACATGTCTTTTGCCTTTTATTTTGTTTTGTTTTGTTTTTCTTTGGTTTTTCGCCTGGAAGCATTGACTAGATTCTTCAGACTTTACCTCTCAGGGTTACCTGGCCTCTTATTTGGGGATGCCCCTACAGCAGGCACAAGCCTGTTGACGGGCACTCATTTTTGCTTTCTGTGTTTGATTTACAAACAGAACAGGTGGCTAAAGAAGAGGGTGTTAGACATGACTCTGAGAAGGGCTTGTACTATTACATCTCAAGAGAAACAATTCCATTGTTTATGCTCAAAGTGTTCCCACTGCTTGCCCGGATGCTCTCCTGCTACATATATTGGGAGTGATACTTTTGGTCCCCGGGGGGGTTTTTTGACAATTGGGAGAGGCACTTTCCCAAGCCTTCCATCATTTCTGATGCCATTAGATACTTTTGTTGTAAGCCACCAAGAGGAGTGGCTTGGCCACTAGGGGTGGGTGTGGGTGTGGGTGTGTCGGTGGGTGCGTGTGTAAACAATGAAAAAAATGAATATAAGTGAAATAAATGTGCACGTGTTCCACTTTTTTTTTTGTCAAGCAGAAAGAGATACAGTGCCTTTTTCTTCCCGATAAAGGCTGCCTCTCACACCCATGGCTCTCTTGCTGGATGCTGAGGGTACCAAGAAGGGACCCCCCCCCACTCTCATGTCCTTGAATGTGTGTGGGGAGGGGTCTGTAAGGGTGGGCTTCTGGGAGTGGGGACAGGCTTCCCCCCCGACCTTTGCTTCCTGGATTGTGCTGGTGGTTTGCTCTCTTGTACACCATTTCTATATGCAACATCCTCCATGAGGTTCCATCACTGGAGGTTTTAAGGAAGCAAGTGAAGATGCTTGATTTTTCAGGATGTCTTGCTTGTTCCTATATATGTAGTCTATACCACTGTTGTTTTCTGATCTATATTAAAGCAATAAAAATCTGTTTAACTTTTAAGGTAGCAGTTGCATTAACTGTTTTCTTTTGACTTCAATTTTTTTAAAGGTATTTCTTGTACTTGTCCAGGGAACCAGTTTGATTCAGCGACTTATGTGTGTTGCTTATACATATGACAACTTGGCGCCTAGGTACAATAACCTTTTTTTAATATCTTTGGTAAGATTTATAGTATATATATATATACACACACACACATATATATTTGTATTAAAGCACTATACTTAAAAACAGATGATCTAGTAGTTTGAGAAGAGAATAGCAAGGGCTGTTGCAGTTTCAAACAGTTGAATGCAGTGTTGAGCCAACCTGGGCCACAGTCTTGCCCAGATGTATACAGAGAAGAGTGTCCAGTGAAAAATGCAGATGTGGTCTTGATTGACTGAGGCCTTAAGTTCGACAGAGAATCTTGCTGTTCTGCTATGACTCAGAGGACTCATATGATTGAAAGAGGGTTGATAGGCCAATCCAGAAGAGCCGAATAAACCAGCACATATGCTGTTTCATGTTAGAAGCAACCCTCTGTGGGTTTGCTTTTCCCCTGTGTTTTTGTTTTCTGCCGCAGGGTCTAGTACAGTGGTGGCCAACCTTTGGCACTCCAGATGTTTTGGACCATAGCTCCCAGAATGCCAAGCCTCTATTGCTAATGACAAAGGACTGTGGGAGTTGTGGTCCAAAATATCTGGAGTGCCGAAGGCTCGCCACCACTGGTCTAGTAGATCACCTGTTGATCCTCCCTGACACAGCAAGCAGCTGGGCTGGAATATATTTTCCGAGGGAGATACAGGCTTAACCCCAAGAAGCAATGGTGAATGATAGTTTGTCATGTGCCGGCTTTGGAGTCCTGGTTAGTGCCAGGCAGACCCAGCAGTTCTGCCTCCAGGACTCAAGTTCCCATGTTCCCACTTTTTTCCTTTCTCGTTATGAAAGTAGTTGCCATTTTGTACGCTCTCTATGCTCGCACACCAAGTCCACCTAACCTAAGGAATTCCAGGAGAAGGCCAAAAGCGCCCTCCGTTTAAAATTGTATTTGCTGTCATTTGGTAATCTGTTAAAGCTGACTAGATTGTGGAATGAGCACCAGTAAAAAGCTTTCCATTTTCACTGCTTGGCTTTTTCAGGAATATGTTTTGAACTTGTGCCATGGTCTAATGGGTTGAATTTTACTCCCATACAGGGTGTTGAAAGCTCAAGCTGACCATAGATCAAGACATGAAGGTTAGTTAATAGCTCAGGTTATTGAACTGTGCAGTCTTATGAGTTGTGTGGTAATGTTGCTTTATAGCAGCATTTGCATCTCAGATGACTATATGGTAAAATGAAACACTTAATGAACATAGTTTCCTCTAAGCTATGTGGGCGCGCACAAGTCTGGCCACTTCCATGCAGGGATTTTCCATCCCGGTACACCCACCATAACAGTTTTGTTTGGGTCACAATGAAACCCCCATGGGTGGGGGGAGGCGCACACACAGATGGGAGCCCCACACAGAGGGGATGAAAGTTAGAGGGTACATTGGCTAGGAATGTACCTACAGTGGGCCCTCGTATAACAAACGGTTTGTATAACATAAAATCTGTACAACATAAAAAATTCCAGAGATAGGGGAAATTTGCTTAACAGATTCGTCTATGGGGCGAATCCGTACAACGTAAAAATGGTCACGATGAGGGATTACTCTGTTTTCAACGCATTCCTATGGGAAATTTGTATAAAGGAAAATTTGCTTAACAGAATTTCATTTGGAATGAATTAATTCCTTTATACAAGGTACCACTGTATATTGGTTTGATTTCACCATGCCACTGACTGACACACGTCTACCTCTGCAAAGAAGAGCAAACTCTGCTGTTAGTGAAAAGAAATATGCAGCAACACACATAAGGAGTTATAGAACCACATATAGAAATGCTCCTGTTTTTGAAATCCTTGGGTCGGGGTGGAGGAGAGATCTTAACCATGGAAAAGTGGTTAGTTTTTACTGCTTGAAAATACCAAATTGGAACTAGATTCTAATGTACACTGAGAAGATTGTGAAAAAATCTTTGATTTTTAAAAGTTGCTAATACAAATTTTTCCAAAAAATGCACCATTAGAAAACTTCATGTTTCCTTCAGTGATTACTTCTGATTTTCTTTACAGGTGAGGCTGTGGAAATCATTTTGCCTCAGTCAGCACCCAAAACCATCACATGAGCTATAATCCTCTTGACCTAATTTACCCACACAAGCTGCATGGCCTCATCATCTGGCAGTGGGAATATTTTGACCCGGGAAAGCCTTTGGGAGCCTTGGGACAGGAATGGGAAGCATTTAATAACAAAAAAAAAAAGCTGCCAAATGACAAGTGGTAGCAATCCAGTTTTTATTTATTTATTTATTAGCTGTTAAATCCAAGGCCCCTAAAGGCTTCCCAAGAGCAAACAAGGGCCCTCAAGAGAATCAGAACCTTAAAGCAGGGGCACAATTCAAATTAAGTATTCTCAGCAAATTAAATATTAAATGTAAATGTAACAGAGTTGCTTTGACACCAGCTATAAAGACCCTAACTTCCACATTTCACTCTGTCCAAGCATCAGATATATATGAGGATAGATTTTTATTACTTTGATTAAAGTGAAATATATATTTGGTATCTTATAAAATTGTTTTGTTGGAGTTTGTCTAATATAGTTCTTATTTGCTTTAACACCAATAAATTGCCTTTCTTATTAGAAATATTTACCTTAACTACCATATCTTTCTCTTAGATATCTATTTTCTGGAGCGACCATATCTGACTTGTTGAATCATAGATAAGATTTCAGATATTGGAAAAGAAAGCTTTTATTTTTATCCTGTGATTATATTTTAATCCTGACTTGAGAAAAATGTATGCATACATATGAGTGATATATAATTCCCATATTTGGTTTTTCCCTTTAGTTACTCACTATTCCATGTGGCTTTTAGTGAGCTGGGCTCATTGCTGCTCGTTAGTGAAATCCAGTCTCGCAGATAGTGAAAATTTGCAAGACTGGCTAAGGAAACTGACCCTGCTTATTCCCGAGGTAAGCTTAAGAAACAAAAGCAATTTATTTTTATTAATAGGAACTTGTACCAAAGGTAGACATTTTGTTCAGCTTGAGTGGCTTCATTTTTCATGAATCAGGTTCTTTAATAGCACAGTCAAATGCATGTGGGCTCAAAAGGAAGCCCTTTTGAACCCAAGGGGACTGGTATATAGAACTGTAGTCTAAGCCAGTGAAATACCACCAAGTGCAATCCAAGGAACAGATGGAACCCACATAGCTATATTTTCTGCCTCTCCAAAATGTCATTTCTTTTTTTCCGTATCAGAATTATACCTCCAAAATTTATGCCTTCACTTTGTTTCAAAAGGGGGGGATCTGTGTCCACTTGGGTTGTTTCTCTCCTCCAAATTGGCAGGAGTTTCCTGTTGTCTTCTGAGTTTCCCTTGGAAAGACTGTTGGGGCCTGTGGCCACCGACCAGACTCGCAGAGAGCTCATCCGCCTTGCCTTGATCCAGTGTATGAAATGCGTTTCTCTCCTGCCATCTAAATCCACGCCAAACACCCAATTTCCAATATATACATCCCTCTGGTTGGTCCTTTTTAGCCCCTTCCACCTGACCTTGTTAGACACCTTACCCGATTGTTTTGCCTTGTAAGTGCATTGACACAAATGGATGTCATTAGCTAGCAAACATGCTGAAAGTAGCTGCACGCATGTACAAGTGTATGTGGAGGAGATTTTCAAAACACCCGTTTTCATTAGAATTGGTTCGATTTAATCCTGCTGCTTTGTTATTTCAGACTGCAGTCCGCCATGAGTCTTGCAATGGTCTCTATAAATTATCCCTCTCTGGTTTGGATGGTGCAGACTCCATAAACAGGTCCTTTCTGCTGCTGGCTGCCTCGACGCTGCTTAAGTTTCTTCCAGATGCCCAGGCGCTAAAGCCTATCAAGGTAAAAGAAAAAAATGCCCACTACAATAGTTGGTGTATCAGATAAACGAAGGTATATTTCCTCACTGTGAAGCACAAGTCACAAATTTAGGCAGCCAGTTTGTACCCAAGGAAAGAGATAAGTGTTGTTGGTAGATAAAGAACAACTACTGTATGGTGCAGTGGTGGTGTGCCCTTTTTGATTAGATCAGCTGTAAAGGTTTCCATCTTTGACTATCTTTTATAGCCTTGAATTAAAGTCCTTAGAAGTTTTCTGGGCAGGAATGGCTGTTGATTTTCAATGAAATAAGATAAATTATTGGGGCAGAGATACAAAGGTCCCCAAGGTCACTGAATATGATTAATAACAGCCAATTGAGAAATGAAGAGGTGGAGTTAATAACTTCAGTACAATACCCCCACATCCATTGATTCACCAACCGCAGATTCAGTCATCCGTGGTTGGGGATCCATGGGTGCATGGGAGGTCTGAGCCCGGTGGTGAGCCAACAACCCTCTGGAGGGGTAGGGTGGGGATTTAAGAGGATCGGCCTGACCAACCGGCCTTTGAACTTTCCGCTCAAGTCCTGGTTAGCAGAACATCTGGTCCTCCCTGTTTCAGACGGGAGAAGGGATACACACCAGGAGAATAATCAATGTGTTACTGGAGAGTAATGAGTTGATCTGTAGAGTAGGCCTAAAAAAGAATGGAATTAGTCATGAGTGGGATGGGTGGGTTGCACAATGTATTTTTGTGATTTTTTTAAATAAATGTATTTAATTTCTATTTAATAAAATTGAAATTCAAATAAAAGATTCTTGGGCAGTCTTAGTCTCCAGAACTCTTTGTCCTTAGATCTCAAAGCTATCCTTGTTTTCCAGTGTTCACATGTGTAATCACACCTCCTTTCCTCCTGCATAGTTAATTGGCACATAGATTTATCACAGTGATGGTGAACCTTTTAGAGACCGAGTGCCCAACCTGCTATTCAAAACCCACTTTTTTCTCTCAAAGTGCCGATACAGCAATTGAACCTGAATACAGATGGCTGTGAAGAGGTGATGTTGGGTGCCCACAGAAAGGGCTCCGAGTGCCACCTTTGGCACCCCTGCTATTGGTTCACCAACACTGGTTTATCGCATCATGAGTGGGCACAACCTGTTCTCCTTGGACTTGCCCTTTCCTTCCTGCTTGATATATTCTTACATACTTTCTACTCTGCATTCCGTTAGTGTGTTTGTAAATCAAACACAGAAAGCAAAAATTAAAATCTTTTTTTCAGGTTGAAGATTATGAAGAAGAGCCCATCTTACAGCCTGGCTGTAAGGAATACTTCTGGTTGCTGTGCAAACTGATAGACAATATACACGTAAAAGATGCTAGTCAGGTAAGTACAGCTTATTGAACAATAAAGAGTTCGCCACTCCTTTAAAACATAAACAAGCATATTTGAGTCTTAAGATTTCACACCGGGAGCAGCCCTCAGGCATTTTAGGCACCTTACCACTTCCTCATCTGAAATGAAGCCAAATCAGATGAGACGTTAGTTAGTTCACCTTTCCTGTCTAAGAGCCAATGGCTCGGGTTAAATGCCTGTACTGCAGATAAAACTGTGCTCACGGCCTGGGGTTCAGTCCGAGGTAGCAGGCTCGTGGTTGACTCAGCCTTCTATCCTTCCCAGGTTGGCAAATTGAGTACCCAGCTTACTGGTGGGGCGAGGGGGGGATGTGTAGCCTGCATACTGTAATTAAAACTAAACCACCCAGAGACTACTTGAAGTGGTATAGGGTGGTATATAAACAGAACACTTATGTTGGTGTCTGTTGCCTCTCCCAGCTTATGTTGGCCTCTGCACACTCCATTTGTGGGCATTCCCCACAAATGTTTTCAAGGGCATAGGGTGGAAGTTCAGCTGTGGAAGCAGAAGGCTGCTATCAGAACATATGAAGGGACCCCCCCCCCAAAGGACAGAAAGACCAGCCAGGCATTGTTCCAGAGGTTGCAGGGAGTGCTGCATTACACTGTAGAAGTAATCAGAGTATTTTACAGTGAAACATTATTGGCCTTGCTTATGAGGCACATCATAGCTGCTCTGTGGCCAGAAACTTATCAGAGCTTGACACATGAGTTCTTCTAACCCTTAATATGTTGATCATAGGAAGGAGGAAGTGTTAATTCATTGGCTGAAATCTTGCTCCTAGTGGGGGACAATGTAAGTTCATTGCTGTTCCCTCCTGGTAAATTAGGTTCTGCCGCTTGTGATTCTTGGTAGCATGTACACATTCAAGAAGCCCCCAAAATCTCAGCGGAGGCACTGTGTTTACCAGGAAGAAATGGATAGAAACTTATGCTTTGGCTTACACAAGGAACAGGTTTTCAGCCACTGCTGGCTAATTTGAATCAATTCGGTCATTGATATGCTAGTTTATTAAAACAAACAACCCTTGGACTTCACAAAAATGTCATTTTTGTTCTCATTTTTGTCCGCAGAAGCATACTTGTCCAAGTTGCCTTACCCAGCATGTGGCATTCCAAATGTGTTGAATTACAAATCCCACACTCTCATTCGTGGCTGAGGGTGGCAGGGGTTAATTCCCTGGTTCTTAACTTGAATATGTCTTAAATGTTCCAGGCTGTATATTGCCCCTTATTATTGTAAGCCAACTTGGGTCCTTTTCCAAGGAGAAATGTGGGGTAAAAATATTCAAAATAAATAAATAAAATATATTTCTACAGGAGACAATAGACCCTTGTATAAATAAATGTTCAATGTAGTTGTTTTGATGGTTGGTCGAACCTTCCATGATGTTGCTAAAAACAACCAAAATTTACACACAACAATATTTTGGATGTCATAACATCTTCACTACATTTGGAGAGGGGCTGGGCCGTGCAGTTGGGCTGTTTTTCACAGATTTGACATTCTGGAACTGTTGAGCTAAATGTGTGTGAGAAAATCTCAGTGAAATGTTCTGGGTGAATTGATAGTTAATAAGTAGATCAAAGGGGGAAAAAGACATTGGTTGAAATCCAGCATAAGCCTGCAACCTACTATTAGATTTCAGCAATTACTCGCTACCTTCTCCTGCATGAGAACAACATTGGAAGTAAGACAACAGCTATGTTGTTTCAAAGGAAAGACAATTATTGCCTATATTGCTATATAAAAGTGACCATCAATAACTTCATATTTATTCTGTTAGCTATCACTGTACATATGTATATACTCTTTTTACTAAACTGGAAGACTTAAGCTTCTCTGTGTCCAACTAGGCACTTTGCACTTGCTTTGCAGTTATATTTTCATTTCTTCCCCTTTAGACAACATTACTTGATTTAGATGCCTTAGCCAGACATTTGGCGGATTGTATTCGAAGGTAAGCCTTAACGGTGCGAATTGTCTTTGAAGGCTTCCTGTGTCTGTTTTGTTAAGAAAATAATTTTAGTCAATGCCCACTTTGTTTCTTCTTTGCAGCAGAGAAATCCTCGATCACCAGGATGGCAATGTAGAAGATGATGGCCTTACAGGTCTCCTGCGTCTGGCCACAAGTGTGGTCAAGCACAAGCCACCTTTCAAGTTTTCCCGTGAAGGACAGGTAAGAATTGAAGATCTGGAAAGAGCCACATACAGAACATAACTACCTTGTCACCTTACATTTTTGTTAGCCTGATGTCCCAGGGTAGCCATTCAATTCTTTTTGTGTTTGTGTTGGAAGGCAACATTTCTCAGAATTCCCTGGGCATTTTTCTGTAGAAAAATATAGAAATTCCCTCTTGGCCCTTTACTTCCTCCCTGCCCTCCTCCTCGGTCAGTGATACTTTCTGAGCTGCAACTCTCAGAATACATTTTCCATCTTTGAGTTGCATTTATATCCACACACACACACACATGGTATTACATGAATTCTTGTAAAAAGTGGTTTAATTTGTATTTCATTTGACCAAGATCTTAAATAGGTTCTATTATTAGGAAAGGAATTCTAAAATGTGAGAAAAATTTGAGCAGTTATCCTGGTCCACTGCAGAATTTGAACCCTGAGAATATCTATTTACTAAGAAATAATGCTTCACAGAGCAGGGTATTCATCCCTTTAGGCAAGAATAAGAATCTGAGGATGGTGCATGAACTATGCATACGTTACTTTGCTTATAGTGTCTGATATTTAATCCGTATACGGAGAGGCTGTGGTATCCACAGAGAATCGCTTCAAAGCCTCTCCCCTGTGGATGCCAATGTCGGTGTATATGCAAACCCAATGTAAAGCATTGTCTCTTATCCCCTCTAGTGGCCAGTTTTAGTAATACACTTTGGAAAAGTGTGTTTCTGAAAGGTTTTATTTCACATTTTCAGGCAGTGGATAACTGAAGCCATACCTGTTGATCCTGGGGGATACTGCAGTCCTACTGTATTTTTGCATTCCACAGTCAAACCTACTCCATCATTTTGTTCATGGTCCAAATGTCTACATCAGTTTTGCGTGTAAATTTCAGAATGTTAGGTGCAACCCAAGGAAAAAAATGGCTTGTTAGATGGAAATGGTTCATTTACGCTCCAGAGGTTTTCATGGAGAATTGGCATGCAGCTTTGGTATCCTTGATGTCACGGTCAAATTGTTATATTTCCTTTCTCCAGGAGTTCCTGAGAGATGTCTTTAACCTTCTCTTCCTGCTGCCAAGTCTGAAAGATCGGCAGCAGCCGAAGTGCAAATCCCACTCTTCCAGGGCCGCTGCTTACGACTTGCTGGTAGAAATGGTGAAAGGGTCCGTCGAGAACTACAGGTTGCTCCACAACTGGGTTATGGCACAACATATGCAATGTAAGAATATTTTATTTGTTGTTCCACTGTTTGTAGGTGATGAAATTGTTTTTAGTCTCCCCATTCCCCATGCTTTTTTTTCTCTCAGTATTTTTGTGAGATTTCCAGTCTTGTAAATAACCTTCTGCAAGAAGGCAAATGTTCCAAATAGAAATGAAGACAGCATTTCTTATGAAAATGAATGTTTAGGACAGCAATGGCGAACCTATGGCACAGGTGCCAAAGGTGGCACTCGGAGCCCTTTCTGTGGGCACCCGACATCGCCCCTTCATAGCCGCCTGTATTCAGGTTAAATAGCTGTATTGGGGCTTTGCACAAAATTGGTGGGTTCTGAATCACAGTTTGGGCACTTGGTCTCTAAAAGGTTCACCATCACTGGTTTAGGACGATCCTTAATTTGAGCAAGCCATCAGAGCACAGGTCTCGTGCCCTGACTTTGGCGTCGGACCTTGTGTTCGGGGGCAGTGGGGTGGAGGTTGGGCAAATGCAGTAGAGGATTTTCCCTTCCGGACTCCCAGAACATGGAGGCATTTCCATAGACAACTTGCAGCTCCTTCTCCCTCTCTTCTGATAAGAAACAGTAGGACCTTACTTGCCACCCAAGTGGCTGTTTCTAGACCACACAGATAATCCAGGAAAAAAAATGCTGACCTGTTTGTTTTTTCCCTTTGAAAGAAAACTACAATTTTCATCTTACTTTTCCCAGCCTCTCATGCACCTTACAAGTGGGATTACTGGCCTCACGATGACGTCAGAGCGGAATGCAGATTCGTGGGTCTAACCAACCTTGGAGCGACGTGTTACTTGGCATCAACGATTCAACAACTGTACATGATCCCCGAAGCAAGACAGGCCATCTTCACGGCGAAGGTGAGATCTTTTCCGTTTTGGTTTTGAACAGTGTTTTAAATCATGCAGCGTGTGTATCAACGCAAAGGTGTCCGCCGGGAATAGTTTTTGACCTAGCAGATTATTTCCACCCAGACTCCTTCTTTCAGTTGAAAGGATGACAGATTTCAGCCACATTAGTAAGAACATTTGCTTGCCCAAGACTTCAGAGAGATGCCTGCAAATTAGTAGTGGTGCTGAGTTTGATGGAAGATACAAATATCTCTAGGTAGGACAGTAGGCTCCTGTGTTACATTCCCTTCGTGAAATCTTCTCATTTAATCAAGTACTTCAAAGAAACCAGTGTTTGGTGATTAAAATGAAAGTGGAAATTTGTTTCTGTGTTGCAACAAATGCCGCAGCTCAATTTACTTTATGAACCACTCGATAATTGAGCAGGGGCTTGGAGTTGATGGCCTTGTGGCACAGTGGTTAAGTTGCTGTACTGCAACCAAAACTGTGCTCATGACCCAGGGTTCAATCCCAGGCAGACAGCTCGGGGTTGATTCAGCCTTCTGTCTTTCCAAGATTGGTAAAACGAGTAACTAGCTCATGAACGGGGGAGGGCGCAATGTGTAGCCAGCATATTTAAATTTGTAAAATGCCCAGAGAGAGCTTTAAGCACTGTGGGGTGGCATATGAGCAGAACACTTTGCTATATTTTTTTTTACTTTGTCGCCCGCTTCCAAATCATAATAACTAAATATTCTTCCTTGTTTTCCACTTCCCATGACCCATTTTTTAAAAGTATTCAGAGGATATGAAGCACAAAACCACCCTCTTGGAACTTCAGAAAATGTTTACACATTTAATGGTGAGTTTGGAAATGCCTCTAATTGTCTCTTTTTAACCTTGTTTCTCATGTAATACTGGGAACTATCCTTGTGTCCTCTCATTGGGAGAGAAGGGGAATAAAAATGAGACAGACAAATAAAAGAAAGACATTCTGAGTGCCAGGGCCTTAATAATGTCTGTTTAATTGTTGTACACATCTTTGGCTTCTCCTCATCATCTGTGCTCCAGACTAGTCAGGTGTTCTCTTGTACACCTTGCATAAGAACAACATCTTGTTGGATGTGGTTTGAGGGTTGGGGGGTTCGAGGCATGCCCAGGAGATTCCCCCAAAATCTTAAAACCCCCCCCCATTTTTTCTCTTGCCGCAGTAATGAATACGGCTGTATTTCATTTGTCATTTGCTCTTTCGCTTCAGTTTAGTTCCAGCAAGATGTGTCTTGCTTACAGATCAGACAATAAGAAAAAAGAAGGGAGCAGTGTTTAAATGTCATGTGTTATCAGGATGAAACGTCTCATGGCTCACTGATCCTAGGCTTGAACAGGTCTCACAGTTGTGGGTTACATCTTCCACCTCCTGTACGGGGTGGCGGGGGCATAATTGCCACCTTCCCGGTGCTGGACTCTCCCATGTTACTTCCATGGGGTCAGAAGCAGCCACTGTGTCAGCATCATATAAAGCCAGCTGGGTAACCTTAACATCAGCTTCGCTCTAATTATTTATTGCATTTCTGTACTGCTCCATCTGATGGCATTGCCACTGCTCTGGGTGGTTTTGTCGCTGAACTGCAAATGGAATAGCCTTCCCTAGCATAGATTCAATTTTGATTCAGTTTTATAGAGGTGTTATTGAAGCTATCATCTGTTCCTCTATAACTGTCTGGTTAAGTTCTGCAACTAACCAGGACAGATATAGACTTCAATGGATAATTGGAACTGTGGAAAAAATTATTGCTACTAATTTGCCATCTATTGTGGAATTGTATACCACACGAGCTAAAAAGAGGGTGATGAAGATATATACAGATTCCACACATCCCAGACATAATCTGTTTCAACTGTTACCCTCAGGATGATGTTTTAGAGCATTGCATACTAGGACAACTAGATATAAAGATAGCATCTTTCCAAGTGCTATCAAACTGTTGAATAATTATTTTCTTCTTTTTAATAATAGGTTATATTGTGTTGTTGTACTGTGTTTTTGTTGTTGAATATATGATTCTTATATTTCCTTGTATATGGAGAGCATTTTTTTACCAAAACAAATTCTGGGTGTGTCCAACCACACTTGGCCAATAAAAGGATTCTAATTCTGATTCTGACATGGGTGAGGAATGCTGGGCGTTTGTGGTTCTCCCTGGCCGACATCATCTCACAGCAGGATTCGTTCTGTGAAAAGAGCCTTGACATCTTTTGACCAGAAGCAAATGTGAATAGTAGCTGTAGAGGCCATTGTATGTCAGATAATTGTGCGTGTCATTGGTTTTAAGTTTGGAAAACTAACTGCTTCTGACTGTCTATTTCTACACAAAGGAGAGTGAATGCAAAGCATATAATCCAAGGCCTTTTTGCAAAACCTACACCATGGACAAGCAGCCCCTGAACACGGGTGAACAAAAGGACATGACAGAATTCTTCACTGATCTGATAACAAAAATCGAAGAAATGTCTCCAGAATTGGTAAGCTGTTCTGTATATAATATTGAAAAGTAAGCATCCATATTTTTTTTACTGAACTTGACTGAAACATTTTCTGTTATTCCACAGAAGAATACAGTAAAAACCTTATTTGGAGGTGTTATCACAAACAATGTTGTTTCTTTGGTGAGTTGACATTTCTCCTCATTTCTCCCCAGCCTAGGGAGCTACCCTGTTTCACTGAAAGTAGCAGGAATAAGTTCATTGACACCAGTTGCTGTTTGTTTGTTGCCTGCTTTCATTTAGGACTGTGAACATGTCAGCCAGACCGCCGAAGAATTCTACACGGTCAGGTGCCAGGTAGCCGATATGAAGAATATTTATGTAAGTATACATGGACAATGATTGTGGCAGACCTCTGCTGAGCAAATGTTCAAAGCCTTGGTCCCTCTAAACCCATATTGTCCGATTGGGGCAGTTCTCCAGGATCTTTGCTGAAGATCTACCCCTAAACTTTGACTTAGCCTTTTAAGTCATGTAACACACTTGTGGAGCTGTATGCCAGCATAGTGGGAATGGCGTGCCCAGCAATGGCAAATTTTTGCTAATAATAGAGCTCCCTTTTGTATGTTACAGTATGTGCGACTCGCATGTAGTGAGACCAAGTCATATACTCCCTGAAATTGAAAAAGGAGCTCTTTAAATACACTAATAACCTCAATTTGAGAGTGCCCTGGTCTACAAACATTTTGCAAGATGAGCAAACATTTCAGAACATTTTTGTTCAAGTTAATGAGTTTGTCTTGCAAAATGAGCACCAAGTGGTGGTGAGGAGCCAGTGGCCGTGGGCACAGTGATAGGGCGTGCGGCCATGGAACAAATGAGGTACATTTTAATTATTTCTTATGGGATTTCTAAAATCCCATACTTTGGATTACGAGCATGTTTCCAGAACTAATTACAGGAACACCCTCTGCCCTGGTCTTTTGCGGGGGTTAGTGACCGACCCGACCCGCAATCATTGAAAATCCGCGATATGTGGATGCAGGTAGGGTCGGGCATGGGTTAGTGGCAAGCAGCGTTTAAAATGACTTTAAGCAACGGAGCCAAGTGCTTGGCTCCATTGCTTAAAGTCATTTTAAACATTGCACGCCACTTCTCCCGACCACCCCTGGGCACGGGGGAGCAGTGCACGATGCCTCCGTGGAGGCAAGCCCTGTGCTCCAGCTGATTAGCACTGGGGTGGGGGAGAAAACCCTTTTGTTTCCCCACCCCAGCACCAATCAGCTGTAGCCCGGGGCTTGGGGAAGAGGGGGGAAGGTTTAAAAAGCCCGGTTTTTAAAACCTTCCCCCAAGCCCTTTTGGGGTACTGCAGTCCCGTGATATAGCCGGACCGCAGTATATGAACCGTGAAAGGGCAGGAGACCGCTGTATGCTCATAAACCAAGGCACTACTGTAGTGGCAAGGTGCGGCTGCTGGTGATGCTATTCTCTCTTGGCTGGCAGAGCTAGGCAAAAAGATACTGGCCTTTGATTAATCACAGGACAACAGATCAGCACCTGTAGCTCTTACCTGAATGTCAGTTTCTGCTCCAATACCCTGCATGGATGGGCTAATGGATTGGTTCTGTAACTGAGAGGTGAGGCTTGTTCTTGGAGGAGTGGGTGAAGAAATTCTAAAAGGGAGACAAGACCGAGATATTCATAAAGAAAGGATCTTTATTGCTTCCAACAAATTTCCATACATTAAAAAGTGTTCCCGGGGATTTAGGATTTTCTCCAGCAGCTTTTGGCTTTTTAAAACTGCTTTTTATAATACTGTTTTTAGTTTTAATAATAAATTACTATTTGCTCTTTGTTCAAGGGAAGGTTGGGTGGATTATAAAGGGACTATCGAGAGGCACGGAGGTTCTCGAGACAAAAAAAGTGTGATGCCATTAAGTTCAAGAATCAGAATACTAAAGAATTTGCAGCTGATGATTTATTTATTTGCAGTTATCATTGTTCACAGGGTGCACACTCAGCACTTGGATTTGTACTTGGTTTTTATGCTTTCTTGCGCAACATACAGGCCTAGTCAGTGGCCTGTAATGTAGCTGCAATTGCAGTAAATACTGTATATCTGTGTGAAGACAGGACGTTAAAGGGCTGTCTTAAGAGTGCCTGAAATCTTGTTCCTTAGCATGGTAAGTTGTCCTAGTGTCATAGAATCATGAAGTTGGAAGGGGCCTAGAAGGCTCAGCCTTCCATCCTGCCGAGGTCAGTAAAATGAGTACCCAGCTTGCTGGGGAGTGCAATGTGTAGCCTGCATACTGCAATTAAACTGTAAACCTCCCAGAGACTACTTGAAGTGGTACGGGGCAGTATATAAGCAGAATACTAAGAACACTAAGCCTTCAAGTCCAACCCCTTGCTCGTTGCAGGAATCCAAATCAAAGCATAGGCACACTATATCCATGGGAAATGTGTGAGTCAGCTCTTCAGTAAGTTCTGGTGATTCAATAGCCTTCCCTAGCTGTGAGTTACTACATTGGCGAACAGCATTTCAGCCTGTCTGTTCTCTTCACCTGTAGAAAGCACATCCGCTGCTCATTTACTGCACTTGGTGAAAAATGATTTGGTGGTGTTATTGCCTTCCGCAATTGGTTAAACCAAAGTTTCTTTCCTAATATATTATTTATAGGAGTCCCTTGATGAGGTTACTATTAAAGATACCCTGGAAGGTGACAACATGTACACCTGTTCACACTGTGGAAAGAAAGTCCGAGCAGAAAAGAGGTATGTTTTTTTCAGGGGGAGGTGGAACTTGTTGGTAAAGGTAGCAGTTTACCGGAATATCAATACCAGGAAGACAGGTGCTGGATGCTTGTTAGCTGTTGAGACGTTTGCATGGTTTTAGCATTGGCATAAGAATACTAATGATGCTGGAATCAGGATATGTAGGAGACCATGCCTTTGTATTCCTGCTAATCCCTAATAGCCTAGATGTGGCCCTTATTGGTTATTCTATAACCATTGAAACACTATTGTTGGGCCTTCTGAAGACTCATACCCTTCACCGCACCCTCCCCCTATGGTTTGAGCATGTTACCTTTTGTCAGGTCTTAAATGCTATTTGAAAATGTATTTTTTTAAACAACACCAACTAGTCACAATCATGTCTTGGTGTTTATATTGTTCCTTATTATAATTTTGCTGTTGTTAAATTGGCTGAACTTGTGTAGCTTCACATAGTAAGTTTCAACTAGAGTAGACCCATTGAATCAGTGGAATTTATGATAGAATTGACTCACCAAATCTCCACTGATACATTTAGCCTTCTGTAGTTGTTACTTGCAATACGAAAGAACTGGATTTCAGCCATTGTCTCACTCTTGCGTTTGTTGTGGACTAGAGATGTGCAGATTTGTTTTGGTTTTTGTATTGCCCTCCTAAAATTCTCCTGGTGGTGTAGTTGTCTGGAGAATTCTTAAGAATTGTAGTCCAAAAGCACAAATCAGCACCACACAAGTTACGTGACCCACTTACCAATCTTCTTACATCAAACAATATGTAAGTACTGTAAGTGAATAGTAAATACTGACAATAAATTAACCATTTTTTTCTGGGGGGGGGGGAGAGAAGGTTATATTCTGAAATGGCAGTCCCTAAAGAGGATTTTCAGCTTTAATTTTTAGAACTGTTTTCTCTTTAGGGCATGTTTTAAGAAATTGCCTCGGATCTTAAGCTTCAATACAATGAGGTACACTTTCAACATGGTCACTATGATGAAGGAAAAAGTCAACACGCACTTCTCATTTCCCTTACGTCTGGACATGACTCCTTACACTGAAGATTTTCTCATGGGAAAAAGTGACAGGAAGGAAGGTAATTAATTGATTTTAGTTTCTTTTCAGCATTTTCTGAGATCCAGGCACCGGGTGAAAGGCAGGACAGAAAGACTCCATTCATTCCGTACACCTTCTTGGAAGGGTGTGTGTCCATAAAGGGGAAGGACCAGAAACGCTTCCTGTATTCATTCTGAAGATCAAAGCTTTTCTTTTACTTTAGGAAGAGAAGACGCTGGCAAGGAAAGGGAAAAGGTTGTTGTTGTTTTTTTAAAGGAAGGCAGTTATTCCCGCCTGTGATACATCCTAGTCTTTGAATTATTGCCCTATAGTCCTGCCTGCCACTCCTAGCTTCTGGAACTTTTCTCCGCTCCATGGGTTTCATCTTCCCCACATCAGCAATTTCACTTCAGTAAATCAGTTCTCTGTTTATCAGCTGGAATAGTCTTTCCTCTGTTATGATATCTTAATAGCTTGAAGAAGGTGGTACAACTATATAATTGTCTCCCAGCCTTTACTATGAGGTGCCTTCCTGCGTTCTCTTACATTTCTGTGAATGGTGCTATATATTCATAGAATCATAGAGTTGGAAGAGACCTCAACAGCCCTCCAGTCCAACCCCCTGCCATGCAGGAACCCCCATCACAATATTTCCGTCAGATGGCCATCCAGCCTCTGCTTAAAAACCTCCAAAGAAGGAAAGTCCACCACCCTCTGTGGCAGCATATTCCACTGCCGAACACCTCTAACCGTCAGGAAGTTCTTCCTAATGTTTAAATTAAATCTCTTTTCCTGTAGTTTGAAACCATTGCTTCGAGTCCTAGTCTCTGAAGCCAAGGGAATCAAACCTGTTCCCTCTTCAATATGACATCCTTTCAAATATTTAAACATAGCTATCATATCCCCTCTCAGCCTTCTTTTTGAAAGACTAAACATTCCCAGTTCCCTAAGCCATTTCTCGTAAGACTTTTCTTCCAGACCTTCAACCATCCTGATTGCCCTCCTCTGTATCCACTCGAGGTTGTCAACATCCTTTTTAAATTGAGGCACACAGAACTGGACACAGTACTCCAGGTGGGGTCTGACCGGAGCAGAATAGAGTGGTACTATCACTTCCCTTGATCTAGACATTATGCTTCTGTTGATGCAACCAAGAATTGCGTTGGCTTTCCTGGCCGCCGCATCACACTGCTGACTCGTGTTCAGTATACACTCCCAGATTCCTTTCACATGTACTATTTTCCAGCCAGGTATCTTCCATCCTATATCTCTGCAATTCATTCTTTTTACCTAGATGCAGCACCCTACATTTCCCTCTGTTGAAACCTATTCTATTAGCTTTGGCCCAGTACTCGAGTCTGTCAAGGTCATTTTGGATTTTCATCTTATCTTCTAGGGAATTAGCAACCCCTCCCAATTTGGTATCATCTGCTAATTTAATCAGTCTACTCTCTATTCCTTCCTCCAAGTCATTAATAAAAGATATTGAACAACACTGGACCCAGAACAGAATCCTGGGGCACCCACTGGTCATGTTTGTCCAAGCTGAAGAGAAGCCGTTTATGATCACCCTTTGAATTCGATCCATCAACAAATTACAAATCTACCTAACAATAGCACTGTCTATCCTACTATCTAGTAACTTCTTTGCAAGAATACCAAGGGGAATCTTATCAAAGGCCTTACTGAAGTCCAGATAAGCAATATCCACAGCATTCCCCTCATCCACCAGCCCTGTAATTCTATCAAAGAAAGAGATCAAATTAGTCTGGCATGAGTTGTTTTTAAGAAACCCTTGTTGACTTCTTGTAATGATAGCATTGCTTATGAAATAATTACAGACTGCCTGTTTAATAATCTGCTCTAGGATCTTTCCAGGAATTAATATCAAGATGAGTGAGCGGTAATTATTTGGGTCCTCTTTCCCCCCCCTTTTTGAAGGTGGGGACATTAGCCCTCCTCCAATCAATGGGGACTTCCTTTGTTCTCCAGGACTTCTCAAAGGTTATTGCCAATGGTTCTGAAATTACTTCTGCCAATTCTTTTAATATCCTTGGGTGTAATTCATCTGGCCCAGGAGACTTAAATTTATTAAATGTTTCCAGGTGTTTCTGTACTACCTCTCTACCTATTCTATGTTGCAATTCCCGTCGTATTTCATCTACTCTGTCCCAGCGGATCTCTTTCTTCCTTTTTGGTGAAAACAGAGGCAAAGAAGGTGTTGAGTAGTTCTGCCTTTTCCTTGCCTCCTGTCTCCTGTTGCTGCAGACATAACTAAAGAAACCTTTTTTACTATCTTTAATCTCTCTGGCAAGTCTAAGTTCATTTTTCGCTTTAGTTTTTGTACCATCCCCCAGCATATCTTAGCTGTTTGCTTATATTCCTCTTTGGTGTATTCCCCATTTTTCCGTTTCCTGTACTTGTTTTTCTTTATCGTTTGCTGAGTTGAAACCATTGCAGTTTCTTTAGAAGTTTCCCAATTTTTTTTCTTGTAGGAACAGTTTTAGATTGTGCCATTTAACATCTCACTTTTAAGGAACTCCCATCCATCCTGGATTCCCGTCCCTTTCCTTGTTTCGGTCCATGGAATCACAGCCAATAATTCCCTAAGATTACAAAAATTGGCTTTCCTAAAGTCCAGGATTCTTGTCTGACTATGCTTAGCTTCACCTTCCAACTGTTGATTCAGTCAACCTCTCAGCCATTATTAACCCCATGGCTGCCACCAAACTTTCATGTGCTTCAATGGAAGCGGGGCTGATTTCACTCGTTGTACAGTGCATATGACACATGCCGCAGTTGTAATGTCTTTGCTTCCCATCTGGTTCAAACCCCCAGGTGTGTGCTAGAACATTAGATCTCTTCTAAGAATTAAAAGAATAAGTTCCTAAATGTAGTAGAAATTTAGGTTAACTTGAACCTAAATGCAGGGCATGAGTAAAGTGGATAGAGGGAATACCAGAACTAGGGGGCATACACTCAAATTAAGGGCTGGGAGAGTAAGAACAGACAAAAGAAATTTTTGTTTGCCCAGCGTGTTGTTAGTCTGTGGAACTCCCTGTCACAGGATGGGTGATGGCATATGGCCTGGATGCCTTCATAAGGGGATTGGAGAGATTCCTGGAGGAAAAGTCCATCACATGTTACAGACCATGAGGGAGATGGGTAATCTCCAGGCTTAAAAACTAAGGGCCAAGGCCAGGGGCCAGGGGCCACTGTGAGATATAGGAAGCTGGACTAGATGGACCTTATGTTCTTCTTATGTTCTTATATGACCTTTGTTCCATCTAGCACAGTATGGATGGTATTGGACAGGTAGCAGTGGCTGTCCAAGTTTTCATCTCTAGTTTTGCTTGCAGGTGTCAAGGACTAAACCTTCAAGTTTCTGAATACACAGTAGGTGACCTACGACTAAACCGCAGCACCTCACTGAATGTTGCTCTGCTATTTTTAAGGTTTCAAGGATGATGGTGACAGTTCAAAGGAAGCCAGGAGCTATGAGTACGATTTGATTGGTGTAACGGTACACACAGGGACAGCCGACGGGGGACACTATTACAGTTTTATTCGGGACATTGTTAACCCTCATGCTTACCGAAACAACAAGTGGTGAGTACTACTGACCATTTTGATTTTCAAATGGTGGTTTGGGAACAGGGTGCTGGAATCTAGTTTGCCAATTCAGGTACCCCATCAAACAATAATTAGACCATAAACTCTGAAAAGAAATTTAAAACCAGGTAGAAGAGCAAATCTGTATCCATAAAGGGAGATGGGAATCTTGAATTAGTAGACGATGGTTCTTTCAGTTACCACTATTGCTTTATTAACATGATGGACACATAGTCTGATAGGACTTTCATAGTGTTTGGCTAAAGTAGATCTTAACTAGGAGTGAAAGTCAGCCTTTCCCTATAATCTCATAGCATCCTTTGATGGACAGCAGCCATATTATTCTAGGTAGAGAGAACAATTGGCTTGTGAATTAGCCTGATGGCTGAGTAAGGCTTTGTGTTTTCTAGGTATCTTTTCAATGATGCTGAAGTAAAACCTTTTGATTCTGCCCAGCTGGCTTCCGAATGTTTTGGTGGCGAAATGACAGTGAGTTTTCATATCTGCCTAGCTATCCCTCTATTGAGCTCTCTGATTTATGTCTGTCTGTACATCCATCTTTTTTCTTCTTCTTTCGTCTTTTTCTTAGCGTTTGTCCCACTTGGTGGTGAGGTCTGCTATTCTGGTTTTTCTATCAATCCATCCATCCAATTGTTAAAGTAGCAGCCTCGTATAAAAGTGAACCTATTTCGTTGCAGCTTCTATTAATCTATATTTTATTGGATTATTAATGCCTTGTCTCCTTTGCTTATTTTAAAAAACATATACAAATTACATAAAAGAAAACAAACATCAACAACGGTGCACCCCGTTGTATATGCCTTGTCACGTTTGCATGACTGTGTTCTTTCACTGAATATCAGTCTCCGTGTAAGAAGCAAAAAATTATTAACAGCTTAGTAAAAGGTCAAGTCGTGCTGTGCTCCACCGGCGGACTGGACTTGGTAACCGAAAAATCATTTGATTATTTCAAAGCCTACTTCTACAGAACTGAAAACTGAGATTTTAGTTCACAGTTGCAGACTACCTTCCCTGGCCTAGACTCTCACTAAGTAGTACAGTTAGGTTTAACCATTTAATATTTACTGAATGCAAGGAGTAGTTTATTTCTGTATAAAATTTTACATGGTCTAATGGGACCCTTTCGTTTTTGCAAATAATATACTATGCAAGGGATCAACTGGAATATTAAACATAGTTTTATTGAAGGAACCCAGCATCACTTCTGTGCTAGTGAGTGGGTGTCCATAGATGTGGTTCTTGTACTGTTCTGCAAATAGATAGATAGATAGATAGATAGATAGATAGATAGATAGATAGATA
>JAHTLZ010000045.1:7459280-7483477 GCA_023846285.1 Phrynocephalus versicolor | reverse complement strand
AAAAAAAAGAAGACGAAGAAAACTTACAAAGTAACTTTATTACTTGACAGATGTTCCAGAGGCTTTGCATTCATGTGATCCAGAGGCTGCGTCCGGTTCATGCCCATCTTTACCTGCAGCCAGGAATAGAAGACTGGTAAAATATTCCTCCCAGATAGAGCTCGCTCATGAAATTTCAAGGACAATTTCAGAAGTTTGTTTCATAATGCTTAACCCCCCCCCCCAATTAAACAAATTGAGAATTATATGCTGAGTTTTCTGTTTCAGTCTAAACAATTCTGCTACTTAAGTTTCAGAAAAGTTACTTCCTGGGCATTTTTACTCAGTAGCAAGACCAGTTTAATTCTGTAGGACCTATGAGATGATTGTAGATAGGGTTGCAGGCCTTTCTGTCCTCCTTACAAATACAGTAGACCCTTGTAGAACAAACGGTTTGTATCACATAAAATCTGTACAACATAAAAAATTCCGGAGATAGGAAGAAGAAGAAGAATACTTTATTGGCCAAGTGTGGTTAGACACACCCAGAATATGTTTTGGTAAAAATGCTCTCTCTACATAAAAAGAAATATAAGAATCATATAGTCAACATTAAAAGCACAGAACAATACTACAATATAACCTATTATTTAAAAAGGAAGAAGAAATGTAAAAATTAATTATTCAATTGTTTGATAGCACCTGGAAAGAAACTATCTCTATATCTAGTTGTCCTAGTATGCAATGCCCTAAAACGTCGCCCTGAGGGTAACAATTGAAACAGATTATGTCCAGGATGTGTGGAATCTGCTTAACAGAATCGCCTATGGGGCGAATCTGCACAACATAAAAATGGGATCACTCTGTTTTCAATGCATTCCTATGGGAAATTTGTATAAAGGATAATTTGCTTAACATAATTTTATTTGGAACGAATTAATTCCTTTATACAAGGTACCACTGGTACGTAATTCTAGAATATCTTTTTCAGTCTACATTTGACCCCTATTTGAATGCGGTTCCCCTTTTACTTGTATTACTGATATTGCTAGCACTGTCTACACAAGCATTCTGCCCAAATTAAGCAGTCTTTTAAAGGAGGATTCCTTTCTGATCTGCCCTCCTTTCTGGGATAAAATGAAATTCTCTGTGGTGCAGGAGGGTTGCTCTAACTTTCTGTCAAACCATACAGTAAGGAAGCAGAGGCCACCATCTTGTAGCAGCCGTCATTGGTTCTGGGTGGCAGAGGGAGCAGAATTGGCCCCGGTAGAGCGGGCATGGCCCACATCTGCTTCCGCTTCGTTCGAGATCTTTTTTGACTGAATATGCACCAAATGATGCCAAATTGACATGTGTTTTCAGTTCTGATGACATGGACGGCCCGGTGGAAGATATCGGCAGTCGCTCTTGTGTAACTCGCTTTGTGAAGACGCTGCTGTCCATTATGGAACACGGTGTTAAACCTCACAGCAAACATCTCACAGAGTACTTCGCCTTTCTGTATGAATTTGCCAAAATGGGAGAAGAAGAAGTGAGTGCAGCTTTGATCCTTTCCGTTCTGTGCAGTTCTGCAATTTGTATTTGGGAGGAGAAGGGGCAACAGGTTGGGTCTGCTGTCGGTGTCAAATTTGCGTGGTTCTTGAGGTGTATCTCTTAAGAACAACGTATCTTCCTTTATTTCTGTGTTTATTATGAGGCTGCCCTTAGACAGCAAGGTGGGAAGTAAATATATAAACCCTGTTGCTCACACATTCTAATGTTCAACTGTTTTCAGAGCCAGTTCTTGCTTTCGTTGCAAGCAATATCAACAATGGTGCATTTCTACATGGGAACCAAAGGGCCTGAAAATGTAAGTTTTGGTAGACAAGTCTGTTTCTCCTTCTGAGATAAAACAATGTTTGAGATGCCCAGCCTAATGCTTAATGCAGGTATAGGTTAAAGATAAAATGATTGAAATAGTTTTATTAATCAAAACCATTTTAAAATCTCTAGCTAATTAATTGTAGATTTGTGAGAGGTAGCCGTGTTAGTCTCTGCTAGAATTCCAGGCAAAAATCAAAACCAAACCAAATAAAAGACAAAAACATGTGGCACCTTAAAACCTATTGTATTTTAATGTAAGCTTTCACGGACACGTCTACTTCTTCCGACATATAGTAGGAGACTGAGGTGTACAATTAATATATAAAGGAAGGTAAGTTACATAACAAATGTTCATTGGCTGTTGTACAATTCATTATATATTGTTCAACAACCATTGAACATTTGCTATGTAGCTTATATTCCTTTATATATTAATTGTATACCTCGTTCTGCTACTATATGTCTGAAGAAGTGGACATGTTCATGAAAGCTTAAATTAAGATATAATAGGTAGCCTTTAAGGTGCCGCCTGTTTTTGTCTTTTATTTGGTGTTGTTTTAACTAATTAGTGTCATCAAGTTGAATCTGCCCACTTGGGGCAGTGCCAGGCCTGGGGTAACTGCAAGAGGCCTCAAACAGGCCCGTGCAGCTTGCCCCAGGAGCCCTTCATTTCATATAGTGTGGTCCCGCGATATACCGGGATCATAGTATTTGAAACGCTTAATGGTGGAGGATGTCTGTAGTGTTGTACTGAATTACCCTGTTTTGATGCAAAGTATCTTCAGTTCCTTATTAAACCACGGGGAGCTTGCATTTCCATGATACTGAAAAGATTATCTTCGGAGCTATTATCCCAGTGGGTATTGGCTGTCCTGCTTTTGCCAAGATAGCCAGGGAAGCATATAGGTAGCCACAGGGAACGTGTCATTCTATGAGTATTTGGAAATGGGTTAGAAATTGGGCGTTATGAATTCTTTGTGGGATATATTTATCCCCTGTTCATTCTTCAGCCACAAGTGGAAGTCTTGTCGGAAGAAGAAGGAGAAGAAGAGGAAGAGGAAGAAGACATTCTGTCCTTAGCAGAAGAAAAATACAGACCTGCTGCCCTTGAGAAGATGATTGCTCTAATCGCCCTGTTGGTGGAACAGTCCCGCTCAGAAAGGTAAGAGGTGTGTCTTGTTAAAAGGCCACAGTGGATGGATGCATGGTAAATCAAAAGGATCAGTTACTGGCCGAGGTCAAAACGCAAAGAGATTTCCTTCTCTCTAAGGCAAAACATTTCAGGGGTGATAGCCCCTTTCATATACCTTGGGTTCTTTTCGAAAATTCTTCACGAGGCCATCATATCTGCTGAAAAGAGATTTTATTTCTAATCTAAGTTTTAAAAGAAAGTTAAAGCTTATGAAAAAATTCAAAAACAAAACTTAAAAAAATCTGACAGACCCAGTTATTTCCTAAAGAAATGATTAGGACTAAACCATCTTTTCTCTTTCTGGTTACTTTATGTCATCCTGAGTATCCTAAATTAATCCTAACTAAGCATCATTGCTCGAAATGATGATCAGCAAAATCATGCCTTCTCTCTCTTCTCTCCATCTTCTCCTCCAAAGCTTCCGGATGTCACATGCATGTAACTGTCCAGTGGTAGCTGATTACCCTCTGCTCTAAGAGCATTGTTTTGACTATATTTCACATACCTTAAATAAGAGTCTAATGCAAAGCCGGTATGTGCAGTTAATATCACAGCTTAGAAAATCACTCCATGTCCCATCATCCCTAATTTCCTTGCAGTGGAGACTTCTTTGCTTTGAGTCCATCATGGCCCAAGTGGAGAGAGGGAGAGTCTGGGGAGCACTTTTGCAAATGGTACCAAGAGTAAAATGCAAACACACTCAACATGATTGTTTGTTACATTTGTATTCTGGCTTTTGCCCAGTGTGCTGAAGACATTGTAGTTGGTTCTCCTCCCCCTACTTGATTTTCACAGTAACCCTGTGAGAGGACCGGAAACCAAGCCACATAAGGAAAGGCTGAAAAGAAGACTGGGTGGGGTGGGGGAGATAGGAGAGCACTCTTCAGGGTAGCTTGAAAAGTGGTCGTACAGAGGAGAGGCAGGATCTGTTGTCCCTCACCCCAGAGTACAGGACACACAATAATAGGCTCAAATTTAGGCTGAGTATAGGGGGAAAAAACTTTTCCTAACTGTTAGAGCAGTACGACAATGAAACTCAGGAGGTGGTGAATGCTCCAACACAGGAGACATTCAAAAGGAAATAGGACAGCCCGTCTGTCACATCTGCTGTGATTTGGATTCTTCTATTGAGCAGGGGTGTGTGGGTTCGATGCCCTTATAGGTCCCTTCCAATTCAGTTGTTCAATGATTCTGTGCAGGCCAGGCTGAAATAGAGGCATTGGCTGCTCGAGAGGCATTTTGTCTGTCAGCGCTTGGAAGTGAGGGTAAACAGAAGCCGTGGGAGTGCTGAATGGCACCTTTCTCCTTGTAGCCTGCATATTGTCACCCTCCTGCCTCCTCTCCCTGTTTCAAAACACCAGATTGTGCTTGTCAATTTTTGCCTTGTTGGAGGTTTTTAAATTGTGACGGGACAAATCCCTCCCCACTGGTTCAGTGACTCCCACCTACTCCCAAACAGAGGTCAAGGGTGACCTTACAACTCATGCCATGACTCCTTAGAACCTCCTGCTGGCCATTTGTAATGCAAATGTAACTTGGTACGGGTTACTCTGCCGGAATAAAAATCACAAAAGGCAACTCCTGTTTTCTAGTCTAAAAAAGGTAAAGGTTACCCCTGCACATACATGCTATTCGTGTCCGTTTCTAGGGGCAGTGCTCATCTCTATGTTCAAGCCGAAGAGCCAGTGTTATGCAAGTCCGTGGCCAGCCTGGCTGCAAAGAAACACTGTTTTACCTTCCCACTTCTTAGGGCAGTACCTATTTATCTACTTGCATTTACTTGCTTTCAAACTGGAGCTGGGGTTAACAGCAGGAGCTCACTCTGCTGCATCGCACCCGCGATTTGAACTGCCAAGCTGCCGACTTTGCAGCCACACTTTCAGACCCTTAGTCTGTTGTTTCTAGTCTAGTTGATTGCTAAAATGAACATTTGTGTTGTGTATGTCTTTTAGGCACTTGACATTATCCCAGAATGACATGGCAGCTTTAACAGGAGGCAAGGTAATACCCAAATATGAAAAATACAGCTATTTTAAAACATGCTTGTTTTGATATGCCTGCCGTTGTAACTCGTCTGGATTCGTTCCAGGGCTTTCCTTTCTTGTTTCAACATATCCGGGATGGAATCAACATCAGGCAGACCTGCAATCTCATTTTCAGCCTTTGTCGATACAACAACAGGCTTGCAGAACATGTAGGTATCGCCTATGGGTTGCATCTGTCGATGCCAAGACCTTAAAGAGGAAATGTAGAGCTCCATTTGCATCTAAGCAAATTTCTTGTTTCCTTTTTTGCAGATTGTATCCATGCTTTTCACCTCTATAGCCAAGCTGACTCCCGAGGTATGTAGAAATATCTTACACTATCAGTCAAAATGTTTGTTTATATTCCTCTGAGTCATTTGGGATTATCATTGTTTAATTCCTGCAGACAATGATTTTGCTTCTCTCCATGCCCCCCCCCCCCCAGTACTGGCACAAGTGTGCTTGAACTGGCTAAGGGAAAACTCCTCCAACCAAGACTTTGTCTACCTCAAAAATGGGGCAGGCCAGAGACCATGTTATGTATAGCATTCACTGTTACATAAGAACATAAGAGTAGTTGTGCTGGATCAGGCCAAAGGCCCATCTAGTCCATTTTCCTACATCTCACATTGGCTCCGCCAAATGCCTCTGGGAGCACACAGGACTAGATCTCTGTCTTCTGATACCACTCCCCTGCATCTGGCCCTTGAAGTTCCCTGTTTTGGATACAGGGGTCCTCCAGCATGTCATTCATTCATGCATTCATGTACGTCAATCATGCATGCATGCATGCATTCGTTCATCCATCCCTCCATCCATTTGTCCATTTAGTGTTTTCTCTTTATTGGTGTTAATCTGAGCTCAAGTAACGCGTCTTTAGCTTCTTCTGAATAACAGCCCTTTACTTGAATGCGGGGTAACACTATGAGCCTAGCTCTCAGCATTGTGTGATCTGTTGCTTATGGAGCTGAGAACCGATGAAATAAACACCTTAGAGGTTGGGATTGAGGGTGGGAGCGGTGGTAGTAGTAGTAGTAGTAGTAGCAATAGCTGTGAATTGTTGCATTTCTACCTTTCACGACATCGAGAAATAGATACTAGATAGAGGGGGCAACGCAGCTAAGAGCTGGTGTCTCAGCAAACAGCTCTTTATGAAAACTGACCGGGGTAATCTTAGGCGAGGAGAAGTATGAGAAGGGGGTCTGGGCCTGCCTAACAGTGAGTAATCCAGCCTGTGCTGGAGGGGATTAAAGGTTGGACAGTGTTAATGCCTGCCTGCCCACCCTGCATCGCAGTCAGGTCCTACTTTCACATGCCCTCAAAGGCACATTTCATCTTCATTCTGCTGTTGATGGAGATAATGCCCTGCCTCTGGTTGTCCTTGTGCAAGGCGTGCAGACACGCACTCCTATTGGTTGAAGAAGCACAAATCCAACAGATCAATTGGGCTCAGGATCGCACTGCATATGTTTGTCTGTAATTCATAACATGCTCTGTACTGGGTGCAGAATGTCCGCCATACAAACACCTGTCTTGGTATTAGGCAAGCTGTTCACAGCTTGACTCCATCCTGGATTAGAAGTTGGTTCTCAGCCTTTCTGCATAAGTTTTCTTTTCACTCCCTTGAATATCTGTCTGTATTTATTTGACTCACTGCAGGCAGCCAACCCCTTTTTCAAGTTGCTCACCATGCTTATGGAATTTGCTGGTGGACCTCCAGGAATGCCACCCTTTGCTTCTTACATTCTGCAGAGGATCTGGGAGGTAATGTATACAAAGTGTGAACTGCAATTGAATCTCGGCACAATGAAGATCTCTTGTATCTCTCTGCCCTTGTACTAAAGCTCTTGAGAAATAACCGCCTTCAAGACGAGAGATGGGTAGCATTTGGCTCGTATTGTATGCTCCACGGTTTATGGATTTTGTCTTGATTTTTCTCCTTCTCAGATGGTGGAAAATAAGAGACAAATTCTTAAAACAGCATAACATTCTGAAAGAGTACTTCCATTCCAATTTCAGGTCCTGGTCTGCTGCTCTCTTTAGTATAGCTATATTTATGTTTTTGCTTGTACACATTCCAAAAACAATTAATTTATTTCATTGGTTTTTATACTGCCCCTTTAGTGTGAAGCGCTATTCTGGTTGGTTAACAAATGATAACATCAAACAAAAATGCCAGTCAATCAGACAATTAAGATAATAAAATAAAGAACAAACCACACCAGCTAAAATATGACAACGCCAAAACAACACCAACATTACCCTGAAGAGGGCGGGTGGGGCAAGAGCCAAATTCATGTGAGATTGCTGTCAAAAGGCCTCAATCAAGAGCCACATGCTCAGCACTCTCTTAAAGGTGGGCAGGGAAGGCCAGGTGCAGATTAACCAGGAGCCAATTCAGAAGGGCTGGTGCCACAACCGAGAAAGTCTGACTTCCAGTGGATGTATCCCTGGCCTCTGATGCGTATCCCTGGCCTCTGACCCAGGGATGTATCCCTGGCCTCTGACCCAGGGAAGTGTGGCCTCAGCGGGTCACGTGGCACAGGTAGAGGGTCTTGGGAAAAGATGTTGCGACACGTGAACGACACGTGACAGGGTCCCCAAACTGTGAAGGGCTTTAGTAATAAGCAACAGAACTTTGAATGTAGTACAATTTCATATTCCAGGCAGCTTATCAGTTAAGGCTTTTATATGGCTAAAGCAGTATAATAATTAAAAGGTTCGTGTGAATATAAGTATTGGATCTATCCAGTTTACCTCCTGGAGATTTCAGTTTGTCCACCACCACCACCACCACCCCGCCCAAGAAAATGGGAGGGGAGATCCACTTGCCATTTCCTAAATATTTCTCAACATTTGCATTTTGAGTGTGATTGCTATTGGGTTATTTCTTGGTGGTCCTTAGTATGAGGGATGGCTATATGCAGATGGAGGAACCTGTTTCTGACTGCACATTTTTACAGGGTTTCCATATGAAAAGAAATCTACTTGTGGGCCAATTAATGTATTTTTAACTTAGAGAAAGTCATAATCGAGAGGTCTGAAAAGATACGCAGTTGTCAGCGGTTTTGTTTGATCTCTTTTGCTTATGTTTTCATTTTCATACATTTTTTAAAAAGGTGATTGAATACAACCCTTCTCAGTGCCTGGACTGGCTGGCGGTACAGACTCCTCGAAATAAGCTTGCCCACAGTTGGGTATTGCAGAATATGGAAAACTGGGTGGAACGCTTTCTTCTGGCTCATAATTACCCCAGAGTGAGAACTTGTAAGTTGCTACTTGAGAGAAAAACACAGTTTTTAAAAATTTGAACTATATGTGCCCCCCAACCCACCCCAGGATCTCAATTTAGGCTGTATTATATCTGAGGTCATGGATGACTGTGAGCCTTATAGGAAGGGCCACTGCCATTCTCCCTCCGGTCAAAGCAGGGGCAAGGCATCTTGGAAGGAGGTGGGGTCTGTCCCACTTGTAGAAAAATGTCTGTGAAGATTCTCAGTCATCCAGGTGAGTTTATCTGGAAGTTGACTCATGACAACTTCAGTCTCTGAAGAAAAGAAGTCCAGTTGCCATGACTCAACTTCCAGACACATATAGAAAAGAAAGGTGGAGCAAAACCATCTCTGTATGCTGGCTTGGAGTTTTCAGCTGAGGTTGCAGCATTATTTTTAAGGAAGAAATCTGCACCACTCATTCCCTTGAATCAGCCAGGTGATCATTTTACTGCATTCATGCAGACATTTCGCTGTGTTACACAGTCTGGGTTTTTAATGAGAGCCCAAAAAAAATCAGTTAAGAGCTCTCTTGATTCATTCTAGTGGCCAGTTCTGATACCGCTCAGTGAAACATTTAATCCAGTGGTTCCCAACCTTCTTCATGCCGTGATCCTTTAGTACAGTTCATCATGTTGTGGTGACCCCCTTGCTCTGCTTGGAAGAGGCCACTGCCGCAGGTGCCAACAGAGAACTTCCCTCTATACAGGCACCCTCAGCCAATTGCAGCCTCCGATGCCATTGACTGACATCCCCTCCAACCTATCAAGCTGTAATTCACTCTTTCTCCCCCCCCCCCTTCCTCCTCCTCCTCCTCCAGACCCAAGCCATTTGTGCCTTTTTCTTCACTGGCTCATGGCGACGCCTGCGGAATGGTCATTCGACCCCCAAAGGGGTCCCGACCCCCAGGCTGGGAACCACTGATTCAATCAAAATGTAAAATGGTGCTTTTCTTCTGACTGAGGAGGCATGAGAATAAGTCAGAAGAATTCTTGTAAAAATGCTTTTGAAAATGCCCTTTAAAAGTAACATTTGGAAGTAACTCCAATTAACCATTTGATCATTTTACTTTTAAAATGGAACTTGGTTAATTTGAAAAATTGACTTAGTTGCATGCTCATGGTCCAAGCAACTAGATACAGTATTCTTGTACAGCAGACCCTCGTATTGCAAAAGGTTTGTATAACATAAAATCTGTACAACACAAAAAAATTCTGGAGATAGGGGAAATTTGCTTAACAGAATTGCAAATTTCCTTAACATAATTTCATTTGGAACGAATGAATTCCTTTATACAAGGTACCCACTGTACATTCTTGTTACCTCCTCACTTCCAAGGTATCATTTGCCGGTGAAGCTTCCAGAAGCAAAGGGTCAGGGTTGGTGAGGGAGGTTTTGCCACCAGTTAGTTCTTTGCAGGCCAGATCAGGCCTTCAAGCCAGGGATCCTCCCCGTCCCCCGGGGTCTCCGAAAAGGAAACCTGGACCGGGCGGAAGCACTTTCCTTCAGCCTTCTGCTGTCCCTCCCTTTGCAGCTGCTGCCTACCTCCTGGTCTCCCTCATCCCGAGCAACTCGTTCCGGCAGATGTTCCGGTCGACCCGCTCCCTGCACATCCCCACGCGAGACCTCCCCCTGAGCCCCGACACGACCGTCGTCCTCCACCAGGTCTACAACGTCCTCCTCGGGCTCCTCTCGCGGGCCAAGCTCTACGTCGACGCGGCCGTTCACGGGACCACGAAGCTGGTGCCCTACTTCAGCTTCATGACGTACTGCTTGATTTCCAAGACGGAGAAGCTCATGTTCTCCACCTACTTCATGGACTTGTGGAACCTCTTCCAGCCGAAGCTTTCGGAGCCCGCCATCGCCACGAACCACAACAAGCAGGCCCTGCTCTCCTTCTGGTACAACGTCTGCGTCGACTGCCCGGAGAATGTGCGCCTTATCGTGCAGAACCCCGTGGTGACCAAGAACATTGCCTTCAATTATATCCTGGCGGACCACGACGACCAGGATGTGGTGCTTTTCAACCGCGGGATGCTGCCGGCCTACTATGGCATTCTGCGGCTGTGCTGCGAGCAGTCCCCGGCCTTCACCCGGCAGCTGGCTTCTCACCAGAACATCCAGTGGGCCTTCAAGAATCTCACGCCGCACGCCAGCCAGTACCCAGGGGTAAGTCCATGGGCACCGAAGGAAGCCGGGGAACCCTCCTGTTTTGTAACAGGAAAGAAAACACTCAACATTCTGGAGCAGCCAGCGCTAGGATGGCCGTTTTAAGAACTAACTTGCAGGTGATGAATGAGAGCTAGGAGATGGGCACGAAACGAAGCAAAGGGGAAAAAACCACACAAATGAATGGGCCTGATTTGTGGTTCATTCCATGAACCAGCTCGGGGATCCCCTTTGCCGAAGCAAAACAGAATGCCAAATTTTGAACGTGTTTTCCTTGGCGTTTTGTTTTCTTTGGAAATCTAGGATCAAAAGGGCTTCCCCGATAAACGGCTGGTCAGCAGGCGCATACAGAAAAATAGCCACTTGGCTCCTGGATGTGTGTGCATTTCTTATTTTCTGAAATTTCCCCCTTTATTTCAGTGCATATCTCTTTTTCTGCAAACATAATGATTGAGACTCAATAGTTTCGTTTGTTGAGCTGCTTGCGTTAGCCCAGTGCTGCTTCTGTTTTCCTAGGCAGTGGAAGAGCTGTTTAACCTCATGCAGCTCTTCGTAGCTCAGAGGCCAGATATGAGAGAAGAGGAACTGGAAGACATTAAACAGTTTAAGAAAACTACCATCAGCTGTTACCTTCGTTGTTTAGATGGACGGTCATGTTGGACTACTTTAATAAGGTAGGTACTTCATTGTTTGGAAGATGGATATAGAATAAATTCGTGGCTCTTAGAATTTGAAATCCACTACCCTTTTCACACACACAAAAAAAAGATTTCTGGCTATTAAATAAGTTGCAGTTCTTGGCTGAGAATGGGCTGGATTTGTATTGTCTCTGCTGCCGCCAAAAATTACAATTCAGGATGGGCACTGAAAATTAATACAGATTCCTGTTCCGTATGTATTCCTCTACAACAGGCATGTCCAAACTTCGGCCCTCCTGATGTTGGAGCACAATTCCCAGAATTCCAAGCCTGTATTTCCAGTGGCAAAGAACTGAGAGTTGAGGTCAAAAACATCTGGAGGGCCGAAGTTTGGACACGCCTGCTCTACAACGTAAATTACAGCAGCACAAATCACAGCACCTTTGTGCAACTAATTAAGGTGTACTCACTTATATGGGCTAAATTACAAGACGGGGGTGTGATCAGGAGCACACAAATTGACTCTTTGGCTCGCAGCACTTTGCTACTTTGATTTTACACTATTGCACCTAACAACAGCACATGTAAACAATAGGATGCTGGCCAGTTTGTTACCTTGAGTCCCGGATCCAGGGCCAGGGCTGAGCCCCAGGTATTGCCTCAGCCCTCAACCGTTGCTTTCAGAATTTCCAAGAAGCAACAGAGGAGCGTAAAGAGCCCTATAGATGAATACCTTTTCTCCGAACATCGGGATTTAGAATTAGGTGGTCCTAAGGACACAATTGAACCAGACAGTAATTTTTCTTCTTCCTGTTTTTCCTCCCTCAAAGTGCCTTCCGAATATTATTAGAAACTGATGAGGACCGCCTTCTTGTTGTGTTTAATAGAGGCTTAATCTTGATGACTGAGGTAAGATGATGATGATGATTTTTATTATTATTATTATTTACTTTACTTTACTTACTTACTTACTTACTTACCTACCTACCTACCTACCTTAGTGCTGTGGAAATAAGATTGAGTCAAGTAGTTGGGAACATAATGTTTAACATTTGAAAACTTAGTATGTTCTGTCAATTCATGTAAAAACACATTGTTTTCGGCAGTCTTTCAACACATTGCACATGATGTACCACGAAGCCACAGCTTGCCACGTAACTGGGGACCTGGTAGAACTCCTGTCGATATTCCTTTCTGTTCTCAAATCCACGCGACCATATCTGCAGAGGAAAGGTTTGTGTTTTGGATCATTGACTAAAATGCAATAAAAATTTTATCTGTCAAAAATGAAGATAGAATTGGCGACCGTCAATCGAGAAGTTTATCGGGGTTCAGTGACAAGCCAGGTTCACTGTTAGAGCAGTGCGGCAGTGGGACCAATAGTCTCAAGAGGTGGTAAGTCCTCCGAACACTGGAGGCGCTCAAGAGAACTTTAGACAACCACCTGGCAGATAGCCTTTGATTTGCGTTCTTGTGTTGTGCTTGGGTGGGGTTTGGACTCGATGGCTCTACAGGTCCCTTCCAACGTTGTGATTCTAACCTGGTGCTGTGTTGTATTTGCAGATGTGAAACAAGCGCTGATCCAGTGGCAGGAGCGAATAGAATTTGCCCATAAGCTTTTAACTTTGCTAAATTCATACAGTCCTCCAGAGCTTAGAAATGCTTGCATAGGTAAGGTGCTTTAAAGTTAGTGCAGTTCCAAAGAGGGTGCAGAACACTTTGAAGAAAATATTCTCTTGTTTACTCTAAACTTCAGGGTTCTGTGCAGGTTTGGAGTTCTGGGGGGAGGGCTCTCTGATGACAAAGACAATAAATGCTAGAAGCCCCCTGCCTAGTAGAAAGCTAATCAGTAAGGAGATGTTCATTTCCTCCCCCCAAAAGAGCTGCAGGTTCATTTTCTGTTGTTTTCTTCATCCTCCCTTCACCCCACATTAACCATTTCAGGAACAAATGGGCTTGGTCTGTCTCCTTCTAGAGCAGGCATGTCCAAAGTCAGGCCCGGGGGCCCAATGCGGCCCGTTTTCAAATATTGAGTGGCTCGTGCCCTCTTTTCCTTGCAAGCTCAGCCTGTCTTGCATCCCTGCCAGCTGGCCTCTTCCCATACTGGATGGAGGCGTTAGCTTGCAGTTTTACGGTGTGCCTGCCCTCCCTGCCTCTGTCCACCCCACCAGCCACTTGCCTAGCCTACCCGCCTCCGGCTCTGTTGCTGTAGCATCCTCCCTGCCTCCTTGCATGTTATAGAGACTTGTCCAAAGTCCGGCCCAGGGACCAAATGCTGCTGAATGGTCGGCCCCGACACATTTTCACCTCGACAAATCTGGCCCTCCTTGCAAAAAGTTTGGATACCCCTGTTCTAGAGGAATCATGGGAGAACTGGGCTTGGATGAAACACTGATTCCCACTCCACCACCAGCCGTTATAAGTAGTCGGGGTTCAAATCCGAGCTACAAGTGGCTTCCGCAAGTGTGCATGGAGGTGTCTTCTTGGGTTCTCCGTTATCGCTGGGCCACTCAAGAAAGCTGGGGTCCCTTGAGCGACACAGAACACGAAGTCAACTCCCCCCAAGTGCAAAGTAGGAACATTTCAGTGCTTGCAACCTGTGGGTGTTCTTTCTGGATGTTCTTCACCCACCATGTGCTGTGGTGGGTGCAGAAATTGCCTTTTTTATTTATTTGGAAGAGGATAACCTTCGTGTTTACAAACAGTATACTGAAAAGTGAACGGATGGGTGAAGCTTTCAAAAGCCCCCTAGGATGGAGTGTGGACATTTTATGAAGTTGGAAGCACGTACTTTACCATTAGCGAGTGCCCTGCTTACCTTTTTAAACCCTTCCCATGGCTATCAAGACTAGAATAAATTAGTAAAACATGTAAAATTGTGCAAAACATGTAAAATAGGAGGTGTTATACACATTTGCTCGACTTACAGGATTTATTCTTAGGTGAAATATGTTATTTTTCTAAGTTATCATGACATACAATCCCACAATGGGAAGTATATATACTGTATATATATATGTATATATAATCCAATATTTACTTTGCAGATGTCCTCAAGGAACTGGTTCTCTTAAGCCCTCACGATTTCCTGCATACGCTGGTTCCATTTCTACAGCACAACCATTGTACATACCACCATAGCAACATCCCGAGTATGTACTTTCAGTTGACAACGTTTATTGTTCCTGTATGTCTACAAGCCTAACACTTCACAGTAGCTGCGAAGTGTGGTATTTACTTTTAAGGTGAAAGAAGTTGGAATAGAAAGGAATCTTCCCTGTACACCTCAAGGTGTATTGTCAATTTCAAGGGATGCTGAGCATCTTTGCTTTACAGATCCACCTCTGATTCTTTGCCCGGGGAGCTTTGCGGATGAGACGGAGGGCAGAAGCCTTCCTTCGAAAATGGTTGCTTCCACCTAAAGTGAAATGGGGTTGCTGTCACCACCAGGCACGCCCCATTTCAAAGAGCGATAGTGTAATCCTTAGGCCAATAGTTACTGGATTTTTCCATGTATAAGACTATATTTTGTCCAAAATTATTAGAGAAAAATTGAGGGTCGCCTTATACACGGACATAAGCCGAGAAGAGAACCGTATGGTTGAGAAACTGTAATTTTGGGTTGGAAGCGGGGTGGGGGGGAGGTGTTTTATAGACGGGAAAAGAGGGAAGAGAGAAATTGTTAGACATTGTGGGAAGTTGCAGTTACTGATACAGTTGATCTGAGTGTGAGGTTATGGACTCATGATAAGAGGTTTAAGAGGAGTTTCTACAGGAGAAGGGAAGCTGTATGGGAAGGCAAGATTGTTTTTCTAGGAGTGGGTCTGATGGATTGATAGATTTGAAGGTTTCAGGGCAGAAACATGGTCTTTTAGGCTCTTTGGAGACTTAGTTTGATGTGATATTTTAATAGTTTCCTGTGATTAGTGTCCTAACTGTAGGTTAGAGCAAGATGCCCAGAAGTAGACACGAGAATCTGAATGCAGAGTTTCCATGTGGTTAGGTGGTAGTTGGTGACTATGTGGCCAAAAAGCTGTAAATCTGCTTCAGCCTGCGCTTGGCACCTGCTATCCAAGAGTTTAAATCCTCTCCCCTAAACCATTTCAGTACCTTGGTAACTTCTGGGAAGTGCCGACTTACAAATCAGAGAAAATTCATGGCACCCTTCAGAGTTGGAATCAGCAGCCCCACGGCTTAGTTGGCAGAATCAGGAGCTGGAGATGGGCCCTCAAGACATAAACACAGAAGGAATCATTGCTAAAATACCCACTTTTGTGTTAATTTGGAAAAAAGCAAGTGTTAGAACTTGAACCAATTCACCACTCACAAATACTAAGAGTAGTAGTTTTCTCTCCAGACCCATTAGCTTTTAAATTATCCTGCACAAAAACCCTTAATTATTATATAATTAAGCCTATAATTATTATAAATATTAAATTATTATAATTATAATAAGTTGCATTGCTTTAGCTAAAGCATTGGTTGCTTTGATTACTATTGATGTCAGGGTCTTGCATCTAACTGGACTAAGCAACATGCTGTCCATTTACGAACCAGGCTGCTTCCATTTGATGAATGCATCTTCTGTTCTAATTCCCAGTGTCTCTTGGTCCTTATTTCCCATGCCGTGAAAATCTGAAATTAATAGGAGGCAAAAGTAACATCCGCCCGCCTCGCCCCGAGCTCAACATGTGCCTCTTGCCTACGATGGTTGAAGCCAACAAGGTACGCCTCTAGGAATTGAGAGGAGAAGGGGAGGGGCCATGGGTTTCTCTCCGGGACTTGTACTGGGATTTGCCCGGGGGCTTGGGGGGGGGGGGAAGAGATGGAAAAGAACTGTGCCTTCAGAGCTCAAGGAGGAGAAACTCATTTTCAAAGTTAGCCTGCTGTCGTTGGTTAGGACCTGACTGAATTAAATGTTTGTTTGTGAATGACGCTTATTGGTCTCCGCATGTTTGCAAAATTCCAGGGGTTGACAAACAAGGACCAGAGTACAGTGGTACCTCAGTTTACAAATGTAATGCGTTCTCCGGGACATTTTGTATTGTGAAAAATTCTTAACCGAAACGTATGCGTGGGGGTGGCACTATAAACCTCCAAAAATTGTAAATCCAGGCATTATTTTAATGGATTTTCGTTTGTAAACCAAAAATTATGTCAGTGAGTGTAAACCGAGATGCCACTGTACTTTGTGGTACTTGAAAGACGTAAAAAAATTCCCCACTATGTGCTTTCCTGGGTCAAAATCCACTTCTGAAGACATATGAAGACATACCTGGCCTCCAGGAGGTAAAAAATCTTCCAATGCGCATTGTAAAGCTGTGAATGCCGGGCTCCCTCGCCTTCTGTTTGTTTTCTTGTCCCCGCCGCCCCTTTAAGAGACAGGAATCACTACGGTGAGCCTGCATTTTTTTCTCCTTCCCCTCACGCAGACAGGAACAATGGATTGCGGAGGGGTGGGAACACAGGAAAAGTGACAACCCCCCACGATCTCTGGTCCGAATTTAAGTTGCAGGCGGATTTTAGAGGTCGTGTAAAAGCGCCCTTAATTGAATGAATGCTGCTTATCCCCCTCAGTTAAGTTTCAAGGCTGTCTCAGGCTCCCTTTTGCCCCAGTGGAGCTTTTGGAAGCCTTGGGCAGTGGCAAGGAACTTTTAATCACCAGAAATCACCCCAGAATCACCACCGACAAGGGCCACTGGCTGTGATCCAGGAACCATTTGTGAATATGCTAGTTCAGGGCTGTCCAACTTTGAACAGGCTGAGGTCTACTTTTTCCGGACGAAAGTGCCTGAGGGCTACTACACTAAAACCTCTACTTAGGAATTGTATCCGTTCTGAGCACATGCTCATAAGTACAAACTTTCATAAGAAGAGCAGCAGTTTCCCATAGGCATGCATTGAAAATCAATTACAGTAATCTGTTCTGGAGGAAACAGATTTCAATGTGCCATGGCCCTTGAACTGCCCCGCTCAGCTGAGACAGTAGGCTGGCAGACCCAGAACTTTGCTGGGGCAGTGGTGGTCCTTGGGATGGGGGAGGGAGGGGTGGAGAACTTATCCCCTCACTTTTTTTTTATTGATGGCCGCCGGGCTACTTTTGAACCCTTCACGGGCTACCAGTAGCCCGCGGTCTACCTGTTGGGCAGGCCTGTGCTAGTTTTATCCCATCCTGGGGCGCTCAAGGGCGTTCCCACTGCAAAACGGAGCTTTGGAACCGAAAGCCGGGAGGGGAGGCAGCGTTTAATTTAAAATCAATGTTAGTGGCAAGATCTGATGTTCTCATCATCTTCCAACATGTAAAATTATGCAGCAGAGTTTGGGTCTTGTGTGTAAAAAGATGCATAATCGTGTGTGCTAGCTTGCGGTGAGGCTGGTCTTAGGAAGGGGCTGCTGCTGCTGCTTCAGGGAAGCCCTTTTGGAGCAGAGAGAAACCAACAGAAAGAAACAGCATTCCAGTTAGGAAGTGAACCGGGAGTAGAGGAACAGTGAATGGGACCCCAAAGAAACAACACACATCCCTTGCATTAATTACCCTTCCTGACAGGGCCCTATTGGAAGCAGCATCACTTGTCTGCCCTTCAGGCTCTTGTGTTTTCCTGCTGGTCTGAGGTTTCTAACAGAAACGCCCCTTAAATCTCCAGGGCAAAGATGAAGTTTACGACCGTATGTTGCTGGACTACTTTTTTTCCTATCACCAGTTCATCCACCTTCTGTGCCGAGTTGCCATTAACTGTGAGAAGTTCACGGAAACCTTAGTGAAAATGAGTGAGTATCTACAGTGCCGAAGGCCTTCATTGCAAGCACTTAGGGCCATTGTTGCCTCTGTGTAATTTAGTATATTTCTTATTTTTTTCCAAGTGAATCTTGAGCATTTTCTTGGTTCTTAGTTGGCTCTTGTAAAACCCACCTGTTTTATAAAACCTGGACAAAGTAGTATCTTCACTCCTAAGGAACACTTCATTTTAGAGCACACTGGAGAGAAAGGATTTAGTTCTTGACTAGGAATAATTGTGGGCAGGAAAAAAAGTGTTATGACCTTTCACTGGTACTTTTCATAGTGGCTGAAATCCAGACAATAGCTGCACCTAGAGTTAGCCCCAGTGACTCAGCGGGGATTTGTTAAGTCAATTCCTCAGCTTTGTAATTTGTATTGATTCAATGGCCCTAATGTAGTTGTAGCGTACTAGTGGATTTCAGCCTTATTTTATTTTCTTTATTTTTAAAAATGCAACTTGTGGAACCAAGATTGTTGAGCTGATTTGTTGTGCAGTAGTAAAAGACTTCTTGGTTAAAATCAGTTATGGGTGAATCATGTTATCCATGAGGACAGCCAGGAAAGAAATGCTGACATTGCCATTATATGCATACATCTGGATACAAAGTGCACAGTGAACTTAAATGGAATTACTCCTGAGTCAATATGCATAGGACTGCACTCTTAATTTATTTTAATTGTGTCCAAGATGATTTCTCTATAGAGCAACATAGTTTGAAATGAAAGTTTTAATCGTGTATCCTTGTTTCTTTTTACATTCACTTGGTATTCTGCTTTATCAGGGGTGTATCTGGGAGTGGGGCAAAAGGGTACATCTGCCCTGGGTGCAGCAATCTTGGGGTGCCTGGAAGGGAAGCAGAAGGAGAAAGCTGTGTACCCACCCGCCGCCCAGCAGTCCTCCTTTCCCCTAAGGCAGACATGTCCAAACTTCGGCCCTCCAGATGTTTTGGACTGCAACTCCCACAGTCCTTTGCCATTGGCAGGCTACGCTTAGAACTCTGGGAGTTGTGGTCCAAAACATCAGGAGGGTCGAAGTTTGGACATGCCTGCCCTAAGGCTTGGCTTGGTGACGGCGCCCCCTCCACCGCCGCGTGCCAGGCGAGCAGTGAAGCAAGCAGGCAAGCAGGAGCATAGTGGCTGCGGCATCCTCCTCCTCTTCCTCGCCTTGGTGGGAGATGTGTAAGGCATGTGTGCGCTACACACGCGCACATGCCCCCCCCGGGTTTGGCCCCCTGTTGCTGGGTTAGTGCGATGCGGGGGGGGCAGCAGGAAGGGCGCAAAAACGAACTTTGTCCCCAGGCGCTCCAAATCCTGGCTTTGCCTCTGTGATTTAATCATGTGCATTTGCCAGTGTGTCACAATAACCACCCTTCCTCTTGAATTAATCGTAATTTTGAATTCACATCTTGGCTGAAGGTAAGCAGTGCCCATCTCAACAAATCTTGGTCTTTTCCCTTTCAAATGTTAGGTGTCCTTGTCGCATATGAAGGTTTGCCTCTTCACCTAGCTTTATTTCCCAAACTCTGGACTGAGCTCTGCCAAACTCAGGTAAAATCAAATGTGGTGGGGTTTTTTATTATTTTTATTTTGCCGGGGGGTGGGGGGGCAAGGAATCCTGCTTTAAAGCAAGGCAGTAATGGTGCTTATCACGACCAGTTCTTAAATAAATACTAGGCCATGGTTAAGACCAAGTTTTCAAACGACAAATTTGCAAGTAGAAATCCCGGCATTTGTCTGTGCCTTCTTCATTTAAATCTTCAAGTTTCCTATGAAAACACATTAAACTTCAGAAATCTATGGTGGAGAAATATGTTACAGGCGATACCTTTATAGGCCACTATGAAAAATAAAAAACAAGGAATATTGCAAGCTTTCAAGTTCAAATAACTCTTCTTCAAAACAGGTCCCAGAAGTTCAGACATGGTAAAGTAACTTTTAGATGTTCTTAAAATCAGTGGCTACTGTAGATGGTGTTGCGGCCAGGACAAAAATCTTGTAAGAGGCAGGAAGTGCAGTTGTAAAAGCTGCTTCTTAAGTACTGGGTTTCACACACCCCATTCTTCAAACAAAGGAACATGGGTAAAGAACCCAGCTGCATTTGGCGCTCTGAGACATACAAATCCCTTTTGGCCTAGAGGAGGGAGTGGGGGAGAAAAGGGTTGATGCAGGGGACCCATGTGCCTCATTCTGGGATTGGGGTCCATCCAGGTTTGCCGATTGGAACCAGATTGAATTAAAGTGATATTACCTAGTGGATGCAGTCTTGCCCTTCGGTGTTGAGAGTCCTTGTGCCTCATTCCAGGTCCATGGGGGAATGCCGGCTCTTTCTTGGTATCTTCACAATTCTATCAAAGCAAACAGGGGGTTGAGCCGCATGGCCATCAATTGCAAAAATAGGTTGCAGGCGATACCTTTATAGGCTACTATTAAACATAAAAAACAAGGAACATCGCAAGTAGAGATGGGCACGACCAGGAAAATTTTTTTTTCGAGTTGTCGTTTTTCTGGACGGGTCCGTTTCAGTTCATTTCCGTTTTTCGCGAAATTTTTCAAAAATTTGTCGTTTCGTGGTGTCGTTTTTTCGTCTGTCGTTAGTACTGGTTTAGGGGGGGTAGCGGGCTCCTGGAGGCACCTCTGTGGGGTGGGTGCCTCCTCTGGCCCGCTATGAAGGGAAAGCGGGCTCCTGGAGGCACCCGTGGGTGCCTCCCCTCCTCACCCGCTACAAAATAGCATGCATAGCCAATTGGATATGCATACCAGTTGCAGACTTGCTTAGTGGACTCTGGCAGAGGCACCCCTCTTGGGGATGCCTTCCCTGCACCAGTCAGTCAGAGATGCGGGCTCTGAGTGTGTCTCACTCAGAAGGGAAACGTACTTGCGTGTAGTGCAATGCGAGTACACAGATCTGGCTTTAGGGTTAGGGTTAGCGCAAGGGCTAGGCTTAGGGTTACAGGTAAGGTTAGGGTGAGTATTGGGGTGCACCTCTGGGTGCCTCTCTGACCCACTTAGAAGGACAGTGTACTGGCGTATGGGTTAGGGTTAGGGTTAGGGTTCGGGCTAACTTAGTGGGCTTTTTATGCCCGATTGGCACATCCCAGAAGTCTCTGTGGTCAACCTGGCCAAGTGGCCATGCGATTGGTGGAATGGCTCCAAAAATTTGCATGGTCCACTCCCATGGCCAGCCCATCATTGCGCACTGCGCAGGTGTAAATAAAATAAAATAAAATCAATGGAGAGGAGGACAGGAGACATTTTGTTGCAAGAAAAACCCACTGCTACTGTAAAAAATCTGGTAGTTTTAAAATAGCAATTTTCGCATGTTTCTGTGTGTTTTTGGACCACAACGATTTCAAAAAAAAGATTGCGGTCGCCCGCCCCAGTTTGGATCCCCCACCTGCACCGCATGGCGTCGACGAGGATGCCCCAGAGCAGCCCAGGACAGGAGGGGGGGGAAGGCCGGGTAACCCCCCCCCCCGAAACCACCCCTCTAGGTGCCCTCACTCAGGCAGGCATATTTCCGCCTGCTTTTTTGGCCGGGAATCGGGGTTTTTAAAACTTTTTTTCTGTGCCGCTCGAATGGCGGTGGCGAGGCGGCAACGTTGGCGGGACGACGAGGATGCCCGCCGGCCGCCACTCCGCCAGAGCAGCCCAGGAAGGACAGGAGGGGGGGGGGGGGGCGGGGGGGGACCCCCCCCCCGAGAAACCACCCCTCTGGTAGGTGCCCTCACTCAGGCAGGCATATTTTCGCCTGCTTTTTTGGCCGGGAATCGGTTTTTTTTTTTTTTACTTTTTAAAACTTTTTTTCTTGCGCGATTGCGCGATGCCAGGAACGACAACACGACAAATCAGACCCAATTTTTCTTTAGTCGGTTCGAGTTCGAGTCCTGGCAGAGTAATTGTCGTTTCCTTTTCCGTTACGTAACGGAAACGAGGAACGGAAACGGAAACGAGAATTTCGTCGAGTCGTGCCCATGTCTAATTGCAAGCTTTCGAGTTTGAATAACTCTTCTTCAAAGCTTTTATCACGTTGTCTGAACTTCTGGGAATTGCCTGTAACCTATTTTTGCAATTGTGTTTTGTGATGGCCACACGGCTCAGCCCTCTTTTTGCTTTGACGATATGGTGGAGAAGTAGCTCCAGCTTTTCTGCTTTCAGCTGCTCCTTTAAGAGATCTTTGAAAGCTCCGTTGGGGTGAATATGGCCAAACAATAGCATGTGAATGGTTGCAGACCTGCGCTCTACCATCCATGCCAATCTGGTACCCATTGTCAAACCACTTCCCCCCCCCCTTTTTTTTTTTCAGTCTCCCATGTCAAAGAATTGCATCAAACTCCTCTGTGAAGACCCCGTGTTTGCGGAATACATTAAATGCATTCTGATGGATGAAAGGACCTTTCTCAACAACAACATTGTGTACAGCTTCTTAACTCATTTCCTTCTCAAGGTACTTGGAGTTGTTTGTTGCGGATCTCCTCTCCCTTCTGCCACAAGTTCAGCACTTATTTTCCTCATCAAGCCAGAACCCATATTGTTGTTAATAACCTCATGTATAGTCCTAATGATGTAAATCCAGTTTAGAACTTGCTGGGCAAGATTTTCAGTTTGGTTGTTGGCTTCGTATACTGAGATAGACCTCCTTCCCTTTTCTGGATGCTTTACCCCACACCCCTTCTGGGGAGGGAGGGATAGGAAGAAAGGAAGGAAGGAAGGAAGTCTTGCTATGCTGAAGTTACTTAATCAAATTCCAATGCATGAACTAAAAATTGGTCATTTTTAATTTGTATTTCTGTTTTGTCCAGGTGCAAGGGCAGGTGTTTTCTGAAGCCAATTGTGCTGGAGTCATCAATAACTTGGTTACCAATCTGATCAATCAGTATCAGAGCCTAGAATCAGATTTCGCCAATCAACGAGTTGAAATGTTTAAAGCAAGCTCCACTTTAAATGGGGTAAGGTTTTGCTTTTCCAGCCTGGAATTGGGTTGATCTACCCACTAACCCGAAGTATTGATACTGACAAAGGCTCCTAGAAGAGCAGCTTTCAAAGGTCAGTGGTAAGACCGTCTGCACCTTCAAGCCTGCTATCTGGAAGACATGACAATAAAAAGAAGAGGAAGAAAATGGACACAGTTGTTTCTGGCAGCACTCAGCTGCCCATCATTCAGAAACAAGCCTTGCTGTCCTTCCAGGAAATGACCACACGTCTATCGTGTGGCTAAAACACCTCGCCTTGACTACCCAGGCCTTGGCAGCACCTGACAATGTTCTCCTAATCCTGCCACCGCCGGGAAGGCTCTTGGAGCCACAGGTCCCCCCACGGCCCGTGAGAAAAGTGGTCCCACTCCTCCTCTTCCTATCCTTTCTCTCAAGGCAGAGGAGATGCTCTGTTCTCCCTCGGAAGGCAGGGCACGCTGTTATCTGCTGCATGTCTTCCTCGGAGGACAGGTGGTCCCAGCTTTTAAAAGCCAATCTTGAGTGGCTTTCTACCATTAAATGAAACCCTCAGCATGTGTGGCAACTCGGTTTTATTTTTAAACAGTTCTGCCGACCAAGAATCACATAGAGTATGTGATGTGCGAGCATACTGATGAATAGTTTTACCAAGAATTGATAATTTATAAACGGAGTAAACTAGAGCATATCCTAATTGCAGTTATTTCTAGAGAGATGGGGATAGATGGCCTGCTTTAGTAGCCAGGGTCCTTTCGCTGTTGATTAGAAGTAATTTTATTTAAAAGATTGCTTAAACATGGAAGCTCCAATAAAATACATGCATGCATGTGCAAAGTCTTGGAACATTCTAGAGTTTAAAGACAAAAGACTTAGACTCCTCTCGGTGCACATGTATTGGCACACAAATACCCAGCCCTCTGATCCCTTCTAGCTGAAGATAAAGCCAGAGTTTTCTTTTTAAAGAAAACATTCTCATTTGAAAATGGTTTTTTTTGTGTGTGTGGGGGGGGTCCTTTTGCTATTAGAGGGAAATGTAAAAGTTTATTTTATTTATTTATTATTGCATTTGTATCCCGCCCATCTTCCCAGAGGAACTCTGGGCGGCTTACGGAGAGGCGACAGAGTGCAATATTCAGAATACAATATAACATACCAAAAACAGAGTAAGCAATAAAACAGTTATAGACAGTTTTTAAAAACACAAAGCACATAGGCGCCCTAGCATTGCCTTCTAGAGGGAGGCAAGTTACTTAGAAGCAAGTATTGATGGCGGCAAAGAGAAGGGAAATAATAATAATAATAATAATAATAATAATAATAATAATAATAATAA
>JAHTLZ010000045.1:7438292-7459270 GCA_023846285.1 Phrynocephalus versicolor | reverse complement strand
ATAATAATAATAATAATAATAATAATAATAATAATAATAATAATAATGCTCACCAAAGGCCTCGCGAAAGAGAAGCGTTTTTAAGGCTTTGCGAAAGGCAAAGTTACTCCAATAATGACCATAGATGTATTCCGTTCTGGATTTGCAGGATCTCCGTGCCCTCACTTTGCTGCTCTCTGTGCACACGCCCAAACAGCTGAACGCTGCCTTGATTCCAACCTTGCAAGAACTGCTGAACAAGTGTAGGACTTGTCAGCAGCAGAAGAATTCGCTGCAGGAGCAGGAAGCCAAAGAAAGAAAAACTAAAGGTTTGTATTTTGACACACACACCCTCCCCTGCCCCTTATTCAGTCCTCTGGCCGTGGTTGTCACTTCGACTCTTCAGACTGAGCCCACACTTGCTGCCACCATGTCCAGTTTTCTTACTGCAGTCAGTTCGAGGGCAGACGTTGGGTACCTGATACTCTGAATCGTTGCTCTTTATTTAAAAGGACACAAGGTGGCTTATGTCGTTAAAAACACAATATGAAAAGATTGGGAATGAGGTGTGTGAGAGTTAGCAGTGAGATCAGCGTTCAGGGAAATGCAGACAAAGGGCTAACCAAGTGAAAGATTGGATATGAAATAATGTTTCAACTCAGAAAAGAGTAACTAATGAGCATCCCTACATTAGTAAGTCAGTTAACAGATGTAATGTGATTTTAAAAACCTAGTTAATTTCAAAAATTAGGTGAACTTTTAAATGCAGGAGTGAATATCCATGTGTTTTTAAACCAGAAAACAATAGCAGAAGTTAGGGGAACATCGCCTGCAGGAGCAAAGCAGACTGTTGGGATGTGGAATAAAAATGTCCGTGTTTCATAGATAGACAATGGCAAGGCCAGAAGATTGTGGAGAAAGGTGTTAGTTGCTGAGCAGAAGAGCTCAAGGAGAAGAGTAGATGTGTCCATCCAGTGGCAAGGTGGCATGGGTCACGCGTAGTGATTGGTTATAGCATCAGAGAAAAAGGTATAAAGGATACCATGTGACAGAAGCCATCTCTTTTTATTCTTCATTCCTCCTGCCTTCCTGAGCACTGTAAACCTTTGCTGAACCGTGTGTGTTCCTGGTTGGATGCTGTAGGGCGAGAAGCCAGTTATCTGTGTACATCTTGTAAACAGGAACTACAAAAACAGGAATACAGTCTCTGTCATTATTTTGTGCTTCATGAGGACTAGGGCCCTGAGCCCAGCATAAAAGACTCTGCATCAACACAGAGCAGAGGAGGCCCTCTCTGGATGCCCTGATGGGGACAGGGGAGAACCCCAGTATTCCCTTGCACGTTTACAGGGCTGGGGCTGCAGATCTGGTGGGGAATCTGTGGGTGGGAAGGAGATGTGAGATTAGACCACACCAGTCCCATTGGTTTCATCGTCCACTTGATGTTTGACCTTTGACAGACGATGAAGGAGCCACTCCGGTAAAAAGACGGCGGGTGAGCAGTGACGAAGAGCACACGGTGGACAGCTGCATCGGTGACCTTAAAACGGAACCTCGGGAGGCCTTGACTCCGGCCAGCACCTCCGATAACGAGACGAGGGACTCTTCCATCATTGACCCAGGCACGGAGCAGGACCTGCCTTCCCCTGAAAACAGTTCCGTTAAGGAGTACCGGATGGAGGTCCCGTCTTCCTTCTCCGAAGAGATCCTGCTCGCCACCCGTGGGCAGCACGGGGAGGAGCAGCCGAGTAGTGGTGGTGGTGGTGGCGGCGGCAGCAGCAACAACCGGTTTGAGGAATGTAAGGATCTGAAGGATCCGCCCGGGTCCAAGGATCCCAGCGCCCTCGAGGACGACCCCGAGTTCCCCTCCACCTCCATTTCGGCCGTTCTCTCTGACCTCACGGATTTGAAAAGCTGCGAGAGCCAAGCCTTGCAGGACCCGGAGGCAGGTTTATCGCTCAGCTGCAGCCATTCCAGAGGACTGTTGGGTCACCTGCAGCAACAGCAGCAGGACATTTTGGACACCCTGTGCCGGACCGTGGAGTCGACGCTTCACATGGTCACGAGGATATCGGGCAAAGGAAACCAAGCGGCTTCTTGACAATAAAGGAGCATGTCTGCTTTTAAAAAGTCTTTTAATTTTTAATTTTTTTCCTTCACAAAAACGCTGTTTGTATAAGTTTTGCTTATTTCTGTTTTGTGCTTCAGTTTGTCCAGTGCTTTCTGCTTGAATGGCAAGACTAAATTTATATGCTTAATTCTTGGGTCAGGCAGAACTCCAGATTTAAAAAACAAAACAAAAAGATTTAGCACCCTACCACACACTTTCTTAAAAGGGCAATCAGATAATGAATATGTTTTATGTAATTCAAAGTTCACTGTAGTGGCTTTCATATATACTATGGCTGTCTGGGAGAAAGGGGTCTCCGTGCCCTGTATGATGTAATTTAAACTTATGGCATTTTTACTGTGTATAATATGGTGTCCTCTGTGCCAGTTTTGTACCTTACAATAGAGGCAGACGGCCTCCAATCGCTGTGGTTCTTATTATCAAAATTAAGTTTACTTGTATACTAAACAACCACAAGAAATTTGATTCTGTAAAGAATCCTCTTTAGCTGTGGCCTGACAGTATATATATATAAATATATATGGTGCTTTATTTAACAGAATACCTGTGGAGGAAATAAAGCACACTTGATGTAAAATTAATTGTTTTATTTTTATTGACATGACCGATTGCTATTCTGTGCACTTCATTAAACTGATTGTGACGACTTTTCATTCGTCTTTATATCTGTTGCCTCCGTGTTCCAGATTTATTTTTGTTATTGGCTGAAGTGCCGTCGGGTAGAGATGCTCATGTGTGTCTATTCCCCAGCGCCGTTGCTGCTCTGAGAAGAACGTCCCATCTTGGGAAGAAGAGGCATGGACTGTTCACCCCAAGTCCCTCGCAAAGCTGCTCTTTTGCAAAATGTTCCAAGAGGGACTCTTTTGAGTCTCACCTGGGAGATGTTCCTATTTTCTATTCTGAACAGTTTTTTTTCTGTTCTTCTTTCCTAACTACATTTAATAAAACTAAAGGATAATACAGTTCATCTAGTGGTTCATGCATGCATGCAAAGGGGCACAAAGGGTGGGGAAGTTAAATTGAACTACTGGGGAGAGTAAAAAAAAAAAACTTATCCCCTCCCCCAAAAAGGATTAATAATGTGTATATGGCATTTACTAAATAATTGTCTGCCAATATCAAAATGATAAGCTCATTTTCGACGTCTTGGTGGGGCTCACGGTGTCAGGGTAGAAGGAAGAATGGGTAAGTGTTCTGGACTTATTCCTTCCCCATGCAGCCTCAAAATGTTTATCTCGTTAGAAAGCAGAGTGTTCTGCTTATATACTGCCCCACAGCACTCTCTAGATAGTTTACAATTTACTTACACAGTCTACACATTGCCTCCCCCACCCAAAGCAAGCTAGGTGCTCATTTTACCAACCTTGGAAGGATGGAAGGCTGAGTCAACCATGAGCCTGCTACCTGGGATTGAACCCCAGGTCGTGAGCACAGTTTTAGCTGCAGTACAGGCATTTTTAACCACTGCGCCACAAAGCTCCTGAGCTAGAGCTGAGTCCAGAAAGCAAACATCTGGACTTGGTTCTCGCCCTGATTGACATCTCTTCCAAATCCACCCACTTTTTGCTCTTCTCCCATTAAATTTCACCTGAAAGAGAGAAGACTGACCAGGGTGCCTTGTTTAGGCACTCACTGTGGGCTCCTTCAGTTCTTCATCTTTAAATCAGATGTAGGTTTGAGCCTGCCTTTAAGCGGAGCTGTGGTTCTCAACCTCTGGTATCCTAAACAGTGCTGATCTTTAACTTCTCGATAGAAACAAGATGACCACTTTTTCTGAGAATACTTGGGTGTCTAGATACACCTCCCATATTAAGTTTGTGGGAGCAGAAGAGAAACAGTACAAAATGATACTAGCATGACAAAATATCACAGAGGAATATAGCAAGTGGGGGCAATAGGAACCTTGATGTCACACTTGTACAAGAAAATGGAAATTGGGTGGCAAGCAGATGGCATGAGGTCTCCGTAGTGGAGATGTAGGATTACTCTCTGCTGGTACCTGTAGCTTTTGGCCAAGACACGCTGAAGAGGACTATGTGAAAAAAAAGGACAGTGGCCGCCTATTCGTCTCTCCCTCTGGTGCCTTCTTCCCACATCCATTCCCATTATGTTTTCTTTTGAACTGACTTGCACCACCAAACCCTTTAGGTGATAAAGCTGGGTCCATAGATGCTACCTCTTTGAGAGGACCACTAGTTGTCTCAGGCCAATACAGCCAAGGTTTTTTTTGGGGGGGGGGGTCACTTGCAAGAAATTATCTTCCTGTGTGAAGGCCCGAGCATTCACACTAAAGAGAAACCCATACAGGCGCCTGCAGTGGGGGAAATGTTTTGCTCAGAATTCAACCCTTCTGACACACCAGAGAGTCCACACTGGAGAGAAACCATACAGGTGAAACTCTGAAAACTAGAATATTGTGCAAATTGTTCATTTATTTCAGTAAGTGAACTCTAAAAGTGAAACTAATATATGAGAGAGACTTTTCCCTTCCACATAACTTTCTATTGATGTGCTTTGATACAGCACTTTGGAAACATCCCACTTCTTTTGCAATCTGTACCTTTTTGGGGCTTTATCTCCTTATGGAGGGTGTCGATGACAGTTTTCTGCACAACTGTCAGGTCAGCAGTCTTTCCCATGATTGTGATTCCCACTGAACCAGCCTGAGAGACCATTTAAAGGCCCAGAAACCCTTTGCAGGGCTTATGGATTCATTAGCTGATTAGAGGGGGACACTCTGAGCCTAGAATATTGAACCTTTACACACTATTCTAATTTTCTGAGATTGCGAATTTGGGGTTTTCATAAGCTGTACGCCATAATCATCACAGTTATACCAAAGTAAAGCTTGACATATCTCGCTTTGCATGTAGAGTCTATCTCGTATATTAGTTTCGCCTTTTGAGTTCTCTTACTGAAATAAATGAGCATTTGCACGGTATTCTAATTTTTTCCGAGTTTCACCTATACAAATACAAGTGTGGGAAATGCTGTTCTTACAATTCAAGTTTTTTTGCAACACCAGAGAGTCCACACTGGAGAGAAACCATACAAATGCCAGGAGTGTGGGAAATGTTTTTCATACAGGTCGGTGTTTTTGAAACACTGTAGGCTCCACCATGGAGAGAAATCATACAAACGGAAGGAGTTCTTTATGCCTGTGACACCAGAGAGTCCTCATGACAGAGAGATTGTCAGGCTTCACAAGGCAACATGGAATCCTCCCAGGAGAGTCAAGAATCAGGAGTGTGGCTAATGCCTTACTTAGAATTCCTATCTTGTGACTCATCCCAAAGTGCCAACACTGGAAAAATGTCTGTGAAGATTCTCAGTCATCCAGGTAAGTTTATCTGGAAGTTGAGCCATAGCAACTGGCCTTCTTTTCCTGGAAAGATTAGAAACATTTTGCTGCTCATCCAGCCAGCTTCATCAGTCTGAATACAGCTAGTGTGAGTCCTCCATCTTAGAGTCAGCTTTGACCTCTTATCACCCTGGTCTGAAATAGGCTCATAAGCTGAACAGTCACCTGAATAGGCTTGTTAGGTAGACAATAGCATCCATAGCCTTAAGGTGAACAATATCCTAAGGTGCTGAAACCTATAAAGTATGGGTCGTTAGCTATGACCTGGGCGGTGAAGGCTTTTTGATTTGTCTGGGTATTGTTGAAAGCACAACCTGATAAGTAGCAGACAGACTATGCCTGAGGTCCCTACCTCTGTTGAGGGAGGGGGTTTCAATGCTCACATGAATGGCTTCCCTTACTCCTCTCTCAAACCACCTATCTTCTCTAATATGTGTATACTGTATATCCTCATCTTTCAATGAGTGCCCTTTGTATTTCAAGTAGAGTTGTACTGCTGATTCTGGTCCTGAGCTGTTACCCCTCTTACGTTGGGCCACCATTCTGTTTAATGGCTGTTTGGTTTCTCCAATGTAGAGGTCTACACATTCCTCACTGCATTGGACCACATGTACTATATTGCTCCTTTTTTGTTTTGGTATTGTATCCTTTGGGTGGACAAGTCTCGGCCTTAGTGGGTTTGTGGGTTTGAAACAAACAGGGATGTGGTGTTTGCCAAAAATCCTTTTAAGCTTCTCAGACACTCAACACTGGAAACCTACACATAGGGTAACTGCAAGATGTTGGAAAACCCAAGTCCTATTTGAACTGGAATGGCCTATTCAAAGTTAATTGACCTTCCTCTTCGGGCAAGCTTTCTCTGAATGAGGGACTACCTACGATGTGACTTTTATATGGATTACTACACTTCATTGACTGATTTCACAAGTGTTGTCCATGTTAGTTTCCAGCCGATAATGGGGGGGAGGGGTTGCCTGCCCTTTGTCACTTTAATGTTCCCTTTTAATGTTTTAAGATTCCTCTTCTAATTCCCTGTTCTTAACTTGGATATGTCTTAAATAGAACAGGGCTGTATATTGTCCCTCATTATTCTAAGGCCGTGGGTCCTTTTCTCCAAGGAGAAAGGTGGAGTAAAACTATTCAAAAATAAATAAATAAATAAAATAATGTCCACCTTCTGTAGGAACCAGCTAAAATGCCAGTGCTGTGACTTATGGCATACGCTCTCTTTCAGCCTGCTCTTGTGATTCCAGGATCCCTAACCTCATCACAATCGATAGGATAGTTCTCGTATTTAAAAGCAACGTATGTTATCAACTCCTGCTTTATCGAAGTACTGCAGCAATTCAAAGTGATCCAAGATACATTAAGACGTCACATATGTCAAGGCCTGTTGACTCACTCAGGGAGCCTTCCTGCTGCTTAAGATGTGTATATGAAGAACAATAACAACAGCACTATAGTATTGGGAATTTTGGCAAGTATAAAAGACGCTTTCTCTTTTTAATTACCAAGGCCAGATTTATTCTGGAATCACAGAGATGGATTTTTGGAGCTCCAAAAGTTGCAGGAAGATTGCAGTTTGAAATCTTTTTTTGCTGAGCCATATGAAAAATACCCAGTACAAAAGAAAAAAAATCTTACACGTTATTACAATTCTTTTCGCTTAGTCCACAAATGTTCCCTATTGCACCATAAGGCATTACAACGCCAAACCTGGCTAACATGATGACTGAATCGTGACCACATGCTTCAGACGGTTAAATCAGATCTTCCCCAGGGACCCTAATACACTTTCCCTTTACCTGCAACTGGGTAAGCCACCTCAGGTCCTTTTAAAGAGAAAGGCAGGGTAAAAATATTTTAAATAAATAAATAAATTACATACACCCACCCACACACCCACACACATGGAATCCTCAGTGACAACAGTACCCAACTTGTTCTAACTTTTGTACCCCAGCTCCTTGACACACGGGTAGCTTCATGTTCCACCAGGCGGAGAAAGGACAGGATCTTCTCATGGCCACAAAATGAAAGAGAAAACAGAAATCATGAAGGCATTCTTTATGCCTTGCGCCCAATACAACTAATCACACTGTCACCCTAACTGCTAGGAGCCTCGTGGTGCAGTGGTTAAATGCCTGTACTGCAGGTAAAACTGTGCTCACGACCTGGGGTTCAATCCCAGGTAGCAGGCTCAAGGTTCACTCAGCCTTCCATCCTTCCGAGGTCGGTAAAATGAGTACCCAGCTTGCTGGGGGGGGGGCAATGTGTAGCCTGCACACTGTAATTAAATTTGTAAACCGCCCAGAGACTACTTAAAGTGGTATGGGGCGGTATATAAGCAGAACACTTTGCTTTACCCATGCAATCGAGGCCACCAACGGCGGAGAAACAACGTGTTGTGCAGCCAAGCCAGGGGTTCATTAAATGACATTTTGAACAGGAGCAGCCTTAGCATCCAAGTCATCCTTCTGCAGAGATGACATCTCAGAGCACCTACTGTGTTCTGCAGTAGCCAAAAGTCATCTCTAGCCTCAGAGCTAAAATAGTGCAAAGTATTACTGACCAGCCACCCTACCGTCCTAGACAACAGTTTATGGTGAGTAGCAAGTTGACAGTCACCAGTAAAAGCAAAGTGTTCTGCTTATCCTAGCACTTCAAGTACTTACTCTCTGGGCGGTTCACAGTTTAATTATGCAGCGTACACATTGCCCCCCCCCCGTCAGCAAGCTGGGTACTTTGGGTATAAAAGGGTGCAATATTTCCCATTGATCGTTACTCTTTTTTCAAATGTGTTTCTTGATCTACAGTAGCATCTAAGCAATCAAAGTGTGACCTCAGGAAGCTCTTACAAGACACACACACACCCTCTCTCTGTCTGTCTGTCTCTCTCTCTCACACACACACACACCCACACACCCACCCACACACACACACAGAGAGAGAGAGAGAGAGAGAGAGAGAGAGAGATCCTTGGATGTGACAATATCATTGTCACTTCGGCAGCAAACAACCACCTCTGTAAAAGAGCAGAAAGTAAGAAAAAATGGTGAGGAAGATACTGATTCCCCAAGCTAGATGTTCTTCCTGGGATAAGAAAACAAGAAACCAAGGAGCAACTGGCAGTAGTTCTTTCATTAGGCATAAAACTTAACACAAGTTCTCTATGATTCTCGGGGTGTCAGCGAAAAAGAACCTTAGAACTCCAGAGCTGGAAGGGACGTTGCCAAGCCCAGCCCTGCAACCAGAGACCTAAATTCTCCAAATTTAGCGGAATTATCCAAAACAATTTGGAGAGAGACGGAGAGACAAGTGGCCTTGATACTGACTCGTGTCATTAACATAATGAAATTTACCAGTGAGTTAGCACCACTCCTTGCCATCTTCAATAAAATAAGGCTCTCGTGCAAAATTACAGACCCGCCATTGTTTAAGGGGGGGAAATGCACTCAGTTTAATATAAGAAATGGTGTATTGACAACATATACATAAAAGCAAAATCTTCATTCATTCATTTGGGACAGAAAAATTTACACAGCCAACAGTAATAAATAAGTCACTTCAAAGCTTTCGGAAAAGGCAGGCCCCGAGTCTGGAATCCAGAACATCGTCAGAGGAAGCAGAGGCTTCTACTTTGGGAGATGCGGGCATCTTGGCTCTTTAGGTCGGACGGCCTTGGCCAAAGCGAGTTCTAGTCCTAGATTTGCACAAATGAGTTGAACAATGTTAAGTTTAAAAAGACATCTGTGGCATCACAGAATTTCTATCAACCTCTTATTATACAGCACTGTCCCTCTTGGGCTTCACTGGCTCCATGGAGCCACTTTATCTGGGAAAGAGACTCTAGGGCAGGGGTGGCCAACCTTTGGCACTCCAGAGGTTTTGGGCCACAACTCCCAGAATTCCGAGCCTAGATGACCAATGACAAAGGACAGTGGGAGTTTGTGGTCCAAAACATCTGGAGTGCCAAAGGTTGCCCACCGCTGCTCTAGGGAGTCTCACTCCCATGTAGCTCTTGTTGGACTTGCCTCTGGATGGTGCCCAGTCAACAGCACACAGAAGGCTCAGCTGGCAGAGCCAAATGGGATGGGCAGAAGTGGAAATGAAGCCCAGCACCATCTGGAAGGCTCTCAGATGTTCTTGGACAGATGGGGAGGGAGTGGCCTTAGAGCGTGCAAGACGACAGAAGCAACTCACCCTTTCTCACCACCACCTCTTCCATGTGGGGGGAATGGAATCATGCTCAGAAGAACACCCCGATGTGTGGTTTCCCCACTTCCTGCTCTCTGCCCACCAAGGGCTTACCTTGAATTTTTTTCCGAGGCATTCTGGCGAGCATTGCTTTGGGCCGCAGACCTGATCTGAGCTTCGAGCCGGGCATAAATTCCAGCGGCAGACTGAAAGTCAAGAAAATCAAATTAGGATCTCGGGTTTTTTTAACCAACAGTCTTTTTATTTCTCACCGTAGATACAAAAATAAAACCGGCTGGGCTCAGACAGTCTTGCTAGGTGAGCAGCATGCAGAACGCAGCAAGCCTAAGAACTGGTGCTGAAATAATAGTATTCATTCATTCATTCATTCATTCATTCAATTTCTATACAGCAAAACCATCTGACCCAAGGGCTACTCTGGGCAGTGATATGAATCTTATGTATTCCTCTTCTTCTTAATCTCATTTTTGAGACATCTTTTTTTAAAAAAACTACTTCTTAAAAACAAACCTTACATGCAGCAATAAAATCTAAAATGATGCAATCGTTTGAAACACACAGAGAACATGCAATATAGAGCAAATGAATGACAGGAATCAGCCACAGGCCTGCAACAATAGAGATTAGTGGATTAAGGATCAAGAAGCCCCATAATCCTTGCACGGACGCCCAGAGCAAGTCTGTGGCTCACAAAAGGTGGTGGTGTTACAGCGACAAGGCTCACTTCTTTGTTTTCTTTTGATTTTGTCCGGTCAACTTCCCCGAGTCTCATTTTTATTAGGTGTCCCGTGATCTCTGTCATCCTCCGCTGATCTGTGAGAAACAAGCAAGACCCAGTGCACAACACGCTTATTTATTTATTTATTACAGTATTTTATTTTCAATATTATTGCCCCACCTTTCTCCTTAGAAAAGGACCCAAGGTGGCTTACAATAATGAGGGACAATATCCAGCCCAGAACATTTAAGACAGATTCAAGTTAAGAACAGGGAATTTGAAGAGGCATCTTAGAACATTTTCAAAAAGGTAACACTAGAGCTACAAAGAGTATGCAAGAAGAAAAGAAAAATCCATTATGAGGGGTGAAAAGCAACATGGAGAACAGTAGTGTTCTTATGAAATCAGTCAATGCAATCCTGTATGGTAATCCGTATAAAGATCACAGAGTAGGCATTCCCTCATTCAGGGAAAGCTTTCCTGAAGGTCTTTGCCTGCTTCTGGAAAGACAGCAGAGATGGGGCAGAACTGGCCTCTAGTGGGAGGGAGTTCCAAAGTCTGGGAGCAGCAACAGAGAAGTCCCTTTCATGTGTTCTTCTGAGACACACTTATGAGGGTGGTACGATGGAGAGATAGGTGTCTCCTGATGACCTTAGCGCCTGAGACAGTTCATACTGTGAGATTCAATCTTTGAGGTAGCTTGGACCCAGGCCATTTTCTGCTTTCTAGATCAAGGTCAGCACCTTGAATTGTGCCCGACAGCTGACTGGTGGCCAATGGATCTGCTTTAAAAGGGGTGTAAAGTTTTTAAAGCAGGTGTGTGTGTGTGTGTGTGTATATATATATATATATACACACACATAGGTGGTACACACTATCCAGGGTATCTTCAGCTATCCAAGGTATCTTCAGAATTCGTCTGTACATCCACATCTTAAATGCTTCCAGCCTCCTACATAATGTGTCTGTAAGGGTCCACGTTAGGGATGGGCTATTCGTTTCGGAAGCTACCGGTTCTGAAACAACACGTGGGAGCCCAGCTGGTGTTTGGAAGCCAGTGAAATACAATCAGTAAATTCCCTTAATTTGCTCTGCGCCCGCGCGCGGCTGAGCTCCAATGAGGAAGAAGCCTCCGATGAAATTGTTCTTTCTCCCTGGCGCTGGCCAATCAGAAGCTGTGCAGGGAAATGCATCATCCCACCTCCCTGTCTGATTGGCCAACACCAGGGAGAAGGAAAGATGATGTTGGAGGCTTCTTCCTCATTGGAGCTCAGCCCCGTGCGGGCACAGAGCAAGGTAAGGGATTGGCTGATTGTGATTCAGAGGCTTTAGAACATCAGCTGGGCTCCCACGTGTCGTTTCGAGCTTCCAAAACAAATAGCCCATCCCTAGTCCACATTTCAAACTCAAAGAGAAGTATATGAAATACATAAGATCGAAGTATTTGGCTACAAAGTCTGATAGATAAGTCTCGGCTTGTCAAGACTTTCCTCATTTTTGTGGAATGAATTTCTAGCTTGTTCAGTTCTACAACAGATTTTGCTTAAAAATTCCAATTATCGTTGACACAATGTATATGGCCAAGCTTGCTTGCAACCCTGAAATATTAATGGGTGGGACAACTTCAACAAGGTTGACTCAGTGCCACTGCCACTAGGGAATGGGATTGATGGGCAGGGAAGACTCTGCATTACAGGTCTCGCAAAACCCTGGATGCTCACGGGAACACGCACATGAGTTTGGCATTCTACATAACCGTGTGCCAGTGTTTTGGAGAAAATACCTCACCTTCTTCCCTTTGAGCATCCTGGTTGAATCGAAGTGATCTGGAAGCATCCCACTTGTTCTGCTGCATGCTGACTCTATTTAAAAAGGCGAAGAAGTGATGAGAAGTGAAACGAGACCCAGTGGTCCAAGTGCTTCCCCCCGCCTCTGGAATGCAAGCCGGGTGATCTCAGCTGAGGCAAAGGCCCATCTTCAATGGGAGTGGCACATGATCCCCCTTCCCATGCTGGCGCTTTGTGCCAGCAAATCAGAACTGACTTACGGGAGCCCTAATAGGGCTTTCAAGGTGAGAGATTTAAGGGGGGTTGGTGGTTTCGCCTGTTCCATTCCTGCAGTGAATTTCCATGGCTGAGTGAGGAATCAAACCCAGGGCTCCCGAGTCCTGGTCCATGACTCTATCCACTACAATACCACCCCGTATCCACTGATTCATCATCCACGGATTCAGTTATCTGTGGTTGGTGATCAGTAGGCAGTTGGGGGGGGGGGGTTTGCCGGTGGCGAAAGCTGCACCACGCTGCCTAGGCGGCAGACTGAGAAGCACTTTTGCTCCTCTGGGCAGCGCACTGGACCAGGCAGTATGGCAGCGTGCTTTCGCACCGCCCAGTCCCCCGTGCTGGCTGTGCTGCCACATGGCTTGGCCCTTCACTCTGCCCAGCATTTTGGAGGAGGGGGGTGGGGCAAAAGCTCTCACCCTTGGCACCCCACGACCCCTGTCCCCATCATCGCCCCCGGATAAAAGGGTTCGCTCCTATCTGTGGATTTTGGCATCCGCGGGGTGGCCCAGAACCAATTCCCTATGGATACAGAGGTCCTACTGTACACCATAATGGGTACTGTCAAGATCCACTTGAGAGCTCAGATCCTTTATGAACAGGCTTAAAGACCATGTATTATACACCGTTAACAAGGAACATTTCTATTTTTTTTTTCATGACAGCTAATTTTGTGCCTATGGTGCAACTCCTTTCATCTAGATATCCTTCCAGTTTCCTTTGGAAAGTTCAAAACAATTCCACTCATCTTTCAACAAATTGGAAAATCAAAAATGCACTACAAGGCTTTTTGGTACACAAGTAAAACGGAAGCATTCTGATGCGAAATTTATGGAATAATTATTATGATATTGAAGTCAATATTTGAAGGCATGAAAACACAATTAAGTACTATTATTAATAAGTATTGTTAATACGTATACAACTGTAAATATAAATAATACAGTCTCACTCGTTCCCAGTAGAGGATGATGTTTTAGTCATGTCTTATCTTGAAATACATGATATTTTAAAATGAATAAATAAAGCTTAAAAGCAAATGGGAAGGACACACCCCAAATTTTGGAAAGCAGCAGGGAAGCCATGCCCCCAAATTATCATGCCGGATGACGCCACCAAATTCTGACAACATTTAAAAATAGATTTATCGCCATGTTTCCTCAAAACTTTTACTTACATAAAAGGCGAGGCATCTCGAGAATTAGACTGTCAATAAAAAAAGCAGAGAGATACAACACAGGATGAAAATGGTACCCTGAGATTTCTTGGACCAGTTTCACCTGTTCAGAGTTTGCAAACCACACCAATTTTTTCATGAAGCACAGACCAAAGTTCAAATGTTTAAAGATCAATTAAAAGGACCTTTCCAAAGGTTACAGTGCAAAGTATAATATTCTATAAAAAAAATGCATCATGTCGACCACAGCTGGGAAATTCTGGACACACCCCAGGCCAAGTTTACATCCCCAGGAGGCACCATGCCCAGAAACAAAACAAACTGTGCTCACAACCCAGGGGTCCAATCCCAGGAAGCCTGCTTGTGGTTGACTCAGCCTTCTATCCTTCCGAGGTTGGCGATTCTGATTTTGAGTAGTTAGCTCATTCTCATACACGAGGTTAAGACCCAAGATGATTTGCATTTCTATTTATTTATTTATTTATTTATTTATTTATTTATTTATTTATTTATTTATTTATTTATTTACCGACAGATTTTCCCAAATGGGAATTCAAGGTGGTTAACAAGTATAACATACCACAATTCAGAAGAAATAATAATTGGTTCTACTCAGTAAACATACAAAGAATCAACAGCAAACAGTGGAACCCAAAATTAAAAGGGAAAGCTTAAAAAGTTCAGAATAATACTATGGCAAGATGGCGATACCGGATACTGGAAACGCAGTATTCGAAACCCTTTCCGCTGCATCCCATGCTCCCTAGCACGGGCAAAAGAACTGGCTCTAGGACTGGGGTGCCCAAACTTTTTGTAAGGAGGGCCAGATTTGGTGGCTGAGAATGTGTCAGGGGCCGGTTGCTCCCCGACCCTGCCATCCCACTGAAAGCCCCACCCACTGACCCATAAGCGAAGGAGGGGGGAGGGGCGGGCCAGCCAGCCGCGGGCCACTCAGAATGGCCCGACGGGCCAGATTTGGCCGCCCCCCCCCGGGCCGGACTTTGGGCAGGCCTGCTCTAGGACCAAGGCCACATGACTTCCCTCCTACAGCAGGCAGGGTGGAGGTGGAATGAAATGAAAAGGAACCTAGAAAGAAAGGGGAGGATACTATCTTTCCCCTTTTTGGTTGAACATATAACCCCAGGAGATGTTCAAAGGCACCAGCCTGGCATTAGGGCCACCCTTACGGATATTTCAAGGCTTATCTGGAAGTTGAGTCATGGCTACTGGGCTTCTTTTTCGTAAGAGATAGAAATGTTTTGTTTCTCATCCAAACGGCTTCATCAGACTGATGAAGCTGTTTGGATGAGCAGAGAAACGTTTCAATCTCTCAAGAAAAAGAAGCCAGTAGCCATGACTCAACTTCCAGATAAACTCACCTGGATGGGTGAGAATCTTCACAGGCATATTTCAGGCTTACCTTCTCCAGCGTCTTCTCTTTCTTTTGGATGCTGGGCGAAGACACTTGTTTCTTTGGATGTTTCATAAACTTCTTTGGCCTCTCTTTCTTGCCTGCCGATTAGGAAAAAAAAACCATTAGCCAAGTACACCAAAGCACAAACCCATCATGAGAAAGACTTATGTGTGCCATCACGTCCATTCTGATTTACGGCCATCCTTCCCAGGGTTTTTGAGGTGGAGAAGACACAGAAATGGCAAAGCCTTCCCTTCTTCTTGGGGCCGCCCTGGGACAGTGCAGGTTGCCCAAGGCCACCCAGGCTGGCTCTTCTCCCCGGAGACCCAGTGGGGGGACTGCCAGAGACCTAAACCACTGGGCTACCCAGCTGCCTTAGGATGCTCAAACTGTGTGATCTTGAATAGGACCTGCTCTTATGTAATACAATATTTAACAGATTCAAAATGGTTTCTGTGAATAAATGCATAGTTCTTTGTCAAGACACAGGTGAATAGTGTAATCACATGAAAAGGTCAGAATAATTATATCCAGGGGCCATGGATAACTGATTATCATTGTGTTCCTATGCGTACTCATGCGATTGGTTTATATCAGTGGTTCTCAACCTGTGGTTCCCCAGATGTTCCTGGACTGCAACTCCCAGAAGCCTCCACCACTCGCTGTGCTGGAAGGGATTTCTGAGAGTTGCAGTTCATGAACATCTGGGGACCCACAGGTTGAGAACCACTGGTTTAGTTGATGCCTGCCATATGTATAAAAGGCAGGATTGTAACCCATTTTGCTTTGGGACTGCTTTTTGGTGACATGAGCAGTTTCCCCACTACTCTGTAATATTTATGCTACGTGTTTTATCTCGTTGTGTATTTGTGTATGTTTTGGTAATACAAGCTTTTATGCTAAAGTTTTATTTCTGTCTCCCAGCTTCAAATCTGTACTTAGCCATTATCTTTCCATGCCAATGCATAAATAACTCTGCTAATCTTGGAAACATTTTAAACCCAACACACTTCTTAACAGCTCATCTCACAGTTGTGCCAGATAAGCATCTGGAGAAGGGCCACCATTGAGGCCCGCAGCTGCTCTCAGCCATGGCTGAAAGATACAAGAGGGTAGAAGTAGAATGGCCAGTCCTGAAGAAAAGAAAAAACGTTCAAAGGTGCTGGCAAGCTGCATGGAAGTCCGGAAGCACCTCTAACGTGAATGTTTAACTCAGCACTGTTCAGGCATGCTAAAATCCCAGGAGCTACACTGAATGGTTTCAAGGATTGCTTTTCAACCAGTAGAGTTTCCTTCATGGACTAACTCTGTGCTCTCTTTGCAAACGGGCCAGCCACCATCACTCAGATGGCATGTGGCCCATGGAGTGAAGTGGCCTGCCACCTTTTGGGCCACCTGGACAAGCCACACAGTCCCAGAAGAAGAGTTTTACAAGTAGAAAACCTTCAGAGGTCAATACGAGGCGGAGCCAATTTGACATAATATAAGGACAGCAAATATTAGCAACGAAGACCTGGTGAGGCACCAACACGAGACCCTAGGAAGGCTGTACCTGGCTTCTTGTAGACCACTTCCTCTTCATCGCCGACTTCATCTTCTGTAACCTCTGAGCCAGTGGTATATTCTTCGTCTTCGGAAAGCAGCAGCTGTTGCTTCTGTCATTGGCAAGGGACAAAGATAACAAAGAACACTTTTCTCTTCAAAACGACTACCCGTCATTTCTCTTCCTAATCCCTGCCACCAAAACCTCTAGCGGATAAGCAGAACGAATAACCTCCTTTGCAAAGTTGGCACTGCTAACAGTGGCTTTTGAAGGCTTTTCTACCCAATGAGATGACACAGTAACAACTAAGTTGCAGGTAGATAGACTAAAACCAAATTAAAAAGGCAAACGCTAAGGATAGCTTATAGAGATGGGCACGAACCGCTGGTTTGGCAGTTCGTGTTGGTTCGTTCAGTGGCCCAACAGGTGTTCAGAGCTTCCCAGCTCCACCTTCTCCGGTGGGCACTCACTCAGAGGCAGCACGTGGAGGAGGCGGGGCAGGGAACCTGGGGCACTGCCTCTGAATGGGTGCCTGCCAGAGAAGGCGGGGTTGGGAAGAGCTCAACACCTGTTCTGCCAATGAACAAACCAGCACGAAGGACCAAACCAATGGTTCGTGCCCATCTCTAACAGCTAAAACCATGAGGGACTGAGTATTTTGGAGATCTACATAGAAACTGATTCCAAACTAATGTTTGCAATTAATGTATAGCTTATTTCTACACCACCTTTCATTTAAATCACTTCACACATCCATCCTGGTAGCTAACAAAAGGTAAAACACTCTAGAGCAGTGGTGGCGAACCTTCGGCACTCCAGATGTTTTGGACCACAACTCCCAGAATTCCAAGCCTAAACTGCCAATGACAAAGGACTGTGGGAGTTGTGGTCCAAAACATCTGGAGTGCCGAAGGTTCACCAGCACTGCTCTAGAGTATACAACAGAATACAATGCACATATTAAAAATGAAAAACAATTAGAAGTTTTGGGAGAAAGCTGGCAGAAGTAGGTTAAAAATCTGTGCCTTCAAAACTTTAGAAGGAAATATTTTTCACTGCTAATCTCTCACACTTTAGTTCTGATGTTCTTTTAGAAAGTCAAATAGTTTAAACTGTGGCTTCAGGGCTCTTCCATGGGAGCAGTGTTTGAACGGAGACCTGAATTTGCTTCGTTGGAAAATCCACACATCGCACCCTCTAACGTTTTGCTGAAGCTGTTGCATTAAGTGGGCAGAAGCACATAGAACAGTCTAGGCTGCTGTGCAAAAATTTAAAAAATTAAAAAGCAACTGGCAAAGGACCTCAGAGTTACTGTTAAGTCCGAGTTAGGAAGTTACATTGTGGGGGGAACAATGACCCCCAAAGCCCCAGCCAAAAATAGCCATCGGGGCTGAAGTGTTTGGAGAGCTGAGGAGCACAAGATACCTTTTCTGAGCCTGAATGGAGATGTTTGGTCAATAATATACAATACCTACTACTTAAAATACAAAAACCATCGTTGCATGGAATGCAGGTAGCTAGGATAAACCTACCAGCTGCAGAGTCCAATTCTTGAGGGAAAGGAACTGCAGAGGAAGAGAAAGAGAAGACCAACATGGGGAGAAATTTTAGTAAACGGGGGGTAGCATCCTTTGTGGCACCAGCTTAGACTTAGACAGGCAACTCTCCCATATGCCAAGAGGAACACCAGGAGCTGGGAAAGCCATTTAGCGTAAACGGGCATTTTCGGGGAGTGCTCTGGCTAGGGGACCACGCTGGCCCGCATCCACCTTATGGAAGAGCACAGTCCGAAGCAGAGTGCTTCCACGCACTGTGGAGAGTCTCCCTATGAGTTAGAACACTGAATCCCACTCAGCTGAGAGATCTCTGTAGCCCGCAAGGATATTGGGCTGCAGACCTATCTCTCATCCTCTTCACATAGCATGCAATGAAGGCCCCAGGCCAACACCACCCTTCCTTTGGGAAATGACTAGTGGTTTCCATTATGTCCAAGCAAGAAACAAGGATTTCTGTGAGAGCAAGTGATTGAAAGACAGAAGGGAACAAAGAAAGGAGCGCAGAGTTCTGCCATGGAGCGGTGTGCTCTTTCCTGTTTTTTGACTACAATTCCCCAGAATTCCTAGCAGCTGGAGGGCTTTGGTTGAGACCTTCTTGAGCATCTGAGGAGAACTAAGAGCTGGAGAAGCCAATGGCGCAGATCAGTAACACCAAACCCCTTTTCTAGAGGGGTGAAGTGCATCGACTTGGGTTTGTGGGCTGCAATTCCCAGAATTCTGGGAGAATTCTGCGGCGTACGGTCCAAAAACATAAAAGAGCACACACCACTGCAAAGTCACAGAACGGTATTATGTTTTATAATGGTTTTATGATGTGATTTCTGTTTACAAAATGGCCTGTAAACTTCTGACAATTTAACTTCTCTAAAGTAACACAAGTGGTCCGAGTTGGAAAAAAAAACACGCACATGAAGCTTACAACTTTTTCAGCTTACACCTTATTCATTGATTCTGAACAAAGAAACGTTTCTACCACAAATACATTTCCGTGTGTGTGTGTTTTTTTTTTGAAAGAAAAAAAGAGGGTCATTTTTTTAAAGTATTGTTTTTATTTTGTGGCTCTGGGATGCTACAGGGCTACAGGTCTCACCGTGCCTGACAAAAAGGCATGCTGGATGGAGCTGCAGACCAGCCACCCCGGGAGAGAAAGAGATGCCCTGCTTGTTTCTTAAAGAGAGCAGTATAGTATCTAGAAACTGTATAGAATATCCTGGTCAGTAGGTTTAGGTCAACAGCATTAACAAACTGAAATAATAAAAACCGACCTGACAAGCAAAAAATAATGACTCACGGCATTGATTTCTCCTGCTCGGGGTCCCCACGGGGCACTTGGCTCCAAAAGGGCATCATATTCAATACCCTTCTCGTCATTCAGCCCAATTCCAGAATCACTTTGGGGGCGGGGAAGAAAAAAAAAACATTTAGATACATCAAGGAACATAATGTTAAGGAGGCCAGAGAAGCCCCTTCAAACAGCCGGGGGTGGGGGGGTTCCTCTCCCATTACAGGCTGGGTGTTATCCTTCTTGTACGGATGCAACAGCTCTCTACAGCGAGGTTTTACAATCACAGACAACTACCTAACTTTTCTTCCAGTTACCAACTTCTCTTTCTCATTCAACTTACTTTAAATGGTAATCCATTAGAATCTGTATTTCTAAATTTTTATTTATTTGTTATGTGTTTTGAATATTATTACCCCACCTTTCTCCTTGGAAAAGGACCCAAGGTGGCTTACAATAACGAGGGACAATGTACAGCCCAGAACATTTAAGACGTATTCAAGTTAAGAACAGGGAATTAGAAGAGGCATCTTAGAACATTCAACGGTAACATTAAAGCTACAAAGAGCACGTGGAAAGAAGAAAAATTCCATTAGGACACTAATATGGAAAACACCGGTGTTCTTATGAGATCAGTCAATGCAAACATGCATGGGAACCCATCTAAAAGTCACGTAATAGGTAGTCCATCATTCAGGGAAAGCTTGCCTGAAGAGGAAGGTCTTTGCCTGTTTTGTTTCTCAATAATAAACACACCAGGGTCCCTCCCTCTGGGCCTTGAGGAAATGAGTAAAAACACTATTGCTTGAAAAACACTTTCTACTCTGACATCCACATGGATCCATGAAACAGAATCACAGAATCATAGAAAAATAAAGTTGGAAGGGGCTTATATGGCCATCGAGTCCTCCCACTGCTTAAGGTGGTGGTGGTGGGGAATCATAAGGTATCTGCCAGATAGTTACCCAAATTTCTCGTGAATGCATCCAGTGTTGGGAGTTCTCATCAGCTCTCAGAGTAATTAATTCCATCATCATACTGCTCTAACAGGAAGTTTGCCCTGATGATATTCAACTGAAATCTGGCTTCCTGTAACTTGTGTCAACTGTTGTGTGTCCTGCATTTATGGGTCATTGAGAATAGATACTTCCCCTCCTCGATATGACTACCTTTCAAATATTTGAAAAGTGTTCTCAGTCTCCTTTGGTCAAGGCTAAACATGCCTAGTTCTTTCACTTTTCCCTCCTTCAGATTGGTTTCGTCCCCTAATCATCCTTGTTTCACTCCTCTGAACTTGTCCCAATCCTTATTCAATCGCAGTGTCCAAATATTGATCATTATTTACTGTCGCCTCTCAGTTTATTTTATACTTTGCGTGATTCCTGTTATGACTTGGATCACATTCCTTGTGTCTTTGTGGACTGGAGTCTGAAGTTTTATTTTTTAAAAATTGTAAGCCACCAAGAGTAGTGACTGGTCACTAGACAGGTGTGAAAGAAAGAAAGAAAGAAAGAAAGAAAGAAAGAAAGAAAGAAAGAA
>JAHTLZ010000045.1:7379400-7438282 GCA_023846285.1 Phrynocephalus versicolor | reverse complement strand
AGAAAGAAAGAAAGAAAGAAAGAAAGAAAGAAAGAAAGAAAGAAAGACACTGAACTCTCCTCCATTTCATTTATTATTATTTCATGTGTCTTTATGCAGTTACTTCAGTACCTCTTCACTGGCTACCCTTCTGAGTCGAGGAATTGTTATCACCCTGAGATAAACCCACAATTTAAATGTTCCAGCACAATTAACACCGCCGTGTTCGCAAAGCCACTGGCCTACATCCTGTTGAAATTTACTGCATGGTCCTCTCTGGCAGGTGTCCTTTCTGAGCTGATTATTCTGTAAGTTGTACCTAATCACGCACACAAAAGGTAGCCCTCTAGATTGGAGACACCATCTAAGCCAGTGATCCCAAACCTGGGGGTCGGGACCCCTTTGGGGGTCGAACGACCATTTCACAGGGGTCACCGTGAGCCAGTGAAGAAAAAGGCACTAACGGCTTGGGTCTGGAAGAGGGGGAAAGAGTGGGGGGGAAAGAGTGAGTCACAACTTGATAGGCTGGAGGGGATGTCAGTCAATGCCGCCGGAGGCTGCGATTGGCTGAGGGTGCCTGTAGATAGAGGGAAGTTCTCTATGGCACCTGCAGCATAGTGGCCTGCCCAAGGGGGCCTGTGGCCTCTTCCAAGCAGGGCAAGGGGGTCACCACAACATGAGGAACTGTATTCAAGGGTGGCGGCATTAGGAAGGTTGAGAACCACTGGGCTAAGCCATTTCCTTTTTACTCTGTGGTGTTTTTCAACAGGATGTTGGCGGTTGCTGCTTGCCAATCTTTTACTCACAAAAAAAATGCAGACACGTACCTCTCTCCTTACCTGTTTTGGTCTTTTGAAAAGGGCACCACAACGACACTTCTGTGCTGCGTAAGGTCATTCAGTATTTTAGCTGTCTGATAGGGCATGGCGTGGCCACCTTCACCTCCAGCGGGCAACCCAATCACGTGGTCCCTTACCTTACATCCCTTCCATTAGAAAAGAAGAAGAAGAGGTAAAAGTGACATCAGTTTGGGCTGAGTCCTTGCTGATTACCCGTTCTATGCAAACCATGATTTCAAATTCAATTTCTTATGCCAGTAATAATAATGGCAGTAACTTTTGAACTTTGAACTGCAAAGCTGTAAAGGACCCTATGGATCATCCAGTCCCAACCTCTGGCTCTGTGACCTCAGACCGCCACTGAGCTATCCGTTGGTTCAATCCGTTTCACGGTTCAGTTGCAATAGCTAACCAGAATGTCAACCATTTAACTCAGCTTAGCTTCTGCCTATCTTCCACTGATGGGGCTTTAGGAGACTATCAGATATTAGTTAGTGGAACTATGTATTAGACAGGTGTATACCTAAATGGTCTGTATGTATATCAGATGGAATCTGCAAATTTTGTAAATAAATAAGTCAATGTGCATAGTCACAATGATTCAGTCTAAAGTTTTTTTTCTATTAGACTGCAGGTGAGAAGAATGGTCTTGGCTGATGCAAGGTGCTGTAACAGCCATGATGCAGAGCCTCGTGGCGCCATGCTTAAATGCCTGTCCTGCAGCTAAAACTGTGCTCACGGCCTGGGGTTCAATCCCTGGTAGCAGGCTCATGGCTGACTCAGCCTTCCATCCTTCCCAGGTCAGTAAAATGAGTACCCAGCTTGCCGGGGGAGGGGGGGATGTGTAGCCTGCATAGTGTAATTAAAATTGTAAACCGCCCAGAGACTACTTGTAGTGGTATGGGGCGGTATATAAGCAGAACACTTTGCTTTTGCTTTGTTACCTGATTGGACAGACAAATGTATGTAAGTGCTCTGTTAATCAGTGTCCAATGGGCCTTTGTGAGCAAGGCATCCATTCTTGTCTCTCTATGCCATGTGCTAATTATGTATGCCATGTATGATGAAATGATGTTAGGCTGTTGATTTCTCTCCATGTAACCTATCTGTGTATATATGTAATATAGCTGCTTGATGTTTTAAGTAAGCTCTGACTTTGTCTGATTCTGCTTCTATGTAATTGTTCAACAAGTATTTGCTTCTGCTGGCAGAACAGATTGCAAAATAACTCTGACAGAGACTTTATAAAAGAGCACCAAGACACAACAACCAACATCCCACTGAACGTCGGCCAGGTGGCAAATTCTACCAGTGAAGGAACAGAGCATACCACCAACGACTCAAGGGTCGCTCCTGCGCAAGTGGTGATCAGTAACAAGGAAAACCACATCCGGATTGCCAATATGGGATCCCAAGTGGTTCTACTGGCAGGACTCCTGCTCGTGAGGAGCAAACTGAACAGGGTTCTGGCGAAAATGTATGAAAGCCAGTAAGGGTATTTGTACACGACCCCTAAACTCCGCCGCAAATGACTCCCAGCTCCGGAGCTTAAAATTGTTTCCCCACCAGCTCCGGAGTTTACAGAAAATTAAGTGCGGCCACGCCCACCTAAGCGCGTCCCAGTGCACTTTTCAGGTACCTGCTCTTGGAGGGTGATAAATCCCAGATCCGGATGTAAAGGAGTGAGTGCCCGGCTCTCCTCGCTTCTGTTTGTTGATGTTTTTTGCCTCCTGCCCCTTTAAGAGAAGGAATCAGGACGACGACGGGGCTCGGAGGCTTGGACCGGCAAACGGAGGTGAGCCTGCATTCTTTTGTCCCCCTTTTTTCTCCCTCCCCTCACGCAGACAGGATCAAGGAAGTGCGGAGGGGTCAGGACGCAGGAAGAGCAACGAACCCCCAAGATCTCTGGTCCGAATTTAAGTGGCCAGCGGATCTTAGGGGTCGTGTGAAAAGGCCCTAAGAAACATTTCAGACAGAGTTTTAACATACAGCTACCTGACAACCAAAAGTTCTTGTCTGCAGCAAGCAACATCCATTGCCGCAGGCCGGCCTGAGAGCAGAAAGAGAGATTGCTTGTTTTCACTATGTATTGTTTTATTGTTTGTATCTTATTTTTATTATGCTCTTTGTTTATCCTACTTTGCCTGTCTTCACCGCCATGAGTTGTTTCGTACAAGCTGGCGGTATATAAATTTCCAATAAAGTACAGTAAAGAAGGGGAGAAAATCAGACTCACTTTCCTAGACAGAGAGTTATAAAAATGAAGAACGACCACCAAAAATAATTTCCCAAATGCATCCAGTTAAGTGTCACATCTGTGCAAGGCTCCCGTATGACTAGGCTGTATAGATCTAGTTTGTATCCTATCCAGTGCCACCAATACTCCGGGGACACAGTCACAGACTGACAGACAGACAGACAGACAGACACAGACACAGACACAGACACACACACACACACACACACACACACACACACACACATTTTTGCTGCACTGAATGGAGAGCTCAACCAGATTTAGTCTTCTTCTCAAGGACGTACTTTTGGAACAGGAGCGGGATCAAACCTGAGGACCTTCTGGTTACAGCAGGGATAAACTCCGGTGCCTGTGGAACCAAGAGCGCTTGCTACACCAGGATAGAGCACCGGCTGAGGGTGGTATTGGCAATGTGAGAATTCAGTGCATGGGAAAGTCTGCAACAACAACAACAACAACAAACATCATCACTAATACAACTTTCAAGGTTTACCTTTCCCAGGATGAGAGCGCACAAGAGATGATATTCCAAGAGTAGAACTTGTAAGGAATGAACCATAAATCACATGAGTTGTGTTTTAGGGTAACAAGGATGTAACTAGGTGACATTTCAAGACAAAAACAGCCGTGCCAAACTTATCTGTTGGTACAACGAAAGGCATTCTTTAAGTACTTTTAAGGGTTATATTTTTGATAGCTGTTGTGAGTTTTTCGGGCTGTTTGGCCGTGTTCTGGAAGTTTTCCTTCCTGACGTTTTGCCAAACTCTGTGGCCAGCATCTTCAGAGGGCAAGGAGCTCAGGGAACTAAGAGTTCTCTCTGTGCTCTGGGGTATAGAGTGAATGAGACTATGGGGTTTCAAAGTGGTGGGAAAGGGGAAACTTGTCCTATGCGGGAGAATAGGTGTTTGTCACTGTATTGTGATGGAGGGATTAAGAAGTTTTGCTGCAATCAGGGTTGACAGCGATCCTTCTCTGTAGTTGATGGGTGTTGTTAGCTGTTCTATTGTGAGAACTGATCACTGGTGCTTGTGGTTGGGTGGGAATCATTGAACCTTGATCTTTTGCAGGCTATAGTTTTCAGTACTGGAAGCCAAGCTTTGTTAATTTTTAGGTTATATTTTTACATTTGTTTGGATTGATTTTTTCCCCCAAAAAAAGTTTATAACATCCTCTTACCATCCTAGGTAGCAAAGGAAGTATTGTTTCCTATTTCATTTTCAAAGTGTAATAGCAGAATTGCTAACTTCAGGCCATCACCAAGCCTTTCCCAAAATACTCACTTGGTTACACCTTGAACACGTCAACCAATTGATGGTTCCCCAAAGACGCCAGTATACATCTCGCCAAGATTTTAGCTCTTCAAAAAGACTGAGCAAGTACTCGTGGACATCCCAGGATTTATCTCTGTATACAAAAGAGGAAGAAATGGTTGGGAAGACTGAAAAAGAATACAAGAAGTTCTAACTCAAATTTGTATCTTTTGGGTAGGAGGGAAGAAAATGCACGTTCCCAAGTACCCCCTTGCTGTCATTGTGTTAAAAAAAAAAGGCTACAACCCTTGAACCAATTCAACAACCTCTTGTTCTGTGAGAATGTCCCTTCCAAAGTGTGGCAACCGGCATAGAGTTTTTAAGATACTGTATGTAAGATGTTACACCTCCTGCATTCTCTATGAGGATCCATGGCGAGATGGAGATTTGGACCCAAACCTCCTGAGTCCTAATCTGGCACCTAATGCCCATTAAAATTTCTAAATATGATGATAAATTATAAGAAATAGAATACAGTAGGAGCCCCATATCTGTGAGATCAATATTTCACAGATATGCTATTCTTCCATGTCTTGTTACTCAATCCGTCTTGTTCCACCTTTAGTCTATCTTTGCCCTCTGTTTTGATTTTATGACCTTGATTTAGTGATGTTTATTATGTTTTATTATGTTCTGCCATGTATTTATTGTATAATGTTTATGTTTGTATCTTTTTGTATTTTGCTGTATTTCTGTAAACTGCCCAGAGTGGCCTCATTGCTAGATGGTGCGGTACATAAATCAAATAAATAAATAAATCTGAAGATTCACTTATTCACAATTTGAAAATATTGAAAATATTAAAAGTAAAATCAGAGAAAAGCACATTTCTCACAATGAAGTTACTAGAACCAGCCACTAGAGGGTACCAGAGACCATACTATGTATGGCATTCACTACAGTATTAGGATAACATTTACTATAATCTGTGTTTCTCAGCGTCCGCAGGGAGGCTGAAGGTCCTAGTGTACCAAACTACTGAGAACTCTGCATTTTGCAGATTGCTAAATGATCGTTAGAAAGAGTCGCACAGCCTGCTTCATCTTGGCAGAATTTCCTTTTCTTCCTGCTGAGGCTGGTGTTTGGAACGTAAAAGCATTTGAGCATAGACAGGAATATTATGTTTTATTGGGAAATTTTACATAAGCTTTTCAAATGGTCTCCACTAATCTCCTCATTCAGAGAATTGGACTATTTAAACAGAAGATTAAATTTATGCCCCTTTCACCACTGGAACTTTTTGTGGTGGTGAGCTACACATCTGTACAACACATTTTTCTACTTAAATGCTTCCTGATCCTGGCAGTTGGTTATATAAAATGGCAGTATCACCTAGCAGTACTGGGCAGTTGTCTGACTTAGAAGAAGCAGAGAGGCTAGTGTGCAATTTAAAAGCTTGTTTTGGGAACACATGGAAAGGAAACTGACAAACACACCCTGTAAAAAATGTTGTTATAACATGATTTGTGATGGACCTTATATGGATATAGATGATATTTCCATGTTGATCTACATTAATCTTTCCAGGAATGCAGGGGATTCTCCTTTCAGTATCCTTAACAAGAAGCTTCTTACATAAACAGCACCTTTGAAAAGAGAAAATTATATACCATGAGGCTGACATTACAAAATGACTAGAAAAGAGAAGTGTAAGAGAAATGGATGGGTGATTAATAATTCAGGAAGAGAGAGAGAGAGAGAGAGAGAGAAATACATAATTTTCAACTACAGTGGTACGTCTTAAGACAAATTTAATTCATTCCATGGGTCAATTCATCCTACGAAAAATTCATCCAACGAAACAAGGTTTAATGCAGTTTCCCATAGGAATGCATTGAATTCATCTTGCGAAGCATCCCATAGGAAAAATCGTCTTACAAGGTTTTCCTATTCCTGGACATTTCATTCATCTTACGAATTTTTTTGTCTTACGGGGCATTCATCTTACGAGGTATTACTGTGCCTGGATGGTATATTGAGATTTGGAATATAGCTATTAATTATGGGTTAACATGTAAGATGAAGTTAAAGAAGGATTTTCAAATAAGATCATTCTTAAGGATATATGGGGAGACTTTACAGAATTTGGATTAGTAACAAGGACGTTTACCTTTGCAAGAAACACTGCAAATTTTGGAGGGTATAAGGAGCTTTGGCATAATAACTGGAAAACTGAAAGTAGCCCTATTGGTCCCAGTGAAGGGGTGTCCTGTGTTTTAGTTTCAAAAAATTGAATGACTCTGAATATTATGCCAAAGTGTTACTATTTTACATGCTGTTTTAATTATGTTACGTATTGTATAGTTGTGTGATTTTTGTTGTTTACTGTACTTAAACAAACTAAAAAGAAAAATAGAAAGCAATGTATATATAATTCTATACCTATAAAGGGTTGCTGCATTTCCCCTTGAATCTGGGTTCTGATAGTCAGGATCAAATAATCGTTCTATCTTCTTACAGAAAAGTTTGCTGCCAGGGATGAACAAAGAAATAAATGAACTACAATTTTTTTTAAAAAAACTCTAAACATTGTTTTGTAGAAACACAAACACTAAGAGCACATTCCTAAAAGATCCCCCCCCAAAAAAAAACATTAAACTTCCCACAATGTTTTCCATCCTGTTGAATAGATTGCACACAAGCAGCTCCTCGACAAAGTTGCAAGTAGGGCCTCAAACTCAGATCTCAAAGGTAGCCCGGCTTGGCCACAGGCCTCTTGTAGACATCCTCCTTCATCTAGAATGATTGAATCATAGAATCATAGAATGCGAAGAGCCCTCAAGGGCCATCTAGTCCAACCCCCTGCCATGCAGGAACCCCCATCACAGGACTCTCGACATATGGCCATCGAGCCTCTGCTGAAAAACCTCCAAAGAAGGAGACTCCACCAACCTCCATGGCAGCTTATTCCTCTGCTAAACAGCTCAAACTGTCATGAAATTCTTCCTAATGTTTAAATCGAGTCTCTTTTCCTGTAGTTTGAGACCATTGTCCCGCATCCTACCCTCTGAAGCCATGGAAAACAAACCAGCCTCTTCTTCAATGTGACCTTTTCCAATATTTAAACATAGCTATCATATCTGCTCTCAGTCTTCTTTTTGAAAGGCTAAACATTCCCAGCTCCCTGTGTTCCTCATAAGACATATCTTCCAGACCTTCAACCATCCTGGTTGCCCTCCTCTGTAGCCACTCGAGGTTGTGAACATCCTTTTTAAACTGAGGCACACAGAACTGGACACAGGACTCCAGGTGGGGTCTGACCAGAGCAGAAGAGAGTGGTACTATCACTTCCCTTGATCTAGACACGATGCTTCTGTTGATGCAACCAATAATCGCATTGGCTTTCTTGGCTGCCACATCACACTGCTGACTCATGTTCAATTTGTGGTCCACCCAGACTCCCAGATCCCTTTCACAGGTACAATTTTCCAGCCAGGTGTCTCCCATCCTATATCTGTGCAATTCATTCTTTTTACCTAGATGCAGCACCCTACATGTACCTCTGTTGAACCCCATTCCGTTAGCTTTGGCCCAGCACTCTAATCTGTCATCTACTCAGCCCATTATCCAGCCCTGGAAAAGAGGGAGCCCTCAGGCATTCCTTACCATTGGCTATTTTGGTTTGAGCTGATGGGAGTTGTCGTCCAACATCTGGAGGAGTAAAAGTTGCACAGTGTTGCCTTCCTATCACCTAGAGCAGTGCTTCTCAAACTGGGGTCTCCAGATGTTCTGGGGACTAAAACTCCCAGAAGCCTTCACCATGAGCTCTGCTGGCCATGATTTCTAGTCCAAGAACATCTGGAGATCCAAGGTTGGGAAGCACTGTCCTAGATCAGCCTTATCCTGGTGCCCTTCAACCCAACACTATGAAGTTACATTGAGAGAGGAGCATGTTCATAACACCCTGTGTTCATAAGTGAGATCTCCCAAGGCCTCAGGTACATGGCCTGCGTGGTAAGGAGAGCCTTTCAGCTCTTCAGACTCAGCATTGAAATTGGAAAGAGTAACGGAGGCAGTGGGGCTAACCACTGCCTTCAAAACATAGCCCTGGATTGGGGGGGGGGGAAACAAACCCTTGCATCAGGCCTACAGTTTTCTAGGTTCATTGATGTAAGTCATACTTGGAGTTTTAGAAGAGGCAGCCATGTTAGTTTGTGCAAACTCACCAGGCAAAATCCAAAGAAACAAAAGACACAAACTATGTGGCACCTGAAAGACTAGCTATTAGCTTTTAATGTGAGCTTTCACGGATAGGCCCACTTCATCAGACATATGTGGAAAAAATGAAAAAACTGGATGAAATACATTCATTGGCTCTATGAGTTTTGGGATTGTGATTACATTCCCAAATAGTACATTTATTGTACTATGTACAATGGCAATAAAGTATCTATTCTATTCTATCCTGTTCTGATCTGTTACATCTGACATGCACTGAAGCAAGAGATGAGGCTTGTGCTCTTTTACGGTTGTGGACTTCAGTCCCCCCCAAATTCTCCAAGAATTCCAGGAACCACAGTCCACAAACCCAAAACCAGCAAATCTGTAGATTTCACCCTGCCCTGGAGGCGGGCGGCCAAACGATTTACCTGCAACATTTATTTATTTATTCATTAGATGTCTATGTCACCCATCTAGGCCACAGGCTACCATTGGCTTCTCTTGTTCTCTAGTGTTTGTAAACGAAAAAGAGCTTGTCGCAAAGCTTCCTGGGAGTCATCGTTTTTTGTGGGGGAGGTGCCCTCTATAGACACTAATGGGCAGTGAAATTATGACTCCCAGGATGCACCTGGAGCAACTTCCTGGAGCACACCTCCTACAAAAGGCTTGCATATGATTGCCCTGGGCCCAGGCTGGGATCCAAGTAACTACTATTACAGTTATCCAATGCTAAGGGAAGCCCATTAAAAAGGACAAAAGAGCAGGTCTTTTGACACACAATTCTAGGAGTGATTTATCATCAAAAGTATCTTGCTGCTCTTTATAGTACTCAACAGGCAAGCAGTACTTGTTCAGATCTTAGTTAATTTTTGAAGCGGTTTTCAATTTTATTTTAAATATAAACTTTTAAAAAATAATTTTATTAGCTAAATGAATCAGGAAAGAGCAACCAACCCCCCCTCCCGTTACTTTCCCTATCAGGAACATAAGCTGTCAACTAGACATGGCCACGACCAGAAAAAATGACGTTTCGAGTTTCTCTTATTTGCTTGAGATCTAGCACCCAAAAGTTTCATGGAGTGTCCCCTAGTTCTAGTGTTGTGTGATAGGGAAAACAGTTTTTATTTATCTACTTTGTCCACACCGTGTATGATTTTATAAACCTCAATCAGGTCACCTTTTAGGCGCCGTCATTCAAGAGTGAAGAGGCCCAGCCGTTGAAGCCTCAGTTGGTAAGGAAGGTGTTCTAGTCCCCTAATCATTCTGGTTGCCCTCCTCTGCATTTTTCCATTTCCACAATATCTTTCTGGAGGTATGGTGAAAACATCTGTACACAATACTCCAGATGGGGCTTCACCACAGATGTATAAAGAGGCAAAATGACACTTGCTGACTTATTTTCTATACCCTTCCTAATGATCCCTAGCACTGAGTTTGCTTTTTCCACTGCTGCGGCACACTGGGTTGACACCTTCACTGAGCTGTCCACCAGGACACCAAGGTCCCTTTCCTGGTTTGTTGCAGAGAGTTCAGGCCCCATCAGCTTATAAATGTAATTGGATTTTTGCCCCAACGTGCATCTCTCTGCTCTTGCTCATTTGCCAGTGGTTTGCCCCCTCCTCCAGTGTCAAGAAATGTAAAGCATTCCCTCTAAAATACAGTAGTGTTTGCTGTTATCTGTATTTTTTTCTGCACTCATATGTGGGGGCCTTGAAAACCATCCCCTGCAGATACAGAGTTCCTACCGTACACAAACTGATAAAACACTTAACTTATCAATTTCTGACACTCTGCTGCTACAAAAACACAGTAGATTACTCCTGGAAGCTCTTATTTATTTTAATTACCAATCCGCACTTTTAATCACCTATACCGCCCTACTTAAGTTCAAGATATTATAAAATCCACGTTTCCACAACCTGTTGGTTCTGATAGGCACAATAAATTAGTAAAGAAAGGCAAAGTGACAGTTCACCATTGTGATGTGCTTTTCATAATACCTCTTAAATTTATCTCTCTTATCCTTCACCTCTTCTAATTCGTTATGGGTGAAAAGGTCTGCTATACGAGTCAGAAGATTAGCATTGATGCAGTTCATGTTGCAGGGCGTGGCTACAATGGCACTCATGTTCTTATGGCAATAATTAATACATTTTTCCACCTAGAAAAACAAAGACAGAGGTCTTTAGCAGCTATACTGCCGTTTCTTAAACTGTTTTAAAAAGCAGCTACCATGGCTTGAACTTCTGAGGGGCCTCTTCTTGAAACGAGGTGTGAAGAGAATATTATTTTTCAAGGGCGACGTTGGACCACAAAAGGAGAGTGGAATGGCATTAAAACAAAAACAAATTGCCCCCTCTGAAAATTTAAGGTCAAAAAAATATATATCAGGCAATGTAGGGGCTGAACAATTGTCTGTCTGTCTGTCTGTCTGTTGTTGTTGTTGTTGTTGTTGTTAAATTTGCATGTTCCCCCTTTTCAGTGCAATGCATTATTCTGGGCACTTCACAATGTGATAAAACCTTTACTATTAAAACAAAACACACAGAAATTGACACAAAAACCTACGAGACATGTAGTTTGCAAATAGAATGTGGAATTCGAGGCATTAAAATGTTAATACAGTTTTTACCCAATAGCAGTAACCATGCTAAATTCTGTTAAAAATTAAGTTGACGGGTAATATCAGTGTTGAATGTGTAACATATATATTGTTATGGAGGATTGTGTATGGCTGTTGTTTTTTAAATCACAGTTTTTATGTATTGGGTATGAATGCTGTCAAGTGAAAGAGTGTAGGGCTGTGTGTGTATGTTTGGTGTGTGAATGAGCTGACTGGATGGCACTCTTAATCTCGTTGTATTTATACAATGACAATAAATTCCATTCCAATGCCAATTCCAATTAAAAAAAATAATGCAAGGAAAGGCCTCTCTGAAAAGACGCATTTTCAGCAGCCCTTTAAACATTGTTGGGGGAAGGCGGGAGGCACAGCTCCACCAGGAGTCAGTTCCCGAGTGCGGGTGACACTGCAGAGAAGGCCCTACTTCTAGTAGGTGATTTCCTGGCCACCTTCGGAGTGACCACCCAGAAGAGTATTTCCTGGAAGGACTGGAAGATAAGGTAGAGGACCTTTGACAAGCAACAGGGCCCCAAACCGCAAAAGGCTTTGTAGGTGATCTTCATCTGACCTGGCATGCGAGCCAGCACTGCCGATCGAGAGCATATATTGTTGTACGTTAAACATGGGATTGAAAAATTAAGTAAATTGCTTATTTAATTTTTTTACCCCATTCTTCTGATCTGAAATGGCTAATACAATTGCATTAGGGGTGCTTCTCTCATTCTGTTCAGGATTCAGTTGATGTCATGACCACTGCTTCTGAATGATTATTGCCGCCGCTGCCACAGAGGCAAAACAAATGAAAAAACCAGCTCTCTTCTGAATAGACTATGGGGCATTAATAACTCATAAACTACCCTCACCATCCCATTCCATTATATACTCACTAAGGAGTCCATCTTCAGGAACTCTGAGGAGATCAGAATTGAAATGACATTGCTTGGTTCTAAACAAAGAAATAAGAAAACAAAGTGGAAAGGGTTATTAGTTTAATGTTAATTACCTCATACAATAAAAGAAAACACTAGGATAATTTTTTTTATCTGTCCATCCACATTCTATAAACAAGGAATGGGTATTCAGTGTGTTCTGTTCCCTACAAAGAGAGTCTCAACTGACACTGACTGCTATAAATACAGTATGTGATAAGAGTATGACAAAATCAGAATCAAACACTGAGTACTCCCATTGATTTCTGTGGGGATTTAGTTAAAACCTGCATTTTAACTCCTCCTCTGATTCTTCCTGACTGGCACTCAAGCCAATTATTCCAAAAATAAGAAAGAGTCTTGGTTGCATCCTGAAGAAGAGTAAGTTTTATTTGGCAGAAGCTTTTATGGGTTCAAGCCCCCCCCCCCAAGATGTAGGCTTAAGTGTACAAATGTTTCAAATAAAATGTATACAGTAGGACACTGGTATCCGCTGGGGATTGGTTCCAGGCCTTCCCGTGGATAATGAAAACCATGGGTAAAACACCAAAAATGCCCCAAATGTTTGTTTCGTGACAGTAGCTTGCTTTACAGATGTTGTTTGTGACAGTAGCTTGCTTTGCAGCTGCTCAATTCTTTATTTAATTTTTTTCCCCTGCCAACTGTGGATAACTGAATCAGTGGATAACTAATCAGTGGATACAGGGGTCCTACTGTACAGTATATATCTTTTAAGATGACACAGAAACTTGTTGGTTTTGTTAACAAGGCTAACCTGCCCCCTCAAACTTAGTTCTAAAAATGACCTGTTTCCCTTCAAAATGTCGCCATTTTGGTGCGTTCAGGTAAGTGAGGGACGTGCAAGCTTTCCTCATATCCTTGATCCTCAATTAGAGGCAAGCAGTTTTTTCCAACTTGCATATTCTTACATATTCTTCTTCCCAAGCAAGCCCATTCCTAAACTTCTCTCAAAGTGTTTTTCTCTGCTTCTGACTTCTCTACCGCTTACAAAGCAAAGCAGATTTCATCCTCTTCCATCTCTTTTCATAACAGACCGGCACACAGATCAGGAATGCACTGTGGTCTCACATGGGGTCTTTCTTTGTGCCTTCTCTCCTCTCAAGGGGGATTCCCCAAATATCCCCTTTTCTGAAGAAACGGCACATCCGGTTCTAACTCGAGTTGCAGGTTAAGAGTGAACTACCAAACATGAAAAGGTAAAAAAAGGTAAAGGTTCCCCCCGCGCATGCGTGCTAGTCATATATGTGGCCAGCATGGCTGCAAGGAAACACTGTTTTACCTTCCCAATTTTTATGGTGGTACCTATTTATCTACTTGCATGTACATGCTTTCGAACTGCTAGGATGACAGGAGCTGGGGTTGACAGCAGGAGCTCACTCCACTGCGTGGCACCCAGGATTCGAACCGCTGACTTTGTAGCCGACAGTTTTCAGTGCTCTAGCCTGCTGAGCCATAGATATTCGTACACGAGTAGGAGGTACTGTAGAAAACCACCGAGTTCCTCCCAACAGATTACATTAGTCAGCGGTGTAATTACGCTAAGTTACTAATCAGTGGAGACACATCATTGGATTTTTCACTCGGTTTTGGTTTCTTAGCCAGCACTTTCATCTTTGGAAGCAGAAGGAGCTCAGAAACCACCTTCCAGAACAATTTTGCCCGCAGGCTTTTGGCTTGAAGTAGGAGCTTGGATGCTTAGAAAACAAATTTGTGACAAAAACGAAAATATTTTCTTTTACCTAAGGAGGGTATCTCGTGCAGCTCATATTCCTTTGTGTTCCTTTTGACGTATCTAATCAACCACTTGAAGATATGAACGTCACAGTGAACTGAAATGTCCACTTCTTCCCAGCGTTGGGCGTCCACCGACAGGTACTCGGCAAAGTACTTCATTTCAGAAATCAAGAGATCGCGCGGACACACAAAATCCTCCTTCAGATTTTTGGCTTCGTCGCACACGTGGATCACCATATTTGGCCTTCGTTTGAGGAGAAGCAGGGGAGGAAGCAAAAGGGGAGAACTCTGTTAAGGTATGACAAAGAGTGTAAAACTGATTTATAAAAATACAGTAGTACTACGCATGACGAATGCCCCATAATACAAAAAAAAAAAAAAACCTCATAAGATGAATGAAATTTCCAAGAATGAGAAAACCTCGTTGAGATGAATTTTTCCTATGGGATGCCTCGCAAGACGAATTCAGTGCATTCCTATGGGAACCGCATTAAACCTCGTTTCGTAGGACAATTTTTTCGTAAAACAAATTGACCAGTAGAACAAATCAAATTTGTCTTAAGAGGCACCACTGTATTGTCCTTCAGTTTCAAACTTCCCATCCATTCCTAGGCATATGGAAAAATATAGTTTCTCACACACTCACATAGATTGGATACTGCGGCAGACTTTCGTGAGAGTAATCTTGTAGCCAGATGGGTAGCATAGAAAGCCAGTAAATAAGCAAATAATGAGGCAGATACAAATGCAGTTAAGCTTTAATAGGCTATTCTGGAAGAAAATTGAAGTATTAAAAATCTGATAAACACTATAGCATTTTTATGAGGAAGCTAAGCTATGGTGATGTTTCTCTGTTAAAGTTTTCCCAAAAATGCAAAACAAGATGTTCCAGCTATCTTCCAACTATTTTCTGAGAATTATCGTAGGGTTGGAAGGGACCTTGGAGGTCTTCTAGTCCAACTCCCCTGCCCAAGGCAGGAGACCTCATACCATCCCGGACAGATGGCTATCTAACCTTTTCTTGAAAAGCCCCAGTGATGGGGCACCCACGTCATCGTGAGGCAAGCTGTTTCCCTCTTTAATGGCTCTCACTGTCAGGAATAGAGGTGTGAAGGCCTGTTAGAAAAAATGGAAAGACTCGGGGGGTGGGGTGGAAACAGGTTTTTTTCCATTTTTTTTCCTGAAGCCTTTTTGGGTCAACATCAGGGAAAGGGAAAGATGACACATCAGATGCTGCTTCCTGGTTGACATTTCGCCCAGCGTGAAGGAAAGCAAGGTAACAAAATCAATGGTTGATTTTGTTCCGGAGGATGGGACTGTGTTCTGAGTGCCAGCTGTGCTGGCGTGTTTTGTTTCGGGACCAGCCCCCTTCTGAAATGAAACGCCCATGTCTGCTTCCAACTAGAACAGGCCCACTGACGCAGCTGCCCAAGGGTCAGCTCATGCACGGGCAAATCCCCCTGATTTCAGCAAGACATACAGTACCTAATTGCAAACAGCAACCTGATTTAAGCCCCTGTGTGCCTAATTCTCTCTTAAGAAGGCCAAACTAACTCCCCTGCATATAAACCTCCCCATTCCACTATGAAAAGGAAAACCCACAAAATACAGAAGCATCAACAAAGAGGAAAAGCATACAGCAGATCTGATCTCGGGCTTATCTAGTTTCCTTGAGAGGAAACAGCCTTTCTCCTACCCTTGTGTCTCATCCACGTTTTCTCCATTTTTATGTGCAGGACATTTCTCACTTTCTGAAGAGCAATTCCTTGAAGAAGCTACACTTGGCCTTCCTGAAATATAACCAGAGAGAAAAAGTGTTAGGGGGATATCACATTGAGGTGGTGTTTTCATACATGTCTGGTAAGTGGTAGTCTTCAGTTAGTAAGGTGCAATACAGCAGCCCAGGTAGCTTACAACCTTCCCTGGTTTCCACAACAACAACAACAACAACGAACAATTGTATCTGTTATATAATACCGGTCAATGTTTTTGTAATTTTCATTGACTGTGCTTTGCATACAATGTGCCATCAAATCAATTCCAAAGTGACTCTTTCTGGGCTTTTAGGCAGACAGTACTCAGAAGCCGTTTACCCTTCTCATCTCCTGGGAGTGCTCTGTGACACTGCAGCCTGTCATCTTTCCTTCTCCCTGGCGCTGGGCAATCAGACAGGGAGGCAGGATGATGCATGTCCTTGCATAGCTACTGATTGGCCAGTGCCAGGGAGAAGGAAAGATGATACATTGGAGGTTTCTTCCTGATTGGAGTTTTGCTGACGCAACCTAAACGAAGTAAGTCAGTGGCTGATTTCATTCTGGAGGCTGGATCCTGCTTCCAAACTGCAGAACCAGATGTGACAACGCCCTGGAAACAGGAGTAATGAATATACAAATCATCAGCCAATCCCAGCAGGAGGGCGGGAATGGTATGATATAAAAAGGGTGGAGCCTAGTCAGTTGAGGGAGTTCAGTTAAGTTGAGGTTTTGAGAGTGAGTGCTGGGAGAGAGCACTGCTCTGTTAGAGTTCTGTCAGGCAGTGAGGGCTTTACTGTTTACTAGTTATTAAAGACAGGGAAGCTTGTAGAGTTGATTAAATCTATTCTGTGTTAAAGGCAACGCATACCATCTTCAGTCATTGTTCTATTTAGTTATTTTCTCAATAAACTTCATTATTATTTTTATATTATACATCGGAGTCTGTCCCAATTCATAAGGCGACGATTTAAAAGGTGGCAGCATTACCAAGCAAATAAAAGGTGGCAGCATTGCCATTTCCAACACAATTCAGTGTGTAAAAGGGAGGTGTCGTCACAATTTGGTGTGCCAGTTGTGCCTTTGAAAACTTAGTCTCTGAAAGGGGTGATGTCACACCACACCCCTTCTGAAATGAAACACTGCATGATTTTAAGGGCAATCTCTTTAATAGTGTTACATATAGATTGCCCTTAAAATCATGCATGCACTGGCTGCAGCAAGTAAGCTGCAAGAAGAGCTTTTAAAATACCCCACCCACCCATCCATCCATCCATCCATCCATCCATCCATCCATCCAAATGACTTCTTCATTTTTTTCAAAAGAAAAAGGAAATGTGAAGTATTTCTTTTTTTAAAAAATCACCACATAATGACAAGTAAATCAACCAATTTCAACGACCAACACAAAAACAGCACACAAGGATGCTATGGATGCAGCAAAACCACTTACCATTCCCAGAAGCAGCATCTTTTTCATTAGGTCTTTCCTGTAACTCTTCGTGAGCATCAAGAAGGGATGATTTGATATAGCCCGCTAGCGTTTCCATTGGGCTCCCACCACTGGCCATTAGCGGACTGTATTGATTATCAACTGGAGAATTCCCACTGCTTTTTAGCTCATCAAACCTTTTTGCACACTATCCAACAAAACAAAACTGAGATTATTATCATTGCTCTTGGTGAAGCCAACATTGGAGGAAATCCCAGGCTTCCCCCCACTCTGATTCCCAATATCTGTTCACAGATTGGTGACTAAGCATTTGAGCCAAAATACAGCATTTTATGTTGGTGTCCAGGCATACTATGAAAGCCTTTGCAGTTCTTGGACAATCACGTGAAGTCTGAAAAACCTGTGCTAGTGTGACATTTTACATTTATTTCTTCAACTTATATCCCGCTCATGTTAATACAAAGGCACTACTCTTGAGCGCTTAGAACAAATACGATATAAAAAGGGGGGGGAAAGCATTGCTTGCTATTGATGATCAATATCACAAAATCAGCCTCTTCTTTTTTGCAATCATATAAGGGAAAACATGAACAATGATAACAACAACAAAAAGCCAGAATTAGAGCCCACAAATCCTTGGCAGCAACACCAGTATAGGAATTGCTTGTAGGTTTTGCAAAGTTCAAATGTCCCCTAGATTTCAAATTTGGACAAAAGTCCAAGAGACAATACCTTCTTCAGCTGACCTAGACATCCATAAGAGAATCCTCAAGAGCCTTGACCAAGTTAGTAAAGGCCTTAGGAGACCAACCAGCAATAGCAGCTACAACCTCTTCAGCTCTCTGAGATTCAAACCTCTTACTCTCAGCCTCTCTCTTGCCTAGTCCCACCCTTTGGGCTGAACCAATATTTCACAAGGGTTGCACTAGCATTATATAAAGAAACAGCCATAACCATGAAGCCACTGGCCCCTCAAATTCAGTACTGTACAGCATATTTCATTTCAAACCAAGGTCTGCCCCAGGTCGGCAGCTAATTCTTTTAACAGGTGGCGGATGGGGCTGATTTTACAGTACATGCAAAGTATACGTTCTGATCCTCTGAACTGAGATTCCATACTCGATCCTGCCCATGATAGGGATCTGAAACAAATTTAATTGGTTCCCCAAGCCAATTTGTTAACAGGAAAAAATTGCTATCCGAAACACGATTTCCCATTGAAATGCATGGGAAACTTTTTAATCCATTCTGGAAGTCTGGAAAAAAGGCCAAAAAAGCCTCTTTAGGAAGTGCACTTTCAAAGTGCACTCCTCCCGCCCTGCCAAGGCCGCCCCCTCCCGCCTCCCCTGGCCCCCACCTTTCCTGTTTCATTGCTGCTGCTAGGCACCCAGGCAGTGGGTGAATCCGGGTGCCACCAGCGCCACCTACCCTCATTCCCCCAGCCCCTTACATCTCATGCTTTGCTGCTGCCGCTGAGCACCCAAAAAACTTTTTCCCCTTCCCACTTTCCAGCCCCCCCCCACAAACCATTTCATTAGTGGTTTGTTTCATACATTTTTTAAAAAAAAATCGTATGAAATGAAGCGAAAAAAATGGGGGGGGACCAATGCAAACAAAATGAAACAAAACATAATTTTTCCGTTTTCTGCCCATCCCTAAATGGAACTGGTATTTATTTATTTATTTATTTATTTACTACCCATCTTCCAGAGGAACTCCGGGCGGTTTCCAACAATCACATTTACAATCATAAATACTACCAATAGTCAACAGATCAATACATTGAGCAAATATCAAACACATAATGAAGTTAAAAAAATGAACTAATAATATTAAAAAACGAACATGTGGCAAGGCTGGCGGCACAAAAAAAGATAATACTGTACTATAATTAAATTAAATTAAATTAAATTAAATTAATGGTTGCCAAATGCCTCTCTAAAAAGCAGAGTCTTGAGAGCTTTTTTGAAGGCCGGCAGGGACTGCTAGGTGCATCTCACTTGGCAATTTGTTCCAACGCATGGGGGTGGCCACAGAGAAGGCCCAGTTTCGGGTAACCATTTTCCGGGCCTCCCCATACATGGCCACCCAAAGTGAAAATGCCTGCGATGTTCTAGTGGGTCAGGCCTCAGTTGACCTTTGGAAGATTCGCTCCGCCTGGTGTTCAGGTCCCAAGTTGTGTATTTTTTGTTTGTTTGTTTTTAATGTTAAGAGCCCTCTGAATTCTGAGTATGCTTTTAGAATACTCTTCTGCTATCACCTAACTTCTTTACCCCGGTCCTTCATCTACATTTGCTATTACAGAATCATGGGACTCTGGGCAAGGAGAGTGAGTGGTGTTGCGGGAATGTTACGCAGGCAGACCTTTTAAAATGCTTGTTAAATGTGTAATAAAATAGCTCTTAACAGGAACAGTAAAATAGAAGCCGGCACACTGGCGTCTTTACAGCATTCACATGAAACAGAGAAGAATAGGTTTAAAAAAACATCAGTGAAGACACACAGTGAAATAGCAAGATCTTTTGAACCAGGTCTGGGTTATAACTGCACACAGAGGCTGGTTTTGATCTTATGGCTTGCTCCTCTTATCCTATTTTGCTGCCGTTATTTACTGTACAGCGTTATTATGCTAATATAATTAAAAGCCTTTGGAAACAAGTTCCAAGTCTAACATCTTAACAACAGACCAGATACTGCTCTTCAGATACAAGCCCCAGAATATCCAATCAAAATGGTGGTACGGTTTAAAAAAAGGGGCGGACATTACCCAATTGGTTTTGCTTGGATATTTCCCCATAAGTCATATATTTAGGATAATACAAACAAGACTATTTCAATCCGGTAACCCCTGCAATTCAAAGAGTTTTCTGGGGAAAGGGAGAAACCAATCTGAAAAGAAAAACTTACCTCTTTTGATGAATAGCCTGGAACCAGCCTGGCCACGCTGTCCCAGTTGATAGGCTGAGGGACCCCAAATAAAGAGCAGAGGATCATATCCAAAACCATTTGATTGTTGTCATAGGGGAAGTTATTGTTTTCTGAATACCCACGACTCATTTTTAGCACTAAAAAAGAAAAAGGGATGGAAAGGGTAGAATAAACAAGGTTCAAAACTTCTGATTTACCTCCATCAGGCAGTGGGTGCCATTCATTCGTGTGGCTGTACAGTTTGAGCAGCAATATTCCTAGGAGTAACAACAGACTTTGCTTTCCCCTGAGTCCTCAGGTGTTTCCGGAAAGCTGTAGTCCAAGAACATCCAGACAACAAAGAATCATGGTGTTTGAATGGGCTTTAAGGCTAATCCAACCCCTTGCTTATAGCAAGAATGACTCCAAACCAAAACAGACCTCACAGATGGCTGTCCAATTTTCCATCAAATGCTTCCAGTGCTGGAGCGCTTCCACCTTCCTGAGGTCACTGGTCCCCTTGTCGATCAGCACTAACAGTTAAGAAGTTTCCGCTGATATCCGGCTGAAATCTGGCTTCCAGTAGTTTGAGCCCATTATTAGGTGCCCTGCACTCAGGAATGACCACGTGTCAAGTACAGTGACACCTTGGTTTACAAGCACAATCCGTTCCAGAAGCAAGCTCGTAATCCAACATACTTGTATAGCAAAGTAAATTTCCCTATAGGAAATAATGGAAACTCGAATGATTTGTTCTGGAGAACCCGTTTTCATTATTTCCTATGGAGAAATTTGCTTTGGATGGGAGCCACAGTGGCCTCCATAGCTCACCCCGGGCCCAGCATTGCCCAGGACATGCTGCAGAGTCCGTGAATGGGCAGTGCCAGGTCTGGGTGAACTCCGGAAGCCCAGCACAGGCCCACCATGCAGGCCGGAAGCCACTTCTGTTGAGCACCGGGCCTGTGCAGGCCCACTAAACGCCCCAAATCGCTGGGCCCACAAAGAGCCCCAGTCTGACGGAGGCCACTTCCAGTCTACACCTGCTCACTTGGTAGCCCGGAGACCCGTTCTAGGCATTCCCGGGCCCACACTAAGCCCTAGAGACCACTTCCGGTCAGTGTCAGGCCCAGCATGGGGCCACCACGTGGCCAAGAGACCCATTCCGAGCATTGCCAGGCCCATGCCGAGCCCTGGAGGCCACTTCTGGTCGGGAGGATGAGGATGAGGTAGAAGAAGCGAGCCAGGCTGTGATTGCAAGACATTGCTCGCAAAGCAAAGCAAATTTTCATTTAAAAATTTGCTTGTTTTGCAAAACACTCACAAACCAAGTTACTCGTAAAACAAGGTACCACTGTATTTGAAAAGTCCTCTTATAGCTCCTCTTGGGGACCCAAAGATGAGAACCCCTGCTTTAAATAAAAGCCTTGTGCCTGCTTGTATGGGATTTGCTTTTCTGACTAATCAAAATGTGGATTATACCCCAGGCAAAGGCATTCCTGAAAGCATGAACCACAGCTGTGAATAAGCTCATCTACAGCAGTGACTGCAGCCCAAGGATGCTTTAGCCAGCCTGGGGCACTTGCCTGCTCTTTTCCCAAGAGAGATTCTCTCTAAATTTAATCTGTTTCTGCTCTCCCAGCGGTATGTACGCTGCAACTCTTCTTTATTTCCCACTGTCTCCCCTCCTTCTCCTCCTACATATAGCTCAGGCCTCAGATCCCCCAGCATTAGAAGTAAATTGCCCATTCATTTAAACATACCCAGTCATTATGTGACAAATAACTCCCTTTTGTGTTCACCCTGATGCCTGAAGGCAGATCCTTCCTGTGCCGTGTATATAGACAGAGTGAACAGGACACTCTGGAGTGCTATTGGAGGTGGCGTAGCCAATAAAATGGCTTTTTACCTTCGCCAAAGCTCCAGAGACACAGGTCATTGCATTGTCACTTCACTCCCATAGCTGGACAGGGCTGACGGGAGAAATTAGGACATGCAAAGCATTTTCTTGGATCTGTCTCACCACAAATTCTGCCTACCAGCTAAATAATAATAATAAACACAACCTTACAGTGTGAATTGCACAGAAAAGCCAGATTTTTTTTTTAAAAAAAATGATAATGGTGTAGGAGAAGGAATTTAAAGACCAAGAACACACACAAAGCAGAAAGGACTGGGGCGTTGTTTCAGGTGAATTAATTCAATTACAAATTACAAAACATTCAGCTGTACATTTTGGACTTGATTTTATATTCCAATAATCAAACTGAATTGCTGAATTCTATCTACTGAGAGCTCTAAGACTTCATTCCCTTTTGTCCCTCTAATTAAAAGAAGGCAGATCAGCCCAAAGAAGTAAGCTGTTGATAGTCTCATCTGCTACCAAATGTCTCTCTTCCATTTTAGTACAAGATTCAGGAATTGTCGACTTTGTACATTGCAACACCATGAGAGATGTAGCTAAGCTGGAGCATGGCAGTTGCTCAAATGCAGTCCAAGATCACATCCAGAATGGGGTGGGTGGGTACAACAACATAGTAGTACTTTGCAAAAACCTGACAACTGACATGGCCTCATAAAGAAGAAGGGCAGGGTCTGCTCTTGATCACCTCAAGATTACAGAACACATAATAACGGGTTCAAGCCACAGGAAGATAGTTTTTGGCTGAATATCAGGGATAAGTTCTTAACTGTTAGAGCAGCACAACAATGGAACCAATTGTCTTGGGAGGTAGTGAGCCTTTCAATGCTGAAGGCATAAAAAAGAAAACTGGGCAACTACCCATCACATTTGCTTTGATTTTGACTGCTGCATTGAGTAGGGGGTTGGACTTGATGGCAATCTTGGCCATTCCATCTCAACCATTCTATAATTTAATAGTCAACTGCTGAAGAGTTTGCTACAACAGATGAATACACTGTTCGCTCTTTTTAAACTGATCCACACAAAGGCCAATTTGAACCAGACCAACCTTCTTTGCTCATGACGTAGAGTCCCACCACCACCACCACGGCCCATTAAACCATACTGGGGGGCTGTCTGCACTAACAATATAGATATGGTTTTATGGACTGTTGAGAGCATGGTTTTGATTGGGGGGATACATTGTCTGCATGTGTTTCTACTTAGATGTAAAAAAAAAAATCACTTCCTCTGATCCTCCTCAGAGGATCAGAGGAAGCACTTAATTGACAGCTTTAGTGGCTAAAAGGGGTTGTTCACTAATCAAATGGAAGGGGCGTGCCAAATGGCACATCCCTCCTGTTCCTGACCTCAACAGATCCTTTGTCGCCCAATCCACCCCACATCCAAAACGGCTAGTCCAAACGGGCTCTGTGGTTCACAAGACTCAGGGCAAAAGAATACAATCAGGATGAAAAAAAAAGTCATTTTGCTGTTTGACCTAAATTAACCATTGCCTCTAACATTTGTCAATATTGGGCTGGCTTTTCTCATTGAGGTGGACAAAAAAAAAAAATAATCCATGCTGCAGAAACTCTCATACTGAGGGCATCCCAAAATAGGCCGTGGTGAACTGACCCATGTTTTATACATATTGCAGAAGAAAATGAAACAACCCAACTTCCTTCTTTCTTAAGAAGGAGAGGACAATTTCTTTCGAAGATAATTCATTAGAAGAGGTATGTTAATTTAAAAATACCCCATTTCTTAAAGCAAAGCTTATGAAATAACAGATATTAAAACATTCCATTCAACTATAAAGAAAAAAGGGCATTCAAAACAGGAGGTCAGGGGAAACATCCTTCAAAGCATACCCAATAATCTTAAGAGACAGAACTTGATGCATCTTATACTTTCCTAACCTGTGTTAGACAAGGGAGGAAGTTGTATCGACAGTTATGTGGACAGGCAGTGAACTCGGTGAGTGGGTAGGTGTGTATGTGATGAGTTGCTCCTTCATATCGATCCCACAAATGAAGAAGAGTGAAATGACAGTTCAGCTTCTCATCTTTGGCAACGACCGGACCCACCCACCCCCCATTTCATCCTGCAAACAGCTCTGATAAGAAGGGGCAGCCCCAGCCACCTTATTGAAGTAGGAAGTAGGCCAGTTCATTTCTCACTAGGTGCCAGGATACACTCCCCATGAACATTAGTAAATAACAAATTTGACAAAAAAGGGAAGCAGGTTGTTAGCGCAACAAATGGATTTGGAATGTACCCATGCTATGTTTGCTTTCTCTTGTACTCTTGAGCTCAAAACATGATGGTAAGGTAAACAGAAAAAAGCTTCACTAGGGAAACAAAACACACCTCTCTTGCCATCACAGAGCCAATGATCTTAATAAGAGCCGTTCGTACATGTGTTATGGCGTACATCCTAGTGGAAACCAAGAATCTGCGTGGATCCTGGCAATCCAGAGTCTTAGCCTTAAATCAAGCATTAGTCCAAAAATATGCCAGCCCCTCTTGTCTTAAAGTAGCAGTGATCAACAGCACTAGAAGCATTTCTTATCATAATCGGAACAACTGTGAACCTACACAGTCAGGTATTAAAAATACATCACTCAGCTACCAGGGTGTACTGTCTGTGTAAATGTATAGTTTATGTTGCTGTTGGTTTCATGTTTAATATTATTTCCTTTTGAAGTTTATTTTCTTGTTATTGCTGTGTTTGCTTTGTATCCCTTTTTTTTTTTTGGATTTAAAGAAAAAAGAAAAAAACATAACAGGAAGAACTGTGAACTTGCACAAGCAGCTATTTAAAAATACATCACTGAGCATTATTCTGAATGCAAAGCAAACCCCATTACCTCTGCACATCTCAAACTTGTAGGCATCTTAGCCATACAAAAATGACAGGTGCTCAAGCACACATTGATGGTTCCAGACAAGCATAGAGCTTTAGTCTAATAGCTGTCAAATGCAGTCCAAGACCACTCTCTGTAAAGCAGGAACACTCATAAACAGGCAAAAACAATAAGGTGACTAAATGGATGTAGTTTCACCCACACAAACCCTTCCTTGCAACCATTTTAAAATAATGGGATGGGGATTTTCTTTCAAGCATTTGGCCAACATGCCATATCATATAATCATGTAATAGAGAGCAACAAGAGCCTTGGAACACTTTATTTATTTATTTATTTATTTTATTTTTACTTCCCGTCTTCCCGGAGGAACTCTGGGCGGTTAACAATAAGGGTAACACAAACCAATATAAAAACTCAATACAACAATCAGCACAAAATTTAAAAAGTTAAAAAGAAAGAGAAAAAAACAAGATAATAAACAAGATCATTGGCAAGAAGGTGACTAAGGAAAGGGGGAAAAATGTTAAAGGCCGCCAAATGCCTCCTGAAAAAGCCAGGTTAGTGCTTTTTTAAAGGTGGGCAGGGACTGTGCAAGGCGCAACTCACTCTGAAGATGGTTCCAAAGCGAGAAGCCAGCCACAGAGAAGGCATGGTTACGGGTGACCGATTTCCACGCCTTCCTGGGTGTGGCCACTCAGAGTGAGAGCCCCTGCGACATTCTACTGGGCCGGGCCTTTGTGGCACAGTGCTTAAACTCTGCTCATGTCCCAGGTTCAATCCTAGGTAGCTGGCTTGAGGTTATCTCAACCTTCCATTCTTCCGAGGCTGGTGAACTAAGCACCCAACTGGCTGTGGGTGTATGCAATCTATAGCCTGGATAATTATTGCCAATTGCCCAGATAATGATTTAAGCATTATATGACTGTATATAAGCAGCATGCTCTGCTTTTTGCTTTAAAAACTAACAAACATAAAGTAGTTGGAGTTTGAAAATATTCTTTTTTTTCATACTGCAATTCCCAGAATCCTTCAGCAAAGCATGGCCACTTCTGAATCTAGGAAACATGATACATACAATTTTCAAAGCTTTGTAACAGCATTAGAAGACCCAGTTCTAAGAAGAGGAACTGCCTCCACACCCAACATTAAGCATTTTAATTCTGTCTTCAGATGGTTCCCAGGCCAGCAAATAGGGAGGGGGGACAAGTAAGGCGTGTACCTCGGGTGACACAATGGTACCAAAATACAATTGGTACTATTGCTATAGTACAAACAGTATATGTACTTTGCACTATTCTGTGCCTCCCTCCGGGCGGGACGCAAAATCCATGTCTGCCCCGCGTGACACCAACTCTTGTTGCGGGCCTGATGGTTCCCTTCCCAAATGCAACATTATTTGGTAGTTCTCCGCTCCCTCCTCCCAGTTTGAGAACGGTCCGATTCTGTTCCATGTGTATTCAGAGGAAGTAGAGACTGCTGAAAGATTGAAATTTACTTCTCTGCAGAAGGTGATCACATTTTGCAGTATAAAAAAGCACTAGAAAGATATTCTCAATTACTTGATCTGAAGTTTTCGTCTTGCACAAAGCACAGACATCACAAAGAAATACTGGTATCTTTCCTGGTCAAGACTCAGGAGGCTGTTGACGTTAAAGCTGCTCCGCTAGCACAAAATCCACTGCACACTCCCATAGTTAATGTGAGAGCAACAGCCCGCATAGTTTTTTACGCAGGCAATCAATCACACAATCTTTTGCCCCAGTGAATTTGCAAAGGGTTTCCCCTCTGTAACCATTATGACGGATAAAGCCTGAGAAGTCATTGGAGGAGTGACAACCAATACTTTGTAGTCTGCACACCATCAGACCAAAGTTATGTTGTTTAGATGCATCTTACACTGTGTGGGTGTGTGAGCAGATAGGTATGTCATAGCTATGGCACATTGGTCTGGTCCAGTCAAACTATACTATGGTTTGAGGTGAACCTGTAGCAAGCCATCAGCTCAGGTTAACATAGGAGGTTGGTGCCACAATGATTAAAATGGCAGTACTTAGAGATGTAAAATGTCCAGAAATGTAGTTTTTTTGTTGTTTTTCCATGGTTTGAAAATTGCTAGAATTTTTACATCTCTACCAGTACTGCAGTAAAGACTCTGCTGAAGACCAGGGTTTAACCCTAGACTCAGATAGCCTGATCAAGACTGTCTCAGCCTTCCAAGGTTGGCAAACTAGGTACATAGCTTTCTGGGGATCGGGAGCAATGTGTTAATTAAATTAAATAGTAAAACTGTCAGAGAGAGCTTTAAGCACTATGGGACGGTATTTAAGCAGCACACTTTGCTTTCTGTCTGAAGCCTTCACAATGGTTGATCTTAAATATGGCACCGATAGCGTGCCAGTTTCATAAGCTTTTGTGTTAAATTGGTTTGCTCCAACTAACCAAACTGCACCCCATTTGAGTTTGCTTGGAATGTCACTGCAAGCTGCAAGTTAATCTAAAATAGCAGAAGAACATCTACTCCTCATGACTGGAGAAGAGCAAGACATTTGACAAGGGTCTTCCTAAAATACTTAACTATGGTTTCACCTTACATCCCAATGAGCCCAATAAAAAGGTATATATGACAACACTTAATACAACACAGATAAGCCAATTGTAATATGTTCAGCTCTAATACAACTGAAAAGCTACGCACAGTATTTCACTTGAAGAAAGCAAGTTAACATTCAAGGGAAGGCGTTGTTCATTTCCAAATGAAGATATGTAACTTCATTATGTTAATCTCATTGATTTCAATAGGATACACTTCTAGCCTCAGTACTTCATGAATGGGGTTTTCTCTCATAAGGCTTACTTGCATAGTTCTCCCATTTTTGCAAGGTATAAAAGCTCAACCTCCGGAAAACAGCAAAGAAAGCCCAAGTATATGGGTGTGGCCTTTTATCTGATCATAGTTTTCCCCCCAAAAGAACACTTTGAATCAATGCATTAACAGGTCAACTATTAATCATTTTCATAATTCTTCCCTTAACAGAAGGCAAAGGTTTTAAAATGGAACAGTAAAGAAAGTGTATAACACTTCCAGCTCATGTTGAGTTTTATTAGAAAGGTCACTATTTAATTTCAGTTCAAGGTATGTTCTTTCAATGACTTAATTTAGCTGAAAGGGAGGCTAGTAGGTTTTTTAAAATGTTATATTAAATCCTTCAACCCATTTGACCATTCACCCATGAACCAAGGCATCCCCCAAATCTTTATCATGTGGCAATAAAAATATTATTCTACAAAATCAGAATGTTCAACAATCATACAGGTGGGTTTTATGTAGTCCTTTACAAAGAACAAAAACAAAACAAAACCCCACACCTGCCAATTCTCAATTCCTCCTTCAAGAAAAGTCAAGTCTAACTGAAAACTAGTTTCAAAGCCAGTTGTTTTATCTATCAAAGTAAATTCTAAGTTGGTACTATTGCAGGAATATTAAAAAAAAACTTCCATTAAACAAAGAATCAGAAACAAAGCAGCATTATTTCCACCTCAGCCATTAAAACATCTACAGTTCAGATATACAGAGTGTCAACATGCCCTAAAACTACCATTCAAAAAAATAACGGCACAGGATCAAGTAACTATCAGGAGACTTAATGGGTTGGGTGGAGGCATTTAAAATGTAACTGATTCTTCCCATTTATGTCAAAGCAAAATAATTTAAATTGTCTAGAATTGTTCTAACAACAGGAACCCAAACAAGTATCTCCATCCAAATAAGTCTAGGAAAGGAGGCAGAAAATTTCCTATTAAAGGTCTCACCTATTCTGAAGGTGAAAAAAAAGCTTCTCTACTGAATACAGAAACAATTAAAACACACATAAAGCTATAAGATGAGGAAGGCTGATTTATTTTCTAATAATTTTTGTTCTGATTAGAATTATTCTGATCAAATTTAAAAAGTGTTTTTGAATTACCTTTCTTTAAAAATTAGACAATTAATATTAATGAAAACCCTTACGGGCTAGAAACACAAAGGGGGCACCTCACATAAGAAGCGGAGAGTTTGTTCTGCTAAAAATCCAAGACTATTCCGAGAAAGAGATTATTTAGTCAGAAAAACCTGAGGTTATTCTCAGATTATTCTGAGAAAGAGACTCTTCTGTCCCATCACAGCACAAACTGTTCTGCTCACCTGCAGCTCTTAAAAACCGCAGCCCTGGCCCTTCCTGAAAGCAAAGCTTTTAAGGGCTCCGAAATCTCAGCTCGTTTGTGAATTTCCGATCAACTCTCAACCCCCCCCCCCGCCCCATGCATGACAAGATGGGCAAAGCAGCAAGGAAACTGAGAAAGCAGAAAAGAACAACGGGCACCGATTACCTGAAAATATCTGTCAAAAGATACAAAGTGCAAGGAAAACTCTGGGATCAACGTGCAGCCAAGATGCCTCTCGACTGAGACCCCAAAAAAGGAGCAGCGGGAAGAGAGCAAGGAGCAAACGGAGGTATCCTGAAGGGAGACAAAGAACCAGAAAGTAGCATCAGCTCCATCACAGTGAGCTTCCTCCAACAGCTGCCCCTGGAAAGGTAAAAAAAAAAAGGACATAAGGTTTGCATCCTAAAGTGAGCACTACCCATCCCAGCCCACGTCTTGCCATGGGGCGGGCTTGCATCTCTCCTTTCAAACCTCCCAGCCACCCCTCTCCACCCCTGTCTGTGCACTGGAGGAGAGGAGAAAGCAGGAGGCTACCCCAGCCCATTTTCATCATCTTCATCCTCTTCCTTCCAGCCACAAAGTGGGTTTTCTCCCTTTTTTTCTGGAAATCCCCTGCTCAAACATGCTTCCTTCCACTGAGGGGACTCCTCCCATTGTTGCTGGTGGCTCTGTAGGTCACCATCCTCATCGTCACCAGAGCAGTAACCTTGACCAGCAGCAGTCCTGGAGGATGCTAGCCTGGCTCTTTTTCCATCCCAAGCAAGCCTCTTTAAAAAAAAGTGTGGAGAAAGCACCTCCTCAAACTCGCAGGATTTTTTTGCTGAACTTGGGAAACCTCACAACGAATCCATAAGTAGGAAGGAAGGGTGGGTTGAAACCTCAGGAATTAAATTCTTCACCCCACCCCACCCCAAATTAGAGAAATAATATTAACAAGGTCAAAAACATGACTTTTCTGCATATATTTTTTTTGCCCACGAATCCTGTAGCCCAGGCAATTTTAATAGTATTTTTAAAACACATAGAATAAAAAGGAGTTAAAATATTAAATGATTTCGTACACAGAAGCGCACCCAAGCAAAACAAAACTAGATTTGTTGGTTTTTTTAAAAAAAATCATTAAAGTAGCAATCAATTAAGAAATCTCCAGATCACATCCCCTTGACAGAGGACTGCTGGCATTGTTATTCTTATCCTCTCCCCTTTATTTCTCCCACCTGCTCTACTAGCTTCTGTCTCTCTGTCTCTCTTTACTCTTCTACAGCCCGCCTGCTACAGCCCTTTTATTATTAGGAGGGGGGGGAAAGAGGTAAGAGGGAGGGAAGGGACAGGCGCTCAGTCACTCACTCTCCGCTCCGCCAATCGCCTCGTGGCGGCCCGCTGAGCCCCGCCTACCCCGTGTCCAAACCAGCCAATGGCCGGGCCGGAGGGCCAGGGGCGCTCGTCCTCTTTTTCGCTTTGTCGCAGTGCAGCGGCCTTCTCCCCACGCCGCCCGCTCCTCCCCGCCCCGCCCCGCCCCGCCGCGTCTGGTCGCCTAGCAACAGGGGGGACTTGGGCCTAGCGCTACCTCCGCGGCGGGCGAGCCTCGGGGCCAGGTTGGCCCTCTGAGGGAGGGAGGGACGGACGGACGGACGGACGGGGCGAGTCGGGAGGGCTGGTGGCTAGGCGGGCGAAAGGAAGAAGGGAAAGAAGCGCGGAGAAATGGGCAGCCCCGGGCACGCGCCCCGCCCGAGGCGGGTACACGCGCTGCCAGCGGCTTCCCCGGAGCGTGACGTCACGCAGGGGCCAACCGCCGTTCTCTGACGTCACTTTTAAAATGTGTTTTAGAATTCGGAGCATGGCTCGGGAAAAATACAGCTCCCAAGTCACGGCGAGGCTTACAACTAATTAACTTAGTTAACTTAGTTAACTAATTGGCTAAAGACCAACCCCACAGGGTTGTGGTGACGACAAGAGAGAATAATGTGCATGTCTACTGGAAGCAGCCGAGGAAAGTAATTTTTGAGAGGATGCAAGTTATCAACAAAACAAAGGACAAGTTTTTTTAAAATATATTTTTATTGCTTCTATGGCCCTTATAAGGCAAATGATCTCATTTTGTACCATAATTTTATGATTAGCGATTCTGGAGAAATTTTATTTATTTATTTATTTATTTATTTATTGGCTTCTGACTTTCTCCTCAAGAGGAACCAAAGAGCCTCCAAGATAAAAGCAAACAATATTGAATACTAGATATATACTGTAAACCAATTTTTTAAAAAGGTATTGGAAAAACAACAGTTTCTTAGGCCACCCGTTAATGGGAAAAGAAAAGAAAAGAAAAGTGGTCTGCTTATATACCGCCCCATACCACTACAAGTAGTCTTTGGGCGGTTTTACAGTTTTGAATTATAGTATGCAGGCTACATACCAAAGAGAGGTCTTTACCTGCTGGTGGTAGTGCCTTGGGAGCAATGGCAGGGAAGGACTTCTCTGGGTTGCTCTTCAGATGCACCTGGGAAGGTGATGGGACCAAGAGAAAGGCTTCTGCTGATGATTTTCAAAACCTGAGCGGGCTCATAGTGAATGCCGAGCTTGGTCTGAGCTGGTGCATGGAGGTGCTAACCTGGCTGGGGAAAGTCCATGAATTATTTACCATTGTATTCTGGCAAGGAAAAAACAGAGAGTGCTCAGTTATTTTTCTTATATAGTTCAATTAACAAAGTGCTGATGCTGATGGGTGGGAAGAGAGGGTTCTGCATATCCCAGGGGCCAAGGAGGTCAGTCTCGGCTCTTGGGCATTGAACACTCATTATTAAATCAGGGAATGCCCCCCTGAAATTCACAGTGAGGTCTCCCATCTCCCATTACTGCTTTATGCCTAGAAATACATTCCACCTGCACTATCTGTTAGAGCTCCTTAAGTGAGGGCTAGCAGTCACGACAGTTAGGGAAAGGTGTGGTTTTTGGAGTACAATTCCTGGGTTCCCCCAGCCCACATGGTCAGTCCATGCCAGCCTTCAAAAAAGCACTTAAGACCTTGCTTTTTAGAGAGGCATTTGGCAACCATTAGTTTTTTTTGGGGGGAGGGAGGTTGTGCCACCACCTTGATCGATCATTATTACAGTGGTACCTTGTATAAAGGAATTAATTTGTTCCAAATGAAATTACAGTATGTTAAGCAAATTTTCCTTTATACAAATTCCCATAGGAGTGCATTGAAAACAGAGTGATCCCAATTTTATGTTGTATGGATTTTCCCCATAGGCAATTCTGTTAAGCAAATTTTCCCTATCTCCAGAAATTTTTATGTTGTACAAATTTTATGTTATACAAGCTGTTTGTTATACAAGGGTCCACTGTATTAGTTTTTGGGTCCCCCCCCCTTTTGCTTATGTGCTTAAGTAACTTGTTTTAGCACTGTCACCAGGGGAAAACAAACTTTAAGTAGGCTTTTCCAGTTGTTGTACTTACTTTTCAATGTAGAAGACAAACCCAAGAAAGCAGTGCTTGGGAATAGGCACAGTTGGGGTGGACTCTAAATGTGCCTTCTATTCCTGGTTGCCCAGAATCAAATTATTATGTTTTATTGATATGCTAAAAAGAATAGCTAAAATATCGAGGATTTACGTATTAATTTATTACTCCAGATTATCTCCAGGTTAAAATTTTCCAGTTGGCTTTTTCTAAAGACTGACAATTTTCAGCCACAGAAGTCATGAATCATGCAGCGTCCCAGTATTTGAAAAGAAATGTGTTTGCTGTTAATGCTCATGAACCATTCCGTATGCAAATTGCAATCAAGCCAAGGGTTCCACCATGTGTTATTGGTGTGGCCGCTGGACTCCAAGAAACAAGGTCATCTGTGAGAGTTGGGAATGAGCCTATGATGGAAAGAAAAGCTCATATCAGTAAATCGTTGCAGGTAGGAAATTATTCTTCCCTGTTTAGAATCTAAGTACAAAGTACTGTATATGTAGATAGAGACAAATAGATAATCAAATCCCAATGGATGCAAAACTGAAATACAGTAATACCTCGGATAACAAATGCCCTGATAATGAAATTTTTGGATAACGAATCAATTTCCAGGCATAGGGCTGCCTCGGATAACAAATGTTCCCTATGGGCTGCCTCAGATAATGAATTTTCCTATGGGCTGCCTTAGATAATGAATTTTCCTTATGGATTGCCTCAGATAACGAATTTCCAGCATGCATCACTAAAAAATAATTATCCAGCTGCATCACATCTGTACCTTTAAAGTGCTCTTTATAGAGTTTTGAGCAAAAAAAAAGTGTATTTTTCCAAAGCTCTGGAATGGATTAATCGGTTTACCATTAATTATCCGCGTTTCAGATAACAATTTTTTTTTTGAGATAACAAATTGCCTCGGAGAATGAATTAAATTCGTTATCCAAGGTACCACTGTAGATGGCTCTGAAACATAAGCAAAAAGTATTTAGATTCTTACACTATACTCAATAGATGTGATGTGACTTTGCATGCTAAATTCTATCCCCAAACTGAGATTAGCAATATTGAAAGAAAGAAAGAAAGAAAGAAAGAAAGAAAGAAAGAAAGAAAGAAAGAAAGAAAGAAAGAAGCCAGTAATGGCAAACAAACCATTAAATGGTCTTCAACTTGCAAATAGTAACTGTTTAAATTTCCTGAAAATGTTTAATAGTATTTTCTTTACATTAAACAGTCAGGAGCTGCAGAATATCTAATGTTTTATATTTCATTATTAAAAAGTCACAGATCAGCTCAGAAATTGAACACAGGCTGGGAGATGATAGGAAACAATGACAGGAACGTTGCTATTTGGGTACAATGTCATGTAGATACATTGTCAATAGTGAGAAATCAAAAAATGGTGGTACTACACAAGAGCCATTGTGAAAGCAGCCTTACAGTTCATTCCTGTAACGTTATTTATTTATTTATTTATTACTTATTTACTTATTGTTGAGTACAGTATTTTTACCCCACCTTTCTCCTTGGAAAAGGACCCAAGGCAGCCCATTGATATTAGTGTAGATATTCCTAGGGAAGAGATTAGAAATATATTCTAAATAGGAAGTTTCCTGAAATTAATTATTTTGTTGCAGCAACAAAGGTTACCTACCTTATGTTACACCTGCTCCTTAACAAGAATAAGTGTAAACCTTTAAAAATAATTTTCTAAGCACTGAATCAGTGGGGATTTGGTGAGTCAACTGTTCCATTTCATTGAATCAAATGGGCCTACTGTAATTGCAGCTTACTATGCTAAAGTAAAGGACTCATATAGAGGGACATATAGGTCACTATTTGGATTGCTTTTGGTGTCATTTAGTTCAAATCAAATTACGGCATCCACATGTGTTTTAACATAGAGCAGTCCATCCCAACCCTTTTAAGAGTTTATTTATTTGTAATTTTTACAGTATTTTTTCATCTATAAGACTATATTTTTTTCTTAACTTGTTATACTAAAAAATTAAGGGTAATCTTATGCAGAGACGAAACCCAAGGAGAGAGCTGCACAGTTGCAAAACTGTAATTTTGGGTTGGAAAAGGGGGGCATCTTATACATAGGGACATCTTATAGATTGGAAAATACAGTATATACTGCCCAACCTAGTATAATAACTACTCGGGTAGTTTATATAACATGAAATCACATTTATATAACTTGACCAAAAATAAAATAGTAGGTTCAAGGTGTTGACGTTAACATATAAAACCCTATAGGGCTTGGGACCTCAGTATCTGGGGAAGTGTATTCCCCCCGATAAATCCATCCCGTTCTACACAATCCTCCCAGTCCGTCATGCTGCAGGTGGCCACCCCAAGGCAGGCCAAAGGGACAACAACAAGACACCCTACCTTTTTGGTGGTGGCCCCTGAAATGTGGAACCACCTGTCTGCATAAATAAGACAGGCTCTCTCCCTACTCTCCTTTTGAAAGGCTGTGAAGACCTATTTATTTGCAGTGGCCTTCCCCAGTTAGTGGGTTTTATTTCCTTCTTCCTTTCTGCCCAACCCCTCCACCAGCCATCTGAGAGGGGGCACATTTTTATTCTGGGTTTTATTTTAACCCCCCCCCCAAGAAATCTGGGGATATTTCATTTTAAAATTTCACTTTTAAATTCTCATGGGCAGGATGAGGTGTTTGCTATCTAACAGGCTCTGTTAATGGCTGTTTTAAATGTATATTATAAAGCAAAAGCAAAGTGTTCTTCTTATATACCTCCCCATAGCACTTCAAGCACTCTCTGGGTGGTTTACAGTTTTTTTATTTTTTTTCCAGTATATTTTTATTAAAGAATTTTGGTATACAAAAAAAGAAACAAATTCAAAACATTAGTACTACAAAATCAATCTACCACTAAAATTTGACTTCCCTCTGTTCTTTCCTTGGTTTTAGCGTTATTCATCTCCTAGCCTTCCTTTCAAACAAACCCCTTTTATATACTTATAAAAAAGATTTGAAAAATAAGTAATAAACCCTCGAGCTCTATCCTAATCCGGTAAGAGTCTTTAATTCCTTGCAATGAGTCTCCATGTAGTTCTTAAATTTTTGCCAGTCATTTTGGAACTTCTGGTTATCTTGATCCCTCAGTCTGCACGTTAGTCTGGCCATCTCTGCAAAGTCCAATATTTTCGCCCTCCATTCATCCAAAGATGGTATATACGTTGTCTTCCAGTTCTGTGCCAGGAGCATTCGTGCCGCTGCTGTTGCGTATAAAAATAGAGTCCTATCTGCTCCTTTGATTTCATTATCCACCAACCCTAACAAAAAAAGTTCAGGTCGTTTTGGGAATGTACACTTTAACATCTTTTTGAGTTCATCATATATCAGTGCCCAATATTCTTTCACTTTTTCACAAGTCCACCACATATGATAAAAATCACCTTGCTTCTCCTTACATTTCCAGCAGTGGTCATCTTTCATCCTATACATCTTTGCTAACTTCGTTGGAGTAATATACCACCTATACATCATCTTCATCAGATTTTCTTTTATCAAGGTACATGCGGTAAACTTTATATTCTTTTTCCACAATCTTTCCCACACATCTAGCTCAATATTATGACCCAGATCCATAACCCATTTTACCATACATTCTTTGACTTGTTCATCTTTTAGGTTCAACTCCAACAGAAAGTTATATAATCTAGTCAGCAGTTTCTTTTTTGGGCCCATGATTATGGTTTGGAACCTAGATTCCTTCTCTCCAAACCCAGACACCTTTCTATCTTTCTGAAAAATGTCATTTAGTTGATGGTACTGAAACCAACCTGTTAACTTCTCTTTCAACATATCATAAGATTTCAGTCTGGGACCTTTTTCTGAAAAAAATAACACATCACCATATGTGATCCCCACTCCTTCTTTGTCTTTCCTCATGATCACCAGTGCCTCAAATGGGGATAACCATCTTGGTGTATGTCTTTCTAAAAGAGGTTTTAACCGTTCCCAGACCTGAAGTAATGACTTTCTAATTACATGATTCATAAAACTTTTATGCACTTTCACTTTATCATACCAAAGATAAGCGTGCCAACCAAATCTGTTATCATGACCTTCCAAATCCAATATATCATCATCAACTAAAGTGATCCAATCTTTTATCCAACCGAGGCAGGCCGCTTCATAATACAATCTCAAGTCTGGCATGGCAAATCCTCCCCTTTCCTTAGCATCTGTTAATAATTTAAATCTTATTCTGGGTCTTTTACCTTGCCAGACAAATTTAGACAATATCTTCTGCCATTCTTTAAAGTGACCTATCCCTCTAATTATTGGTATCATTTGAAACAAAAATAACAACCTTGGTAGCACGTTCATCTTTATCACCGAAATTCTTCCCATCAACGACAAATTCAATCTATTCCATGTTTCCAAATCTCTCTTAATCGAGTTCCATACCTTATTATAATTATCCTCAAAGAGATTTAAGTTCGTAAGAGATAAGTTAATTCCCAAATATTTGACTTTTTTCACCACTGAGAGGGCGGACAATTTTTCAAATTCTTCACAATCTTTCTTTGTTACATTTTTCAATAAGACCTTCGTCTTATTCTTATTCAATTTAAAACCGGCTAGATTACCAAATTCTTCGATTATTTTCATCACCTCAGTAATACTTTCTTTTGGATTCTCTAACGTCAGGACCAGATCATCAGCAAACGCTTTTAATTTATATTCCTTATCCCCCACACGTATACCTTTAATTGTCGCCATGTCCCTCAGTTTGACTAACAATACTTCCAGTACAGTAATAAATAACAATGGGGACAATGGGCACCCTTGTCTCGTACCTTTCCCAATCGGGAAACTTTCTGTTATCACATTATTAATCAATAAACTTGCGGTTTGATCCTTATATATTGCATTAACACCATTCCAAAACTTTGTTCCCACTCCCATATTTTCCAAATTCTTTTTCATAAATTGCCAAGAAACATTATCAAAGGCTTTTTCAGCATCAATAAATATCAAAGCAGCTTGTTTCTCTTTCCTGACTTCCAGATACTCTATTATATCAATTATATTTCTCATATTATCTTTCATCTGTCTGCCAGGAAGAAACCCCGCTTGATCTTTGTGTAATAACTCAATTAAAACCCTTTTTAATCTATTAGCTAAAACATCGGCAAATAATTTATAGTCTCCATTCAAAAGGGAGATGGGCCTATAATTTTTAACATCTGTCATATCTGAGTTCTCCTTTGGAATCAGTGTTATATACGCCTCCTTCCAAGTATTAGGTATGACTCCTTTTTCAAGAACTTCGTTCATGACCTCCACCATTATTGGTAACATTTCTTCTGATAGTTTTTTATAATATTTTGCAGTCAAACCATCTGGGCCCGGTGATTTTCCAGTTTTCGCCCTCTCTATTGCACTTTGTACTTCATGAGGGGTAATTTTCTCATTCAGTATCGACACTTGATTTGTTGAAATTTTTTTCAGTCCATTCTCTCTTAAGTATCTGTCAATCTGTTCCGGGTTTTCTTTTTTCTTCGTATATAGATTTTTGTAAAAGTTCCTAAACACCTTTACAATTTCTTTTGGATCTTCCACTGTTTTTTGATCTACTACTAATTTGTTCACAACCTTTTGTTTTTGCTTACATCTTAGCTGCCAAGCCAGCAATTTCCCTACTTTATTTGCCGATTCAAAATTCCTTTGTCTCATCATCTTCACCTTCCACTCAATTTCTTGATTAATAATCATCGACAACTGAGTTTGAAGCATCTTTAGTTTTTGAGTCCATTTCTGTTCCTTTGGCTTTTCCACCAATTTCTTCTCAGTCTCTACCAATTCTTTTAAAATCTCATTTCGTTTCTTTTCTTTCTGTTTCTTCTGATATGCATTTCTTTGAATAAAGAGGCCTCGCATAACAGCCTTACTAGCATCCCATACGACATTTGTTGGTGTTTCTCTTCTCCAATTGTCTTTCAAATAGTCTCTGAAAGTTTTTTTCGCTATCTGCCAGGTTTCAGACTCATCCAGTAAGCTTTCATTTAGTCTCCAACGGTATAATCCTTGCATTTTTGTTTTGATTTCCATCACCATTGCATTATGATCTGAAATCGTTTTGGGTAAAATTTCCACTTTTGTCACTCTATGTGAAATATCATTAGGGACAAATATATAATCAATTCTTCCCCAACTCTGATTCGGTTCAGAAAAAAACGTGAACTGTTTTTCCATTGGGTGTCTCAGTCTCCAAATGTCAGTCCATCCAAAATTTTCAACTAAGTCATAAAAGGATTTCGGTAATTTCCCTTCTGAGCCTTTCCTTTTCTGAGATCTATCCAAATCTGGCATCATTACTCCGTTACAGTCTCCCATCAGAAAGAGTTTTTCATCCATATAATCTAACAGTCTTTGTTCTACCTCTCTATAAAATTCTAGTTTCCTATCATTTGGCGCATAAATGCCTACAATAAAAAATTTTTCAGATTGCCAAGTGATTTGCACCATCAGAAATCTACCCTCTTCATCTTTCATAATCAACTTAGGTTCCAGTTTATGTTTTGCATATATTACTACTCCTCTTTTCTTCAATTTATCAGATGATACAAATTCTTGTCCCAAAATTTTGTTTTTTAAGATCTTCATGTGTTTTGTTGCAACATGTGTTTCTTGCAGACAAATCAAGTCCAAATTTTCTTTCTTCAATAAATGCGTGATTCTATTTCTCTTGGTCTTTTCATTCAGACCATTAACATTCCAAGTCAATACTCTCAGCGCCATTGTAGGTTTCAAATTAAATATATTTTTATCAATCTCTATTCAGATATTGGCCATGGCTAAATCAGCTTTACCTTCTTCCTCCTCAGAGAGTTCTGACTCCTCATCCTCTACCTCTTCCTCTTCTTCAGATGATTTATCACCCTCTTTCGATGGTTTTCTATACCCAAGTTCTTCTCCATATTTTCTCAGAAATTTCCCTATTTCCGACTCAGATGTTATTTTAAATCTTTTCATCTTATAAATGAAGGACAGACCTTCTGGGAACTCCCAGCGAAATCTCAGACCATTTCTTCTCAACGTTTCTGCCAGAGATTTATAACTTCCTCTTCTTCTCAAGAAATGGAGAGGAATCTCCTTATATATCAAGATCTGTTGACCATCAATCACAAACCGATTGTCATAACTGTGTTTCAGAATTCTATCTCACACGGCCATGGATGTCAATGACACAATGACATCGCCTGGTGTCTTCTTCACTCTCAGTTTCTTTGATCTGACTGCAATTCTGAACACTTGGGAGATTGCATCAGCTACCTCTTGTTCCTGCCATCCAAGCCATTTCGTCAATTCCGTTATTACTTTGGCCTTAATATCTTCTCCTTCCTCCCATGGGATCAGACGGAAACGGAGATTCTGTTGCCTTTGTCTCATTTCAAGAAAGGCAAGCTCCTCAGCCATTTTCCTTTGCGCAATCTCTACTTCTGACACTCCTGTTCTATTCTTCTCTGTTTCTTCTCTGCATTGTTTAACCTCTGTCTGCACTTTCTTCACTTTAGCTTCTATATTCTTTGTTTTCACCGCTAAATCTTTCACTTGAGCTGAGAGCTCCCCAACTGCCTCTTTTATTTGTTTCTGCATGTCTTCCTTTAGTTCTGACAACTTCTGGTCCATACTTTGTTCACTTCTTTCAAATTCTCTCCTTATATGTATCATTAGTCCTTCCCATTCCTTGCCCTCTTCTTGTCTAGAATCTCTTCTCTGTGTTAAAGGTGTCGTCTTCTTCTTCTCTGCCATCCCTTCTATTCAAATAGGACACAATTTAACCACGTATTAAGATTAATTCATTCAATAAACCACCATAACCTTTAACCAATCGAATTAATCCATTAGTACTCCATTAATATTAATATTAATTTATATTTACCCAATTGCCATCAGTGATATTAAGTTTGTCTATTCTAACTTCATTTTAACTTTTTCCAACTTTAAGTTGTCTGAATATCAAATATTATAGTTTATAACAATTTATCAAATTTTATCTAATTTTCTACATAATCAAACACTTTCCCTTCAATACAATGTTCAGAATAGGTTTTATATGCAATAATTTTCCAAATCCACCAGATGGCGCTCTAACACAAAAAATGAATTTCTCAGCCAGTGTCCAATACGATGATTATTTAAATCCACCAGATGGCGCTCCAACCTAAAGAATGAGATTCTCAGTCTCAGAGCACAGAGTTGAGAATTGCTGTTGTGTCTATCCTTAGTCCTTCGTCCTTGAGCCAGGGGAACAAAGGAAAAAACATGCAGGAATTTAGGTTCGTTTCTACTGCAGTCAAACAAACAATAAAATCCACCAAGAAACCTTTAAAAATTAAGAGTTGGGAAATATAAAATAAAATAAAATAGGGAAATTCTTCAGCTCTTCACAGCCTAATCCGAAAGAAGTTGTTTAATGTATCCAAGAGAAATATATTTTCACTGCTTCTAGAGGTCTAATCCAATTAAGAAAAGAGAAAGAAAAAAACCAAAGAACTCCAGTTTGTTGTAACGGCTTCCAGCCCGCACTGTTGGAGTCCTTTAAAATGTAAAATCCAGCCACCTTTCCGTCACTCAAGTCCCTCTAAGTCCTCCACAAGGAAAAAAAAAAGAAAAAAGGAAAGAGGGTGGAATTCAGCTGTTAATTCTCACAAGTCTCTGGAAGTGTAGAGTCAAAAAAAAGAAAGGGGGGGAAGGTAGCTTCCAACACCAGAGTCTTTAAAAGTCTTTAAAATCTCCCCCTTCCACCCCCCACGCTCTCCTCTATTCAAATTTCACACCGTCTCTTCTCAAAACAAAGAGCGGGGGGAGGTTTCAAAACACCAGTCCTGAAATGCAGACTTTACGATCAAACTTTCCATGTCCCATTTTTCCTCCCGTTCAGTTTAAATATTAGATTAAACTCACTTTGCAAATGAAGGGATGTCTCTTCTGCCCTTACCGCTTGGTTTCGGTTTGCATTCACGAAGGAGAGACACGGCTATTTCCTCCACCACAGTCCGAACAGATTCCGATACAAAAAACAGCAGGCTCTCGTTTCCTCCGGGCGTAATCCTTTATCTTCAAAGTGGCCGTTTAACAGCCTAACTTGATTATCCCTCCGATAGAAACGATTTTTAGAGTTTTTGGAGGTTGAATGGCTCCCTGCCAAGACTAAATGAGGCTTCACTGCACAGGAGTAGCGGTCGAGAAAGTGCTGCAACTCGATCTTTCCCCCCCAATCCCTCCGGATCGGGGGTGAAAAGAGAGTCGCAAAAGGCAACAGCTGATACCCAGACCCTCAGGGCCCCTCCCTGAGGTTAATAGGGGTCGCGTAGCCCTCGCGAATCCCCTTTAAACCTCCTGTGAGCTCTGGGGGTTCCACGAAGGAGCTCCCCTAGCGTCTTGCACAGTCGGCCATCTAACCGGAAGTCGGTTTACAGTTTTTTTAAATCATGCAGGCTACACATTGCCCCCCCCCTTCCAGTAAGCTGGGTACTAATTTTACCCACCTTGGAAGGATAGAAGGCTGGGTCAACCATGAGCTGGCTAGCTGGGATTGAACCCCAGGTCATGAGCCCAGTTTTAGCTGCAGTACAGGCATCATAACTAGTGCACCATGAGGCTTATAAAACCTTTTAATTGGATTTTAATTGAAGCTGTATCTTTTTAATATTGTAATCTATGACTATTTCGTAAACCATCCCAGGTAGTGCAGTTTGCACTAAGGGCTTGGTATAGAAATATAAATAAATAATAAATAAATAAATGAATAAATAAATAAATATCATCTCCCCTAATTAATCGAAGAATGTTAACTGAAAACGCAAACATCTGCTGACACTTAAAATACAAATACAACTCTTAACAAAATGGGAAAAGCTATACCCACACAAACTGAATAGACACAATATAACAAAAATACAGTGTAACAAAATGTAACAAGATATAGTGACAAGATAAATTATGCTGAGGTGTTGTTGAAGGCCTCCCTAAACAAATCCGCATTGAGTTATCTACTAAAGATCATAGGGAGGAGGCCTGTCCAACTTATAACCAAAGTTTGTTCCATAAAGAGGATGCCACGACTGAGAACATCCAGTTCTTGATTGAACTTTATTTTGCTTCTGTCAGGGAAGGAATCCTCAATAGTAAAACCTGGGAGGATGAGGTTGACCAGATTGATATTATTTGGGAGAAGCTCTGACAAGTAATGAGGTCCTAAACCATTAAGGGCTTTTGGTTTGAAAGCTAACCAGGAGCCAGTGGAGGCAAACCAGGATCGGGGAAATAGAATCAAATTTCTTAGTCCCTGAGATTAACATGGTTGCTGTATTCTGGACCATCTTCAAGGAAAGCCCCACATAGGGAGTGTTGTGGTACTCAATTCTTCATTTTTCCTGCTCCTTTTTGGTACATTACTACATGGCTACATTTTGGGCACAATTCAAAGTGTTCCTAGTTATCATGTTCTATAGCCTGTACAGATAGTTAGTTTGTACCAAAAAAAGAACTGGGGGTGTGGTTCACTGAAGTGATAAGTTACCCTTTGACTTATTTTATAGGTTGTAGTATTAAAACAGACAGTTTTTAGAAAAGCCTTCTCTATTTTAATCTACTATTTAATTCAAATACAACCAATGCTATTGATGTTATCTGTTCTAGATAAACAAGATACATTGGTTGTATTATATTACCATGCTAGGTAGATGCATTGCTGTTCTGTTATGTCACTTTATTTAACAACAATAGCAGCAGCAGCAGCAGCAGCAGCAGCAACAACAACAACAACAACAACAACAAGGAAAGTCATTGAAGCCAACTGAACATGAGCTTCAGGGAAGGTTACAAGAAGGGAAGGGTCAAACTGGACTGATCCAAAGACCTGTCTGGGCCCTTCTTATCAGAGAAGAAAGACCTATCGGTGTGAATTAACCAATCATTCAAGTGAGAGTTAAAATAGATTGCACTAAAGATAATCTTTTAAGCATTTATCAGACCGCCCCAACTTTGTCCATCAGGACATGCCCTAAGTTGCAGTTAGAATATGCCCATTTGAGTAAATGAAGTGACTCAGCAGCCACCACTACCACCATTGTTGATTCAGTGGGCCTAATCTAGTACTGTATTACCTGCTGCACTAAACAACAGGATTTTAGCCACTATTGGTATTTTTGTGTACTAATAACATTACTTGGGTTTGTATTAACTAAAGTCAATTCCTTTGTTTAAGAACAGGCATGCCTAGGTGAAGACAACAATTCTTTGGAAGTGTACAAAACCTTAGAGAAGGAAAATCAGCAACTCAAAAATACTCTAAAAGAGAAGGATGTAATTATATCAAGATTAATGAAAATAATTGAAAATCAGGTACTGCAAATTGATGTTTACATCGCTACATTGAGAAGACACCTTGGCCAGGGAAGGGGGCAACTGCTTTCACAGCCCAACCACCTCATGGCACCCAGGAAAGGGCATGCAGGGATGCTTCATTTGACTTTACAGCCTGGTCCTTATGTCTTTGACTCCTCAATCCCCATGGAGGAAAATCAGCTCTCCCAGCTAAATCTTGGCCAAACTGAGTGGACTAATGCAAGACTTTCTCAAAGCAGCAGAGGGTCCTGTATTCTGGAGGTCCAAAGAAATGTCCACTGCACCCTCTGACATTGTTTGAACTCCTGTTGCTTAGTATAGTCAGACAGAACTAGAGTAGACCCATAGGATCAGTATAGATTTGGTGAGTCAATTTTGTCCATGAGTTCCACTGATTTAAATAGGCCGCTTTTAGCTGTGATTTACTTCAGCACAGTATGTCCTGACTAATTTAGTGGTGACTTACTACATTAAACAAGAATTCAGCCATTGTTTGCTTAAAGTTTATGGGGGAAAGGCAGTGGTAACTGCTGAGAAATTAATTTCAGCATGCTCAGCAATACATGCACGGCATTGATTCCCAACAAAGTCTAGCTTTCTTTGACAGGTGTCATTGGACAGCCAGTGCTCTGAGGCAGGAAAGAAGACACCCCAGAAGGGGGTGAGGGAGGTTACAAATACCCATTTCAGAGCAAGTTCCCCAACCAAGAAACCTTTAGCATTCCCTAAGCATACCTAGCACACAGGTACAACAACATACATACAAGTTGCAAAAATATATTGAAGTGAGGGAAATATCAATCACACTGACCTCTTGGGATCGGCTCTAACCGCTGTAAGGGTTATTGAGCTGATGTAGAGAAGTGTTTTGTGTAATCAGACATATTACTACATTTTGCTGTTAATAATTGTATACCACACAGTAACAACTGAATTAAATTATATGTCTGTCCAAAGTATAAGTATAAGAACATAAGAACAGCCTTGCTGGAACAGGCCACAGCCTCATCCAGTCCAGCATTCTGTCTCACACAGTGGCTCGGCATTTGCTTCAGGGTATTCCCAAGCAGATGTCTTCACCTGTTTACGATCCCCCGCAAATGGCCTTCCTTTTGAGAAAGGAACAGATGAAAAGTGGGTCCCAGGACCAGTGGCTCTGTCTCAACATACACAAAAGGCATCCCAGTTTTGATATGAAAAGTTCAACACCCCGTCCTATGCATATTTACTCAAACATAAGACTGCTTGAGATCCACGGAGCTTAGTCCTGCATGCATGCCCACGGGGTGCACTGCAACCAGTAAAGGAACTTGGCTACCTTCACCCCAAATCAGTCTAACTCGAATCTTGGCACATGCATAAACTTTTCAGCCTTCAGTCCACCTGCACCACTCTCAAGAAGGTTTCCTGTTTCTACATAAATGGTGGCAATTCAGCTCTGCAAGTGCATTTTGAAAATGGGGTTGATTTTCAGGTATTTACAGCAGATAGTCTTGTTCCTTCTGCGTATGGAAAAGGGGCCAAGCACAGCTCAGGCACACTAGGATTTATTTATTTATATTTATATTTATATTTATATACTGGCAGATTTTCCCAGAGGGAACTCAGGGCGATTAACAAAAAATAGCATACAACAAATACAGAGACAAATAATAATCAGTTCCACAATATGACATAAAGAACAAAAACAAACCCAACAACAATCAGTAGAACCAAAATTTTAAAAGTTAAAAATACAAAACATTACTAAGGCAAGATGGCGAAAAAAGGGAAGACAAACAAACTCATAACACCTACTTATAAAAATAAATCAACCTCCTTGATCACTCTCTGTCCTTTAGAGCTCTCTGTCAGTTTAACCTTTAAATAGCAGGATTATTCTGCCCCATCAAGAATCTGAGAAAAGGAAGTGCTGTGGAGCAGCAAACTTGGTGGTCTCGCAGGGTCATGGAGTGGACTGTTTTTTTGTAAACAGAAGCTGGGGCAAGGCTGGGAAGGAGCCTTTCAGACTTGGCTGGTCAGTGCTGATTCCTCTGTAATTAGGAGCCCCACTGTCCCTATAGATAGAATGAACCCTGGAAAATGTTTAGGAGAATTTCCTGCCACACCTGACTGCCCATGGTCATGGGATTCCTGGACTTGGGCATATAAAACCATATTCCTACATACTCTGTAGTACCACTCATGTGCAGAAAGTAGCTGAGACGGATGAGCATCTTTGTCTGTGCAAAATTTTACCTAAGGGAAGTAACTGGGGAAAGGAGACGTAATTAACCCTTAGTTACCTGTAGGGCAGTGGTTAGCTTTAGAGGAGTATTGGAATTAAGGTCTTTCATTTCAAAAGCATGTAAAAAGCGGGAAGGTAAAACAGTGTTTCCTTGCAGCCATGCCGGCCATGTGGCCATGGACTTGCACAATACTGGCTCTTCGGCTTGAATACGGAGATGAGCATCGCCCCTAGAGTCGGACATGAGTAGCATATGTGTGTGGGGGGGAACCTTTACCTTTACCTTTAACCAGTAGGGCAATGGTTAGCTTTAGAGGAGCATTGAGATTAAGGTCTTTCATAGAAAAGGTAAACTTTCAGGAGGAATTTGAAGGTCTTCTGAATAAGCACATGAACAAAACAATGAACCTCTGCTGAAAACCTTCCTTCAAACAGGTTACCAAGTATAACAAAGCAATTGAATTAGAAAAGGAACATCAGAAAGAGACTGAAAGGCGATTAGAGGAGTCAGAGTGCTTAGTCAAAGAGCAGATCCAGTTGCTAGATGACACCGTAAGACATTACACGAAAATCATTCAAGAACAACACACTCAGGTTTGTCATAAAGGGAAATCTGAACAATCTGCATCTTCTGATTATTTAAATCTGTAATCATGAGAATTACAGCATGTGTTTTACCTGTTTCACCAGTCATGGTGTCTTATGGTAAAATTATGTAGCATATATGTGTGCTTTCCTACTAATATTTAGCAATTGCTTCCTTGTGCAGCATGCCCAGCTGGTGTCTGAAATGAAGAAGCAGAACGAGGCTGATATAAGGTGCAGAGAAGAAAAGATTGCCAAGTTGAAACAATACATTTCTGAAACTTTTCAAGAAAAATCACGGTAGGATATTCAAATTCAACTGCTCATGTTCTCTTGTAGCTTTAATGTAATGTTGTCTTTTAATGTTGCAAGTAAGATGTCCCCCCAATTCCCTGTTCTCAATACTTGAACATGTCTTAATTGTACTGGACTATATATTATCCATCATTAAAGGGATTAATAAGGCCCTAATTACTGTAAGCCGCCTTGGGTCCTTTTTCCAAGGAGAAAGGAGGGGTAAAAATACTCTAAAATAAAATAAAATATATATATGTTTGTAGCCTGAAAAGAAAAATGCCTCAGCTAAACGGTGTATGTGCCCCATGCCATGCGTATGCAGCATCAGTGGAACCTTTAGCTAAGCTGACAGTCCCAGCTAACTAACTGCTTAAGGGTCCAATTGTGTACACATTGACCCCAAAGTAAGCTCTACTGAAAACAATGAGATTTATTTCTAATTTGTCAAATAACATACTAAGTTGCATAGAAGCAGAACTAGGGGACATACACTCAAACTGAGGGCTGGGAGAGTAAGAACAGACAAAAGAAAACATTTTTTCACCCAGCGTGTTGTTAGTCTGTGGAACTCCCTGCCACAGGATGTGGTGATGTCATCTGGCCTGGATGCCTTCAAAAGGACAGATTCCTGGAGGCAAAGTCCATCACAGGTTACAAACCATGATGGAGATATGTAATCTCTAGGCTTAAAACCAGGGTGCTTCAAGGGCCAGATGCAGAGGAGTGGTATCAGGAGACAGAGATCTAGTCTCGTGCGCTCCCAGACGCATCTGGTGGGGCCACTGTGAGATAAAGGAAGCTGGACTAGATGGGCCTTTGGCCTGATCCAGCATGGCTCTTCTTATGTTCTTCAGCCAGTGGGATTTAACCAGCTGTATTCTGTACAAGACTGCAGGCTTGGTTGCGTTGTGAGCTGAAGGTTCAAAGCTTAATTCCCAAAGGTGTAAGTTTCAACTGGTGAAATATCATGCCCTCCCTTCAGTTGGGGAAACTTCAGTCATGGTATTCTTGACGGTAACTATTCCCGTGTATTACACAGCTGGAGTGACTTAAGTGCCTTGGCTTTAACTGAACTAACAGAAACAATTTGCACACCTATCAAACGAGTAACTGAACTGGAGGAGGCCTGCCAGATCATTCTGAGTTCCAGTGTGGGCTATGGCTGACGATCATTTCATGTTTTGGCTATGAGAGAACAGCCTCTTGGAACATCTTTTCTCTTTACAGCGAACATCAAGAGCAGATAGAGGAACTGATGAGAGAAATAAATAAATTTGTGGAGATGTCACACATTCTTAAAACCTGAAAAAGAAATTGGTCCAAAAAAGGTGAGAGAAGAGTGACACATTTGGGATAATTCCGTATGATAACGGAAGTGGACCTTCAGCGATAATCTTGTGCACATGTACTTGGGAATATTCTCCAATAAAAATCTGCGAGGATTAAGCAGGATTACACCGTCGATGGCATTAATAATGAGAAGGACAGAGAAGATGGCTTCAGAAATAATTGGGGTTGTCATGTGAGGGCGTGGAGGTACTCAGCTAGGCTCCATAAAGAATTCTGGCTGCTCTAGTCCCAAAACACAAATCTGCTCACCTTTGCTAGGGAGCATAGCAAAGATGGACTAACTTCTTCCATCTAAGACTGCTTAATTACCAGAAGGAAATAATTTACCCCCAAATTTAAGAAAACAAATTTGTCTGCATCGGGGGAGGGGAGATGATGAAAGAATCATTGTGCTATTCTCCACAAGAAGCCCAGTTCTGATTTATGTATTTTTATACTTGGAACTTTAATGGTTTTTATTTCATTCAATATATAGTGCCAGATAATGAAATCCCAAATTAATCACCACCACCATGGGCAGCTAGCGTGAGTTGCCACCTGCAGCCTTCAGGCATGCTTAACTCAATTCTGTGTGTGTCAGCTCAGATACTATTTTAATTTAAATATCCTGCAGTTTAAAAGAGCAGGACATTTACAGTTCAAATGCTTTTGCGTTCTTCATTCTGTGTTGTGAACTAATAGTTGGATCTCTCGCCACTGTGCTGAAGAAACGGCCTGGGAGCAGAAATCCAGTTTTAACCTTTGATCACAACCCAGTGTTCAGATTGCCCAGGTAAATCCCAAATGAAGATCTACATGCTGTTGCGTGAGCAGTCATACAGCTAACCTTCCCTGTGATCTCTTATACACAAGTCATAAACTCGCCTCCTTCTGTGGAAGACAGGAAAAGGCATCCTTGCTTTTGTGAAATCTAAATAAACTATAATTTTGAAAATTATCACAACAATATTTTCTGAATAATCCAGTTCCCCAGTCTTTTTAAAATAAGCATCTGAAGCGATGAAGTGAACCATATCTAGAAATCTTTAAAAATGAGTACCCACCACATTTCAGTAACTGAACCAAAGCAACAACAAAAATATTAATGTGTATAAATAGATGAAAGTCATATGTCATGCCCAATTCCTGCCTGGGTTGTTCTGAACCTTACTGAAAGCTGAACTCAAGAAATTGATTGTGGTTCAAATGATGTGTAGAAGGATTCAATCACAATGACAACTTAACTCATCCTGGGTGCAGCTTCATGTAAGCACATGCTTACGATACTGGGCCTGTCCACACTGAAATTTGATGCAACCCACCTACTGCTTACCTTCAGTGCAGTCTATTTAAACTCAAGTACATTACTCAAGCTATTCTACATCTCAGTGAATTGTTCCAAGATTTCACAGCCTCACCCCATGCCTGAGAGATAACAGCCAATTCTTAAACGGGAAGGACGGATCATTTTATGTAGAATCATAGAGTTGGAAGAGACCTCAAGGGCCATCCAGTCCAACCCCCTGCCATGCAGGAACCCCCATCACAGTATTTCTGACACGTATTTCCAGCCTCTGCTTAAAAATCTCCAAAGAAGGAGACTCCACCACCCATATAGGAACACAAGCAGTTGAGGTCTATTTTTCTATGCCAAGCAATGAGAGAGACAGGAAGCTGGACTAGATGGGCCTTTGGCCTGATCCAGCATGGCTCTTCTTATGTTCTTATGGGGACACCATATAACTTTATGCCAGTGTGGACAGGCCCACTGATAGTGAAACAAAATAAAGTGCTATTTTAAAATTAGCACCTCACACAGTTGTTCAAGGACTTCAGCCATTGCCAAGGATAAAGTGTAGGAACTTCACTTGCTTCAGATAACCCAGGATGCTCTAGACTTCAGTTGCAAGATGCTTCAGAGAACTTTTATTGTTCTCTCACGTTGCATTGCTAAGGGAGTGGTGAACAGTTTGCTCTTTCAGTGTTTTAATACTCTCTGTTCCAAAGTCACCACCACCTTTCTCTCAGTACAGCTACATCCCTAGTGCCTTGTTCACATCACTAAACATTCCCTCTTCAGGGAAGACTAACAAGATACCCTCATGCCAAAAAGCTGAATACAATGTGTATCCATAGGATGTGTAACATTTTGGAGAGTGCATGAAATCCTAGAAACCCGGGCGGGGGGCTGCACCATCCGCCATCTTGCTCACCTAAAGAGCGAAAAGGGAAGCACCCCTTTCCATCTGAAACCTTCTGATCTCCCAGTGAACCTAGTCTTATTCCAGCCAAGCTGGAGAATACATTTGTCTGGTGTCCGCTGATTAAAATACTTGTGTGTCAGGCAAGAGAGGGAAGACATGGTATCATCAATCTTCTGACAGTTACCTCAAGGCCTATGAACTCTTCAAGACTTTTTGACCAACATTAATGTTCATCATATTCCTTGTGGTAGTCTGTGATGGTGAAACATATACCCCATGATGCCTGTTTTGTATGTCTTGCGTGCTTGCAGCTGAGAGAAGTTTCCCATTAGCAATGCTTTTCTGCCAAGATGTGCAGCTTTCATTTTTAAAAAATGCCAAGCGTCCTCTTTGAGCAAATGGCATAAATTTCTAAAGGCGTACCAACTGAAAAGTGGGGTCAAAGGATACTTCTTCTGATAGTACTGAAACGACATTGCCGTATAAAAATGGAGCAAACCATGGTTTGATTCTCTCTCAGGCTCGACAGATCAATTGCAAGAAACGCTTCTAATGCTGAGTGATTTTACAATATTTTTTAACAACTACTGAGGATCCTATGAACATTTCTCAAAGAGTTATAATAATCATCTTTGAACTGTATAGCTGGAAGGAACCCTATCAAGTCCAGTCCTTCTCATGGAGACACAATGGGAGGAATTGAACTGCCAACCGCTGACCCTAAGGCCAGAGTCCTAAGCCACTGTGTTGAACAGACCACAGTCCAATTCACACTAATAATTAAGCCATGTTGACTCAACTTGCTGGGGCTTGCTCTTGGTAGCTATTAAAAGGGCAGAACTGCATTGATAAGGACAACAAATCTTTCATACCAGTTGTTTTTTCTTTTCAAGGCTCCTCCATCCTGCAGGGTTGGGTTTTTTTGTGCATGACCCCTGAAGATATTTGATCTTCCAGGAAAAATAAAACCAATTTATTCTACGTAAGGGTAAAATCCAACTAGATTTTATATTGCCTAGAATTGGTCCACAGTAGCCATAACTGTTTTCACCGTAACTTCGTAAGCGCTATGTAAAAATGCAACAAGTAGGAGTACTCCAGTATCTACTGGGGACTGGTTCCAGGCCTTCCCGTGGATGACAAAAGCCACGGATAAGAGAGAACACCACCGCCACCGCCAAACTGCTGTTTTGTGGCAGTAGCTTGCTTTACGGCTGCTTTTTGTGACAGTAGCTTGCTTCACGGCTGTTTTATGACAGTAGCTTGCTTTGTAGCTGCTGAATTATTTAATTTTTCTCTGCCAACCGCAGATAACTGAATCAGTAGATAATGAATCAGTGGATACAGGGGTCCTACTGTACTTATATTCTAAGGTGGCAGGTATAATAAATTACATCACCCTTGTTTTTTATCGGGAAAGGTAGAAACAAAATTGTTTATATAACAGATACTGTCCAATGTTTTTAAAAAATTGCTTGTGTATATAATTTATAATTGAATCTTGAAGAGACTTGACCCCCACCCACCCACCCCAGAAATGGATCTTAGTTGTGATTTCTGCATAAAGTTTCTAGAAAAAAAGAACACTGTACTCAAATTTCAACTGAATTCAAACAATTTATGCAGATTAATCCAACTTCATGATAAAACCTTCTGTAAAATACAAATCATTATAACTTTTTGTTATGAACATACTAAAACAAGTATTAAGTCAAAGCGACAGGGTCAAGGGTCACTATGCATACTTATCTTAAGTATGATGTGCACAGATTACTTTATTACAGTTAAACAAATTCAAAGTAAGACAGAGAAAATCCAAGTCTACTTCTTAGCAGCAATGCCCATCGAATCTGATCACACACAGGTACAAATCTGAAGCTTTGGCCTGAAGCACAGTAATTACTGGAACAATGGACAATTTTCTCCATTCCCAGGTTAACATGAGTGATTCGACTTCTGGCAGAATGGGCATTATTTTTTACTGTGCCACATGACTTAATACACATCAGAGAAACACTCTGGTTTCCTAACCTGCACCGACTGTCCTCCAGTTGTTACAATGTTCATGTTATTCTCATGGACATAAGCAAATAGGATTTTGGCCAATGGTGATATTTGTATAAACAAACACTTCTCTGCCTGCTGCTAATTTTCTGTTATTAAACTACACTATTTAGGTTTCACAAAGTGACATATTTGAATCTCAATGAACATATCCTCCTTCAGTCTGTTTCAATTTTTCATATGCACTTGGAAAAGTGGACAATCTTGTCAAGTCTCAGCAATGAAGACATACAAAAAAGGGCCCAAAATGATTTTCCTAAATACGTATCAGAAGGGAAACAGCAGGACTCAACTCGTAGCTGAAGATCTTCTACCCAACAGTGATCATTTTAATACCTGTTATGTGAACAGTCAGAGTTTCATGTGCATGTTTGGCCCAAGTTTATGGTTCTAATCTCGGCTTTCTATTCCCACAGTCTGTGACTTGCACAGTTTCACAAAAACGTTAGTGTTTTCATCAGAAGCCATTACACCACTCCATTATTAAATAAAGAGTCAACTAATCCATACAGTAATCAGTTACACGGTGAGTGAAGGAAAGGTGTTTCGTAAATAATCTCCATCTTTATCATTCAGCTCTATAAAGTACTTCCTGTGCTATTATTATTACCATGCCAAACACGATTGCTCAGAAAGAAGCACAAATGATTCCATGAGTTATTGTAATTCTGGGCTTCTTGTAAAACTGAGGAAAAGGTGCTGTATAGAAGGGTTTTGACTTAAGTTTCAGAAAATCCAAGATGCAGATGTCAGTTTCGATAGGTTCCAATTTTAGAAAATGATTTATTTCAAAATGGGCCAAGTAGATGAATATGTACTGTAACAAGACAACATCCAAATATTCTTTAACCAGAGGCACTGCAGAGCTTCAGAGTATGAATAAGTTACAACCTGAATTTTTTTTATCACTAATCAACTCTTTTCAGAACATATATGGATTCGTATCCATCTTTTCAAAATAATATATTGCAGTAAACATGATTTTAAAGAACAGAGGTGGCTGCAGTCCGGCTTTGTACGTAATATCTCGTTTTCAGGTGTAAACACAGAGCGTTGTGCTCTTAACACAGCAAATGCTTCAGGTTTACTATGCAGAGTGTGAGCTGGAAAACTAGACAGCTTACATCATTCTGAGGGAATGAATAACTGAGGAATATTTAGGTATTACCTTTTAGTGACTACTTAGGCTCAGACTACATGTGTCACAGTGACAGGCCCAGGTTTAAATTGGACACATCTGGGTGCATGTTGAGTCGGCAAGTTCCAGGAAGAAGACAGGGCTGCCATCTAACATGCTTGAGCTGGAAGGGGAAAGCAATGTAGCTTTTCTGGCTGAAGATAAACACCAACCAGTTTAGGCAAAGATTATCTGAGGCTTCAAGTGCAAGGGATACAGGTTAGAATACAGAGGAAAAGCTTCCGAGATGAAAAAGCGGAAACGCCAAATGAAATAGCAGCACACATCTCCTGTGAAATTACAGTTGGGTGCATTTGCTGCCTCTTCTAAAAGAACACCACATTGTTGGAAGCAAAAAAGCATCAACCTTTCCCCCCTAGGGATTTCCCTGTTTCCTGGCATTTTGACAAGCCAGAGATTCTCCTTCCACCTCACAAAAAAATAGCTTAAGAAAAGGGTGTGGAACTGTGGCCCTCCAGATGTATACAGACAACTCCCATCAGCATGACCTAGCCAGCACTGCCAGTGGTGAGGATTGTGGGAGCTCTGGTCTGATCCAAACATGAAACCCTAGTTGAAGAAAAGAAGCTCAGCATCACGAATGAAAAAAAAAAAAAAAGCAGACCACTTCCACTTGTCAGTTCAATGGACTAATCACCCGGAAAACTTGCATTGCTCTGAAAGCAGCCTCTCACCGTACCGCTGCAAGGAGAGCAGTTCAGAGGATTTCTAAGTCCCCTGGAAAGACTACAGAACTGAGAGCTATCTCGAGTACCTTGAAAACACAGCTCTTTCAATGCAGTGGGATGAGGTGCCAAGCTTTGCTGACTGACTGACCCATGCCTGAGATAAGAACAGTGATCCTGGGATGCTGAACCCAACCTTTCCATGTTAACGAACTAAGCATGGGATGAAAGCTGAGAACATCCCACTTCTACCAGGCACGAATAGCAAGTTACCCCGATATAGTCAATGACAGTGTTCCACTTTATGCTACTGTACATCTTCTACCCTATACCATTACTGGTGAGTACACAGTGATAGCTTTCAATAATCTTTAAACCCATCAGAGCTCCTGCTTATCTCCCCCAAGCAGAGTAGAGCCAGATGTGATGGGAACTTTATTATTAGTCTCCACAAACACAGACTCAAAGGCAGCTTCTTGCTCCTCCAGAGTGTCAGAAGGAGTGGCTCCTGGGGCCAAGGTGGCCCTGGGAACAGCTGGCCGATGCTCTACAATCTTCTCCAGCTGTGTGGTCTTCCTCCCTTTCCTTTTGCCGAGGATCCGGATATAGTTAGCCGGTACCAGTCCCGTCGTCTGGCCATCACGACTGGCCAAAAGCCAGCCACGTATTTTGGGCTGTTGTTCTGGTGAGAGAGAGAAAAAAGTTAGCAGGAGGTTTCATATAGCAGACACGGAGCTGGCCAAGTATCTGAAGGACCCCACAAAGACCGGTCTGGTTAGATTTTAAGATTCTCAAAGCATGAGGGGGAAACCAAGTGAAACAACACTAGAGATGTCCAGATTAACGTGGAGGCTTAAAATAAAGGACTTGGACTACCTGCAGTCAACTATGAACAATTTTTAATTCTCATAACCAGAAAGCAGTTAAACCTACTGGTAAGTTCCAGAAACTGAATCCAAATACAGTGGTACCCCGACTTAAGAGCAGCCCAACTTAAGAGAAATTCAACTTAAGAGCAGAAAACTGTCGACTTACAATTTTTTTCACTTTTTATTTTTTTAACTTATTTTTTTCCAATTTTTAGATAGGTATCCCGCCTTAAGAGTACGTAGTTCGACTTAAGAGCATGAATTTGGAACGGATTAAATTTGTAAGTTGAGGTACCACTGTATATTGATTTTTATTCAACAAAATGTATTTTAGAAACTATTCAGATCAACTTTGCATTTCAACACTAGCTGGCTAGCTTGCAACAGGCAGGGGGTAATGGGAGTGTACCCATCTCTATACTAAGCACAGAAATCAAACAGATAGAAAAGGACAGAGGGGAACCCTCCGTGCACAGCAAGGGCTGTTAGACATGAGTAGCATGACAGGTAGGTATAGATGAAGTTTCTGCCAGAAAACTCCAAGGTAGAAAACTCAGAGGATACCAATTCTGCAAGCTAGTTCAAGACTCTCTCCCAAATCTCATGACCTCGTTAATGTTGGCAAATTATGGGTCCTTGTTTGGGTTCCTGGCACCCAAAAGGCACACACGGAGGACTCCAAGTGGAAACTCTTGAAACATCATGAATTTGGTGCTGTGAGTTATGTCATTTCCCTTCTGCCGACACAACTGTGGAACATTGGACGGAAAGGTTTAATTTATCTAACATAATTAAAGGCAAAGAGACAGTTGGGTGGCTGCGGATGTTCATCCTGGAGAGAGGCCTGGAAGGAGTAAACCAGCAACCAGGCCTTCTCGGGGAATCACTCCTCAGCTCTGGAATGAACTGCCACCCAAAATCGGAGTGGCTCCCTTGCAAGAAGTCTTTAAAAACATGCCAGTTTCAGCAGGCTTTCTAAACTGTGTAATCTTAAAAGCTCTGCGGAAAATCTTTTAACATCTATAGCCTGGTTTTAAATTAAACTTATTTTTGTTGTTTATTTGAATTGTATGTTTATACAGTGGTTCCCCCCGGCCTTTCGCGGTTCATATACTGTGGTCTTGGTATATCGTGGGTCCGCAGTATATGAAACAAGGCCCCCTGGGGTAAGGAGGAAAGGTCCATCAGAGGCCCCAAAAGTGCTTCCCCGCAAACCAGAAGTGACTTCCGGTAAACCAGAAGTAACCTCCAGATCACTAGAAAGCACTTTTGGGGCCTCTGAGGGACTGGAAAGTCCTTTGCAGGCCCGTTTGGGGCAGCGCCAGGCCTGGGGTAAGTACAAGAGCCCCCAGTGAGCCCGCCCAGTCCCAACCTGACCCAGCATCCAGATTTTCAATTATTGCAGGTCGGGTTGGGTCCCTAACCCTTGCGATAGGTGGGGGTTTACTGTAATGCTTTATTGCTGCATGCTGGCCAGAATGACCATGGGTCAGATAGGTGGTTTGGAAGTTAATAAGTTAGTTGAATGGATGGATGGATGGGTGGGTGGGTGGTTAAGAGAATGGTTTCTGAGGAACAATCCTGCCCAGTGGAAGTCACTGCAAAGCCAAGGGTTGGGAGTTTGATTCCCCACTATGCCTCCTTGAGAGGATACGTAAGGTCCCTTCCAACTCGGTAGTTCTAAGATTTTTGATGTAAATATTTTTCTTTCTTCCTAATTGGAAGGGTCCGTTGGGACCCTCTTGCTGTACTTGTTAAAATAATAACAAGGCAGGGGCAGGGGTGTTGGAGGGCCCCAAAATGGTAAAATTGCCCTTCTTGCCCTCCCAGGGAGCATGAGGGCAGTTTTATGACTAAATGTTATGGGTGGGAATTAGGGGGTATATGCGAGTGTTGGCGGGCTCTTTTGAGCTCCTGCCAGGAGTTTCTTTTTCCATTCCTGGCTAAGAAGGAAGACAGATACAGTGCAACTGCAAACATTATCCTTAAGAGGCATATAATCAGGTAAGAATAGACAGGTTCCCATTCATCTGGGCAAGGCAGCCCAGATCCAGTTTCCATACATCCTCTCTCTTTCTGCCTGCAAGCCTGAGAGAAAGTCCTGTGTTATTACAGATTTTTTAAGGAAGGCTTTTTACAGTATTTTAAAAGCCACATTTCTCAAATATCAACATGGTGAAATCCTTCCCATGACACAGCCCCCCGATACGGCCTCTTTGGTCCATGTTTTCAACAGACAACAAAAGGAGATGGTTGAATCCTGTGTGGGCAAAGCACTGAACGTTGGAAGAGGTGAAGCTGCCTTACAAAAGGGTATTTTGTCCAGATAAAAGTTCAAATGTTGTAATAAGAGCTCTCCGCGGCATCTGGAAAAGGCATGCCTGCCGCCTGCAAAGCAAGGTAGTGGAGACTGAACCCGGGGTCTTGTATACAGAAGTCATGACTTGCGCCCTTGCAATAACACCTGGAGGAAGAACCAGAATATGGTACCTAGAACCACTGCAGGATACCTCCAGGAATCTGGTGCCCTGCAGATGTTTTGAACTCTAGTTCTCTTCCATGAGGGCAGCAAAACCAAGCTGAACATGAGCAGGAGCTCAAGATGATATGGATGTCCTTTGAGATGACTAGCCAGATTTTTGGCTCTGGGTCACCGGGGCTTAAAGTACTAGTAAAAATTGTGCAACCAATCTTAAGACCACAGGCACTGCTGTAGAACTGTACAAACTAGGGAAAGAGGGGGATAAAGGCTGTCAGTCAGAAGAACAAGCCACTAGTCATCCATAGCTCCCAGTCAAGCTCTCCACAGTTCAGCTAAGCCACCCAATGGCCCTATGGTTTCCTAGACGTGCAGCCCTGCCAGCTGGGAACGGGGGTGAGAAGCACAATGAATCCATCGGGTCTTACCTTTCGGTGCCAACGTTAGCATTTCACCTGCACGGAAAGAAATTTCTTCTTCCGAAGCAGCACTGAAGTCATATTCTGCCCTCCCGACTATATGATCGTCCTCTCCACTTGCCCAATTATTGGAAACTGTTCCACAGAGGGTGGGAAAAAAGAGAGTTAATGACCCTGTTGGATCAGTACAATGGCTTAAATTGAAAACGCAGTTGGATGCAAGGCCTACAGCAGTTCCGAACCTTGGGTTCTCAGATGTTCTTGGACTAAAACTCTGAGAAGCCTTCACCATGAGCTGTGCTGGCTAGGATTTCTGGGAGTTGTAGTCCATGAACATCGGGGACCCAAGGTTGGCACCATTGGCCTAGAGCCTTTAGCAGTGTATCCAAGGTGCCAAGTTCAAATTTCTCCTAATTAACCAAGTAATCAGCTCTCAGCCTGCCTCAACTATCTCCTGTATTACTGGTGGAGCTAGAAACAACTCTGTCTTGCCCGTATGTCCAAAAACTGCAGGTAAAACTGTGCTCACCACTTGGGGTTCAATTCCAGGTAGCAGGCTCATGGTTGACTCAGGCTTCCATCCTTCCGAGCTCGATAAAATGAGTGGGGGGGCAATGTGTAGCCTGCATACTATAATTAAAACTGCATATCGCCCAGAGACTACTTGAAGTGGTATGAGGTGGTATATAAGCAGACCACTTTGCTTTTTATCTATCTATCTATCTATCTATCTATCTATCTATCTATCTATCTAT
>JAHTLZ010000045.1:7366668-7379390 GCA_023846285.1 Phrynocephalus versicolor | reverse complement strand
ATCTATCTATCTATCTATCTATCTATCTATCTATCTATCTATCTATCGTGCTAGTCTAACTGCAGTTATATATCCAGCTAGCCTGATGCCTTCCCATGTGCTAGACTTTTAAACGTGCCTACTAGACAGAGGCTATACTGCCTCAAGATGATGGGAACTGCCATCTCAATATACATGAAGGGTACCAGGTTGAAAAAAAACTGCAAATATGTCATGTTTCTCATTTGAGATTTAAAAGGGGTGGGTTAATCGGTTGCCTCGAAAGAATCCTTATTAGCCAAAGGTGACTAGTGACAGAATTACTTCCATACCCTATTCTGGGCCCTTCCGCAGAATATGTAAGTGAACCAACAGATGCCTTACTCAATAAAATCAACCTATTATCTGTATGAGTTTTGTGTGGACTTTGTATGCCTCTCTCCCCACATATACACATTTTTTTCAAAAGCACATTCAGTACATTGGGGGGGGGGGGGCTCCATTTGGACTGCAATGCATTCCTTATTTTAGTAGACTCTTAGTCTATATTCAGGTCTTTTAACCAAAATTTGAGATTAGGGAAGTGAGATACCTTAAGTTCAGAATCCTCTTACTGAGTTATAGAATCACAGAGTTGGAAGAGACCTTGAGGGCCATCTAGTCCAACCTCCTGCCATCTGAGATGAACATACTGTTGGAACAGATTAATTTCATAATTCAAGGCATTACTGTAGTTATTTTCGGCCATCCCTAAAAATGGCTATGACAGGTCGGTGTGGATAAAAACTTTGAGGATGCTTTGTGGGCTAGCAATCAGTCTTATGGATGGGGAAATATAGTAATTAGTTTGTTGCTTTCAAAACCTTTTTTGAGACAAAAAAGTAAATAAATCAATAAAATAAATACAAAGATGTCAGCAAAGGTTATTTTTAAGCACCACTGACCATATATACAGAGAAAGAATGAGCTTTCCAAGGCAGAATCTAGTTCAGTGAGCATTAAGAAGAGTTCGCAAAGATCCTGTCAAATACTCCTATTAAATTCATGGCTTCAGATATCAAACATTCACTAAAGGTCTGATTAAATGCTCCCACTTGCTTTTACCATACATTCTATAACACAGAGAAAAAACGTAAGATTTCTCCTATTCTCATAATCAAAGAAAACTTAATTGTTTGTCTCGTTACCTTGCATTATTGTTTTTTAACCTTTATTACTATTTGTTGTTCTTTATTATGGTGCATTATGTAAATTGCCCAGAGTTCCTTTTGGGGAACATTGGTCGCGGTATACAAATGCAAAAATAAACTGTTGGAGCATCTTTTCCCAGCATCATCTGTCTGCACCACGAGATTCCCCACCCCACCCCAAGGCTCGGCTCCTCCAGGTGGCCACTCTGAAGAAGGCCAAGAAAATTGTCTACTAGAAGTAAGGCCTTCTTCGTGGTGGCCCCAGTGCTCTGGAATCAACTTCTGGTGGAGCTGCACCACGCTCCGTCCCTCCGAACAGTTAAAAGGTGCCTGAAAACACTGCTTTTCAGAGAGGCCCTTCTCTGTGACACTGCTTGACTTCTCACTAGGCCTCATGCTCTGCTTGTATATCTCTCTGAGTCCCTGGTTATTATCTCTGTGCTTCACTTGAGTCTGACGGTGTTTTTACTGCTTAAAAGGTAATTTAAGCAATTTAACTGCTGTAAAATATCCAGAATTCAGGATTGCACCACTTGGGCAGGTTATACATTGAGCAAACAAACACATTGTACCTGTTTCATCCTCGGCACAGGTAGACAGTAGCTTCCAAATGAGGTAAGGTCCCCCGAGAACCACTGCAAAGAACAAGAAGATGGGCCAGGACTTGGCCGAGTTGGCTGCCCTTTCGTCAGGACCGATGCCCGCCACCGTCCCTTGGCTTTCTGCCCACAAATCATCATTTTCTGAGCTCTTTCTCAGGCCCAGCAACCTCTGCAGCCGCTTGTAGAGGTACCTTATAGTTCTGACTAAGGCAAAGGCTGAGAAGACCTTGGCAAAGTGAATCTTGAGCCGGGAGAAGTGGTTGGCGACATCCAGCACGGCCCGGAAGCTGTTGTAGACAGCCGAAAAGGTGGCGTCCATCATCATGCTGACGGAGGCAAAAGCGTGCACGATGCTCTCGATGGACTGGAAGGCTCCTCGGCTGCTTTCCTCCGCTTGCTGAACGAACCGACTGGGAGGGATGTCGTCCATGCGAAACCGGTTGTAACCCATGCCGCCGTAGCCGTAGCTGTAAGGGCTGTAGCTTCCGTAAAACGAATTCCCGAACATGCCGGTTCCATAGCCGCTGTAGCCCGAAGAGAAGGAACTGCTGTACGCAGGCCGGAAGGGGCTCAGGGCGGTGCTGCTGGACTGCTGGGACGGCCTTGGCATAACCGGAGGGGGCACTCGGGTCAACGCAGGTTGTCCTGGCCTACTCAGCGGACTGGCCCCCACATCGGCGGCTCTAGAAATGACAAGGCCCACTTTTAGCACCCGGGAGTGTTTCATGTTCACAGCGGTCCCTCCTTCAAAGCACAGACCGCAGAAAGGCCTTGGGAAAATTCATCTTTCTACTCCCGCTCCCAGAATTCTCACCCAACCCAAATCTATCACAAGAGTCCACTTCTAGAAACCTTAATCGGACTTTCAAAATAACGCCTTTTTAAAATTACTTTTTGTGCTCAGTTGCTTTTAATTTTTTAGTACTGATTGTATTTACTCTTTTATTAATTATAAATACTAATTATTTGTTTATTTTTAATAAATATTTTTTATTTTTTATATTTTAACGTTTCAAATGAATATCCAAATGAATATTTTGGACCACCACCAAGCAGATATCGTTTGATCTGTATTCCAGCATTGAGTAGGGAGTTGAACTTGATGGCCTTGTAGGCCTCTTCCAACTTTACTATTGGGTCATTCGATGTCAAATCAACCAATGCATGGAGCCTTGATGTCATGGATTTGGTTCATTATTTTTCCAGATTTTTTTGGTCCACCCATTTCTGAGATGTTGCATTTTCAAAATTGCAAAAAAATGGCAAAATTAACTATCCACCATAATTTCAAATGTCATTTAATAGATACCTGTGATAGCTATAGACCCTATTTGGGGGGCTAAATCAATTTAATTCCTTGTCACTGCCAACAAGAAAAGTTAAGTTTTATATGATACCACTGAGATACCATCCTGAAATTTGGAGTGATTTGGCTACAAGATATGTATCTTTAAGTGTGAATTTTTTGAAAATTTAAAAAAATTCTGTTTTTCCAAAAGTTCAAATTTTATATTTATTTAAATGTGTAATTTTTTTTAAAAAAAATGTACAATTCCATCATGTTGCATATAAAATGAAAGCATTATTCATAAGCTTTAAAATGACACATCTCCCAAGTCTGTAGCTATCACATGTATCTATGCCTCCTGGATACGGTTCAAGGTGTTGGTTTTGGTTTACAAAACCCTCCATGGCTTGGCCCCTGCTTATCTGGCGGAGCGTCTCCCCCGACAATTAGATCCGGCCGAACCCACCCGATCCTCCTTGGCCCTCTCGCTCCGGACTGTCACTCCAAGGGAGGCCCGCAAAACGAGCACTCGCGGACGGGCCTTCTCAGTAGTGGCGCCAACCCTCTGGAACAAGCTTCCCAGTGAGTTACGGCAGGCTCCGTCGTTGGCGTCGTTTAAGAAAAACCTAAAGACTCTTCTTTTTCGGGATGCCTTCGGCGATGTCTAGGGATCCAGTTCATTTTTTTTTTCCTTCTGCCACGGCCCGCTAATCTAATCTGGGATATTACTGTTTTATCTGTTTTATCTGTTTTATCTTCCCTTGTTGTAAACCGCCCTGAGTCCCCTATGTGGGAAATAGGCGCGGTATATAAGTGTGAAAAATAAATAAATAAATAGATAGATATTTGAATTTATGGTGGCGAGTCAATTTTTGGTTTTGTTTTTGTTTTTTTGTTTTGTTTTGCAATTTTGAAAATGCAATATCTCAGAAACGGGTAGACCAAAAATCTGGAAAAAATTTTTTTAAACATCTCATGGTAAGGTACAAATGTACAAAAAATGAACGAAATCCATGACATCAAGTTCCAAAATGGATTTTTCATTGGTTGATTTGACATGGAATGACCCTATTCTATGTTTCTGTGTACGAGATATTAAGGAATGGTTTTACCAATGCCATCACACATTTCACCTCTGTGAGTTTCCATGGCCAGGCAGGGATTCACACCCAAATCTCCTGAAGCCCAGTCCATGATTCTATCCATTACAGCACACTGGAAGCATTGGGAAAGCTGTATCCAAATTGTTATTCTTCCAAGAAACTCACTGGAAACCTAGGGCATGTCTTTCTCAGTCTAACCTAGTTCACAGAGTTGCTGAGCCAAAAAAACATTTTCTTCTGTCTGTTCTCACTTGCTCAACCCTCAATTTGAGTGGATGACTGCTGGTTCTGGTATTGTGTGAGAGGGAAAAGAGCTTTCCTCTATCCACTTTATTCACCCCCTGAATAATTTTGACCCTCCCAAGCCCCAAACACTGTAGGCTTTCCTCATAAAGGAGGTTTCCCAAGAATCATCTCTTTAGTTTTCTGCACAGCTCCAATCTATCAAGATGTTTCTAAATCTTTTATGGTATTCACTATCATGCAAAGGCAGTGCTTCCTGACCTTGGATCCCCAGGTGTCTCTGGACTCCAACTCCCAGAAATTCTGGCTAGCACAGCTAGTGGTGAAAGCTTCTGGGATTTGTAGTCCAAGAACATTGGGGACGGAGGTTCGGGAACCACTATGCTATGGGTTTCTGTCTCCTATGGATTTTATATGCACCCCTTTTAGGACAAAGCACTGTGGAACTCCGCTGAAGACTTATTCCGTACATTAAATATGTAATTGATTGTGAATTTGTGCTGAACCAGTGGTGCCTGCCCCGTTTTTACCATTTCCTCAGCAAGGATATCACAGGAACTGTAACAAAGGTTCAACAGTGACAAAGGTTAACTGCGCAACAGCCTGCCTCTCTTGCTGCTGATACAGATTTCAGCATGTGCCCTCAATGAAATATAAACACAGTCTGGGGACTCCTGAACAGGAAGAGGCGTTACATGTAACAGAGCAGAGCAGCTCTGATGGAACATGGCCCACTGGAAAGGCCACTCCATGGCAATGCTAGCAGCCAAGAACTTGCCAAATCCTAGGATCATGAAGTCGGAAGGTACTTATAAGGCCATCAAGTCCAACTCCCCCCCTCCCAGCGCTTAATGCAGGAATATAAATCAAATGATATCTTTTTTCTTTCTCGAAAACTCTTGCCTCGCCACAGAGGCAACCAGTGGAGCTCTTTTGAGTGGCCAACGGTAGCCACAAGAGAGAGACGTTGACCCCACAACAGCCTGCTGTTCCACAGATCCACTCTGTCATAGAGATGTGGAGGCCGAGAAAAAAACTGGAAAAATTCAGAAAAAAAGGGTTATTTCCGTTTTTTTTCCCTCCCTGAAGCTTTTTGGATTTTTTCCCCCAAAAATTGGAAAAATTGAAAAAATAAAAAATAATTATGGGATGTTTTATTTTAACATGATGAATACAATATTTTCCAAATCATTTCTAAAAAATATGCGTAACATCTTATTGTTCTGATTTCTGTGCACTGAGGGCAAACAAGTCCTAGGTTACAAACTTAACTCTCCAGTGCAAGAACAAGATCCATTTATTCCTTTAGGAGGTGCTGCTATTGTCACAAGAAAAAGAAAAAGGTTTCACTTTTGTTTTTGCATGTGGGTGGGTGTGTTTGGTTCTGTTTTGTCCTCTTCACTAGGCCTCAAAGCACTGGAGGTAAATACAGAGCAACAAAAATGATTCTCATTAAATTTCATGCCCATTCATTGAAACAGTCCCACTCCCTTCTATATATTTACCCTCTCTTCAATTCTTTTTATGAGAGTGGGGTTTTTCTTTTATTTTTATTTAATACTGTCAAGAGGAAATATGAATGGTTAATTCTGGATTTTTAAACATTGTTTTGTAGAGGTTTTTTTTCTCACAAACTAGCAAACAGTTCAAGAGACTACTACTCCATTTGTTACTTAAAGTTACAAATAAATATTATTTTAAAAATAAATTCTGTTTGTAATAATTGTTTGGATACACTATATTTTGATATGCTATTTGTGATCATTTTATGCCAAGTCAAATTGTCCATAGTCATATTTTATGCTCCTAACAGAATGATTTTCAAGCTGTAAAAGGGGTGAGGAGTGTTAATGTAGCATTTTGTTTCAGTTTTTCAAAAAATAATAATCATCTGTTTTTCCGGGGAGGGGGGTGGAAAAAAAATGGGATTTTTTTTTCCTGAGCTTAAAATTACTGGAACTTTTACATCTCTATGTATTATTACTGTATCTTTTATCTATTGTTTTGTCTATGACTCCCCTGTCATTGCAAGGCCACCAAAGGCTTCCTAGCCTAAGAAGCCTTGCAACCTAGTGGTGGAGAGGCAAAGCAGAAACATCTTCTAATTAATGCTAACTAGCTGCACCAACAGGATTCCAGTCAGGATGAGAATGATGCAAGCATGTTTACCTCATACAATGACACAAACAGGCCTTCCTTCCATACAAATTGCCAACCTTTAGTTCACAGACGCCTTTTCTGTGACGGCACCACTCCTCCTCAGGAAATCTTGCCTGATGCCTGCATAAAGGTCTTCCTGGCACGTTGCAAAGATTTTTTGGTTCCCTCAAGCCTTTTAAAGAAGTGTGTTTGCTGCTCAGCACTCTTATCCTCTGGTTGTATCTCACCTAGCACTTATTATTGTATTTTGTCTTCCTATTTTATTAAGGGCTTTACTTTTATTGCCTGTGTTTCCTATTTTTAATGCTGTTTACCGCTCCCAAGACCCATGGCAACCAGTAAGTAAATAACTTAATTGCCTAGGGTTTCAGCAGCCATTTGCAAATCTCCCAAGGTTGCCTTCCTCCTCACTGGCTAGGCCGGTGAAAGTCACCGGCAACACCTTGAGGGTTGCTCTTGACTGGTAGAGACTTGTGGCTTATCTCACATGCTTAGGAAGCCAGGGACTCAGTTTCCCTTTTCAACAGCCAGCCGTCAGCTCTAAAGCCATTCATTCCTATTCACAGAACCACCCTGAGGACCTTGCGTCGGGAAATCAGACAGCACAAGTGTGCAAGAAGTTCAAATCGGATGCAATGTTTATGCACGTTTAAGAAACTTTGGTGAAAGTGTGGTTCCGGGGGCGTGGTCAACCGGGACACCGATTTACTTCCCTTCGTGGTTAGGACGTGATCTTTTACTGTGCAGTTTGCCACAGCAAAACTGCGCAGTAAACGCCGGTAAGACCGCAGCCTTGGGCTAACATGAAATAAGTCTACAGAATGATCCTAAGGGCTAACTCAGAAGCTAAAGCTTACCAAATCCAGCTTACTTGAGGACAGGGCCGTACTGTGTGCAAATGTGTTACACAACCTTAATTACTGAACTAACACAAATAAGGAGTAATAATTACTACTCTGGCACTCCTGTTCCACCACACCTGTTTGGATGGGAGAGCAAGGCTGCAGGAAGGGAACACGTCAGACTAGCAGCAAACGGCAGCTGTTCACAAGCACGAACCACTTGGGCTCTCAATGACCAACAGTCTCACTAGAAAAATTATCCCAAGGGGATGGATGCAATCAGAGGAGCAAAATTTGAAGGCGTCAGGATAGGGAGAACATGTGGACAACCAGAAACTGTGCATGGGGGGGGGGAGAGTTCAATGGCATGGGAAACAAGCATAAATACAGACACACATACATCTGCATGCATAACACCTACACGTGCCCTTGACAACGCAGCCAGTGATTGCACAACACCTGGCAAAGTGAAGTTTTGTAATGTTTGAATACTGTATATTGCCCAAAGCAAATCCTTCAGGTTCTAAAACCAGACACGGGGCATTTTAACTCACACAACCCAAGGCTATTCCAATTCCCATATGCTTTTAGACAGGAGAAGACAACGCAGAGAGGTGTTCAAAATATGGAGGGACAAAAACCAGGCACGTCCAGAATTCGATATTCTGGACATTCCTGTCAACCCCTTTATGAAACGATGCTCTCGTCCCCCACTATTGCCAAGAGGCAGCAGCCCTCGTCTTGGTGAGGTGAGGTGGGGGGAGTCTTCCCTGTGTGTGTAGGCTAGAAATACTGGGTTATTCAGGAGACAGGACCCCTTCCTAAATCTGTATCAAGGGCTGAGAAGAAAAGAATGGCCCATCTTCATAATGAATGATGCATTTTTTTAAATCATGCAGGTTTTTTTTTTAAATAGCGGTATTCCTCTGAAAGAAAGTACTTTTATTTCAAAAAGGGCAGTCCCTAATAATGGAAGAGGATGAGAAATTTAGAGAATCAAGGAGTAGAGTCCCCCGCCCCCGCCAAGATTTCTTCTTCACCCTATCAAATTCATGAATGGGGCCCATTTCAATGGGGGTTGAAGGGAGGAGGAGAGGAAATAGCAATGCAGTTCCTGTCTTCTAACTACAGTGGACCCTTGTACAATATAACAAATGGCTTGTATAACATAAAATGTGTACAACATAAAAAATTCCAGCGATAAGGGAAATTTGCTTAACAGAATCGCCTATGGGGCGAATCTGTACAACATAAAAATTGTCGCGATTAGGGATTACACGGTTTTCAATGCATTCCTATGGGAAATTTGTATAAAGGAAAATTTGCTTAACAGAATTTCATTTGGAACAAGTTAATTCCTTTATACAAGGTACCACTGTACTGTAAAGGGGGAAGAGTTGGGGTGAGAAAGGGCACAGCAATGAGGGTGGGCAGCTCCACAGGGTTGATTCCAAAAACTTGCTTCTCTCTGGGACAAGATTGGGTAAAACTTTCACACACACACCCCGGCTCCCTCTGAAAACTCAGCTGTGCAGCCTAGGACTGCTCCTAAATTCGCCTCTGAGCCTGGATGCCCAGGTTCCAGTGGTGGCCCAGAGTGCCTCTGCGCTGTTAAAACGAGCGTGCTGGGCTGCACCCGTTTCCGGAGAGGTCTGACCTGGCCATGGTGGCAAGTGCTTTCATTACATCCAGGCTGGATTACTGTAACCCATTTTGTGTGGGGCTGCCTATGGAAAATGTCAGGAAACTCCAGTGGGTCCAAAACACAGCAGTCCGATTGCTGGCTGGACACAGGGATCACATGCATCCCGTGCTAAGGCAGCTCCACTGGCTGCCGATCCAGTTCTGGGTACAATTCTGGGTACTGTATAAAGCAAATTGGTCTGCTTATATACCGCCCCATACCACTTCAAGTAGTTTCTGGGCGGTTTACAACTTAATTATGCAGGCTACACATTGCCCCCCCCCCAGCAAGCTGGGTACTCATTTTACCGACCTCGGAAGCATGGAAGGCTGAGTCAACCCTGAGCCTGCTACCTGGGATTGAACCCCAGGTCGTGAGCACAGTTTTACCTGCACTACAGGCATTTAACCACTGAACCATGGAGCTCAACAGCTTGGGCCCAAACTATCTCAAGGACGACACCCCTCATTATGAGCCTGCTTGGGTGTCAATAATCAGGAGAGGCCTTCCTTTAGGTCCCGCCAGCTTCAAAGGAGTGCTTGGCAGGGGACACAGGAGAGGGCCTCCTTGGTGGCTGCTCCTAGACTGTGGAACTCCCTGCCACAAGATGCCAAGATGGCCGTGTGGTTCCTCAAGGCCAGCCCGTGTCAAGGAGTCGTAGTGCAAAATTGAATTTCCAACTTCTGGCTCCACAGACAAATGCCTAAACCACTCATTTCTCATCGATCTGTTTTATAAATATAATATTCAATCTAATTACAAATCAAAAGGGGGATTGAGCCACATGGCCATCACAAAACACAATTGCAAAAATAGGTTAAGGGCGATACCTTTATAGGCCACTAATAAAAATAAAAAACAAAAAACATTGCAAGCTTTCCAGTGTAAATCAATCTTCTTCAAAGCAGGTCCCAGAAGTTCAGAAATGGTAAAATATATGCTTTACCAGGAGGTTACTTTTAAAGTTCCTGGTTAGATGATGTTCTTAAAGTCCATGAGTCCATGACTAGATGATGTTGCAGCCAGGGCAGGAGTCTTGTTGAAGGCAGGAAGTAGGAGGGCAGTTGTAAAAGTTTCAAACTCCCTTTCTTCAAACAAAGGAACATGGGTCATGCACCGCCCCCTCCCTCCCTCCCCATAAGAACAGCCTTGCTGGAACAGGCCACAGCCCATCCAGTCCAGTGGCTCACTGCTTCAGGGTATTCCCAAGCTGATGTCTTCACCTGCTTAAGATTCCTTGCAAATGGCATTGGGAGATATCCTGCCGCTCTCTCCAACCCGAACGTTGTCCTCACGCATTCATAATGATAGTCATTGATAGCCTTGTTCTCCAGGAACTTGTCCAATCCTTTCTTAAAGCTGTCAAGGCTAACAGCTGTCACCACTTCTTCTGGCAGGGAGTTCCAGAGACGAGTGATCCTCTGGGTAAAAAAACACTTTCTCTTATTTGTTTGAGATCTAGCACCCAAAAGTTTCATAGAGTGCCCCCCTAGTTCTAGTGTTGTGTGATAGGGAAAACAGCTTGTCCACACCGTGTATAGTTTTATAAACTTCAATCAGGTCATCTCTTAGGAGCCGTCGTTCAAGAGTGAAGCGGCCCAGCTGTTGCAGCCTCAGATGGTAAGGAAGGTGTTCCAGTCCCTGAATCATTCTGGCTGCCCTCCTCTGCACTTTTTCCATTTTCACAATATCCTTCTGAAAGTATGGTGACCAGAACTGTACACAATACTCCAGATGGGGGCTCACCATATATTTATAAAGAGGCAAAATGTCATTTGCTGACTTATTTTCTATACCCTTCCTAATGATCCCTAGCATTGAGTTGGCTTTTTTCACATGGCTCTTAGGAGACATACAAATCCCCTTTGGCTACAGAAAAAAAAGGGGGGGAGGGTTGATGCAGGGGACCCATGTGCTTCGTTCTAGGATTGGGGTAAACTTTACTAAGTCCCACTAGGTTTGCCAATTGGAACCAGATTGAATTGAAGTGATATTACCTAGTCTTGGCAATCTTGCTCTTTGGTGTCGAGAGTTTTTAGCTTTAAATATTCAATGTTTTTAGATTTAAATATTGTCCTTTTAATGATATAAGCATTTGATTTGATTTGATTTATATACACTACTGCCCATCTGACGGGAAGCCACTCTGAGCAGTTTACAAGATAAGGTAAAACAATGTTAAATAAATAAATGAACACCCATCACATCCCAACCTTGGCCAACCCAGGCAGGAGCTGTGGGAGCTTTTTAATGATGGATGCTTAAATACAGTATTGTCTTTCAAGGACGTAAACCACTCAATCATTTCCAGCGTTATCTGTGGCCTTTTCATGATCTCTAGGCCGTGGTAGGTCCTTTTCAAGGAGAAAGGCTGGGTAAAAACATTTTAAATAATAATAATAATAATACTGTAAGTCTGAGAACACCTGGATGATCCACACACACACACACACACACACACACACACACACACACCGCAAACAACAACAAAACAGCCCTTGTCCTATATGTTCACTTGGTAGCTATTTTCTTTTTCCGCCTCTTGTTATGTTTGTTTTGATTGACTCCTTACTCACTTTGTCAGCCTAATTTTACTCGTTCTAGATTGTTATTAAGTTGTATTATATTTTGCAACTTTGAATTATTATTATTTTAGTTTCACATTTTTTATTTTTATTGTTTGCTTACAATTTATACCCTCCACTGCAAGCCACCCAGACTAGGTTTGGGGCTAGAGAGCCGGGGGGGGGGGGGTTTATACAGATCCAATATAAACAACAATTTTATCCCAACCCCCAAATGAAATGCATGGGCCTTCTGCACCAACCCCCTCCCCCTTCGCTGGTAAGGCAGGGGCCATTGGCCTTGATGAGCCACATTGAGGAGAGGTGTGACTGTGTGTACCTGAGCCCTGACATGTCTTTGGAAGGACTGGGACAATACAAACACCTCCCTCCCTTCAATTAGTATTACAGTAGTACTATATTGTTGTGAACCGCCCGGAGTTCCATTGCAAGACGGGCGGTACAGAAATAAATAAATCAATATTCGGATGCAGCCTACAACATCCAAGCTCTGAGCCTCAACTAAGAAACTGCCTGGCTTTTCTTTCCATCTTGCCCAGGACCTTACATCTAAGAAATAACTCCTGGCAAATCCATCTTTTGCCATGTTATTATAACCTATTGGTACTGCTCTGAGAAAGAGGGTTTCACCCTCAAAATATTAGCAACGTTTTTATTATTTTTGTATTTTTGTAGTAGCCTAAAGGTATCACCTGTTCCCCTTGAATGAATCGATAGATAGATGATAGACAGATAGATAGATAGATAGATAGATAGATATCTTGTATAAAGGAATTAATTCGTTCCAAATGAAATTATGTTAAGCAAATTTTCTTTTATACAAATTTCCCATAGGAATGCATTGAAAACAGAGTAATCCCTAATCGGGACCATTTTTATGTTGTACGGAGAGCCCCCCCACCCCCCTGGGGGAGGAAATAGCGGCCAGTCGCCCCCCCACCCGCCCTGCCCCACCCCACCCCCCACCCAGTGTGAAGAGACTCACAGTCGCCGGTTCTCCCAGGGCTTCGGGGGTGGCGGTTGGTGGGCGGCCATCCTCCCCCCCC
>JAHTLZ010000045.1:7330653-7356251 GCA_023846285.1 Phrynocephalus versicolor | reverse complement strand
TAGATAGATAGATAGATAGATAGATAGATAGATAGATAGATAGATAGGAAGGAAGGAAGGAAGGAAGGAAGGAAGGAAGGAAGGAAGGAGGGAGGGAGGGAAGGAAGGAAGGAAGGAAGGAAGGAAGGAAGGAAGATAGAAAGAAAGTAAAAGAGAGAAAAAAGGAGATAGATAGATTGAATGAATGAATGAATTGCAGTACAATAGGACTGTGGTATCCATGGGGCATCGGTTCTAAGACACAAATGCAGAAAAAATGCAGAAATAAAGAATGCTATGGATTGCATGATGTTTGGTTTCCTCTAGTGTCCACCTCTGATAAATACAGCCTGACTCTCTCTCTCTCTCTCTCTCTCTCTTTCTCTGTGTGTGTGTGTGTGTGTGTGTGTGTGTGTGTGTGAATAAATGAATTTTTCTATATATATGTGGTGGGGGTGGGGTTAGTATTTTCTGGCAGCAGCTAATTGATCCAGGGACATTAATCTTGCAGACTCTTACTGTTGTTAATTAGGTCATCGTGTAATTAAGAAAGAAGGAGGCACCCTTTTTAATATTGGCAGAAGGGAATGGTGAAGTGGATGCAGCTTTCTTTTGAGGCAAGATTTCCCAGAGCGACTGTGTGGGGGCTACTCCCTGTTAGGAGGAGAAGCCAAGCTTGAGATGTAGAAGAACATGGGGATGTGTCTAAAATCAACAGTTGTTTCTTTTAAAATGATGTTCGGCTCGTTTTTATTTTTTCACAGAGCCTGTTTGAAGTAAGCGTGATCTTCGCTCATCCAGAAACAGACGAGGATTGCCGTTTCTTGTAAGTTGTAATTCAACACAGGATGTTTCTGGATGCATCCACAGCTAGAGGGCAACAGAGGTTGAACATCTCCAAGCCTGACTCCAGAATTTGACTTGGAAACCATTACTGTACTCATTAGCATCTCCTCCTATAGATCGTCCTCCTGATCTACAAGATCAGTATTTGCTGATGCGTGGCCTGAAAATATTAAAAAGAACAATCACAATACAATGTATTCTCGAAGGCTTTTGCGGCTGGGATCTGATAGCTGTTGTGAGTTTTTCAGGCTGTTTGGCCGTGTTCTGGAAGTTTCTCTTCCTGACGTTTTGCAGACTCTGTGGCTGGCATCTTCACATGGTAAGGAGTTCAGGGAACTAGGAGTTCTCTCTGTGCTCTGGGGTATAGAGTGAGTGAGACTGTGGTTTTAAGGTTGTGGGAAAGAGGAAAGTTGTCCTATGCAGGAGAATAGGTGTTAGTCATTGTATTGTGATGGAGGGATTAAAAAGTTTCACTACAATCAGGGATGGCAGCAATCCTTCTCTGTGGTTGATGGGTGTCAGTAGCTGTTCTATTATGTGAACTGATTACTGGTGCTTGTGGCTGGGTGGGAATCATTGAACTTTGATCATAAGAACATAGGAACATAAGAACAGCCTTGCTGAAATAGGCCACAGCCCATCCAGTCCAGCATTCTGTCTCACACAGTGGCTCGCCATTTGCTTCAAGGTATTCCCAAGCAATTGTCTTCACCTGCTTACGATTCCCTGCAAATGGCATTGAGAGATATCCTGCCTATCTCTCCAACCCGGAGGTTGTCCTTAAGCATCCATAATGATAGCCATTGATACCCTTTTTCTCCATGAACTTGTCTAATCCTTTCTTATAGCTGTCAAGCTGGCAGCTGTCACCACTTCTTCTGACAGGGAATTCCAGAGAGCAGGGATCCTCTGGGTGAAAAAGGACTTTCTCTTATTTGTTTGAGATCTAGCACCCAAAAGTTTCATGGAGTGCTCCCTTGTTCTAGTGTTGTGCAAAAAGGGAAAAAAACCTTTTCCTTATCTACTTTGTCCACACCGTATATGATTTTATAAACTTCAATCAGATCACCTCTTTTGCACGCTGTAGTTTTCAGTACTGGAAGCCAGGCTTTGTTGATTTTTAGACTTTTTGTTGAAACTGCGCTTATGTTTTTGGATTTCAGTGTCTTCCCTGTGTGGTCTGACATAGTGATTGGTGTTGTTGTCTAGTACCTCTATGTCCTGGAAGAGGATTTCATGTCTAGTTTGTTTCAGGGTGTGTTTCCCCTACTGCTGGTGTTTTTAGTTATTTTAGCCTGCAGTGTCTTTCATGTTCTTTGATTCTGGTCTGGATGCTGTGCTTTGTGGTCCCAATATATATCTGGCCACAACTGCAAGGCATCCGGTATACTCCTGCACTGACAAGTGGGTTCCTTTTGTCCTTTACTGACCGTAGCATCTGTTGTATTTTTGTTCTGGATCTAAATACTGTTTGTAGGTTGTGTTTTTTCAACAGTCTGTGAAGATGCTCAGTCAACCAGGTGAGTTTATCTGGAAGTTGAGTCATGGTTACTGGCCTTCTTTTTCTTGAGAGATAGTAATGTTTTGCTGCTCATCCAAACAGCTTCATCAGTTTGAGTACAGCTAGTGTGAGTCCTCCATCTTATAGTTTTTTTCAACACTTTGCCCATGTGGTCCATGGCTTCTTTTATATATGGTAGAAATACTTTGTTTGTTGGGGGCTGTTTTTCTTCTTCAGTTTGGTGTTGTTTTTTCGGTTTGATGGCTCTTTTGATTTCATTCTTGAAATAGCCATTTGCCTGTAGGGCCCAATTCAGGTGGCAGAATTATGTCTTGAGGAATTCAGCTTCACTGTTTCGGTTTGCGTGGTCTACAAGTGTTTTGATTCTGCCTCTTTTTTTTGTTATGGCTGGTGGTTCGGATACGTGGATGACACAGTCTGGTTCCGATATGTGGATGACACATTCATAATTTGGAGCCACGTTGTTTAGTCCTGGCCTCCAGCTTTTCCTCAGTTCCTCAGTTTTGATAGCAAAAATCAACACCCTTTCAAGGGTAGTGGTCCCAATTGAGTAACTGTGGTTTTTCTCGCTTGTGTTTAGAGCTGCAGCATGTCCCAGCTGTTTCAAGCCCGCAAAGAACAAGCAGGTAAGATGCTTCCAGATAACCTGCTTAGAATTTAACCTTCACTTTCACCCACATTGACAAGAGAATTGAAACAGCAGACACAAAATTGGCATTTTGGAATGGGCATTATGTATAATCACTACATCAGCCAGAAGTGATGATGTGAACTTGTTCAGCCTTTTGTGTGTGTGTGTGTGTGTGTGTGTGTGTGTTTGTCTTGTTTTAATGCCAGCAGATGCGTATTTATTTTCATTTATCAAAAATACATAGTTTGGAGAGATTGAAACTAACTTTTATACACATGGCCCACTTTTCTACAAAATTCGCTTCTGAAATAGCTTACTGTTGGAATACCTGACATTATCCAGTTGGTGAAATCCTGTTGTACAACATAGTGTGTTGCACTTGAGTAGGCCTACTGAATCCGTGGGGATTTGGTGACTCAACGCCACCATGAGTTCCACTGATTCAAACGGGCCTCCTCTAGTTGTAATTTACCTCAGCATAATAAGTTGCAACTAGTGTAGGTCAGTTTGAATCCATGGAATTTACAAAGAGTGACTAACGATGCTAAGCAACAGGAATCCAGTTCATGCTATTAGTTACAGATTACACATTTTTTCTAAGACCTTTGAGATATGCAACTGATTAAAAGAGGAAGACAGAATAATCAAAGTGTCTGTGAAGATTCTTAGTCATCCAAGTGAGGGTATCTGGAAGTTGAGTCATGGCAACTGGACTTCTTTTCTTGAGAGATCAAAACATTTTGCTGCCCATCCATGCAGCTTCTTCAGACTGAGGAAAGTTAGTCACGAGTCCTCCAGTTTATAGTTCACCTTGATTTCACATCACCCTCGTCTGAATAGGCTCATTAGGTGGACAATGGCCTGGAGTGTCTGACAGTCCCACCTAGTCAACACTTTCCAACACCATAAAGTATCTAATGAGCCTATTCAGGCCATCGTCCACCTAGCAAAGCTTATTCAGACGAGGGTGATATGAAAGCAAAGTGAACTATAAATTGGAGGCCTCGCCACTAACTTACTTCAGACTGACGAAGCTGCTTGGATGAGTAGTGAAACATTTCAGTCGCTCAAGAAAAGTCCAGTTGCCATGACTCAACTTCCAGAGAATAAGCAAAGGGAAACACACCGGGTGAGAAATCCCCATGCCATCTCCTCAGTAAAACTACTCAGCAATGTTTATTGTGGCTAATTCTGGATATTTTACTTTATTTCACCTTGCAGTCTGTTTTCACCAGAATGGCTGTGGTGAAGGCTTTGGATACAATTAGTGACGAAGATTTCCATAAGTAAGTCCTGCACCTATTTTAGTTATGGCGTATGAACATTTCTTAAGCAAACTGAAGACAAAAAGCAAAATGTAAAATGTCCCATATAATCAGGGCTGGCGCTAGATTTTTTTGCGCCCTAGGCGAGGGGCGGGGGAGCGAGGGGAGCGGTGTGGGGAGGGGCAGGGGCAGCGGCGGGCGGGGGAGGGGCGGTGATGAGCGTGGGGAGCGGATGGCAGACGGCAACAGGCGGCGGGGGGCAGACGGCGGTGGCCAGCAGTGGGGGGGGGCGGGGGGACAGCAGGCTGGCCAGCGCCCCCTCTCCATTTTGTCACCCTAGGCAACTGCCTAGTTCGCCTTAATGGACGCACCTGCCCTGCTAGTAATAGTGAGGGGGGAAGGTTGTGATATTTTGCAGAAGTGCAGCATTTGCTGCCACATCTCTTGTGATTTCAGAAATGTGTGTGTCCTGGCTATCACCACTTGTTACCACTGCATCATTTTGAATCGAAAACTGCCTTTCTGGCAGTGGCAGAAAGACAGTTTGAGGCCGCTGCAAAAGACGCAATGCAGAGCTGAGTTGATTCTGAACTTCATGGAGAGAGTGATTTTGGGAAAAATTTTGTTGGCGCTTTAATTCCCAAATATTTGAAAGAGGAATTGGCTGTCTGTCGTTCATCTGTATTCTCCTGTTCTCTACTACTGTATACCAAGATCTGTCTTGCTTTGTTGTTTTTAACTATGGTGCTTTGTCTTGTTTTCTTATCTGTTCTTCTACAGGAACTTCAGGTCTCCTCCAAGTTTGCCTCAGACTGCTGTCACAGTCGTCGACATTCAGTGTACCAACGGTGCCATCTTTGTGGCTGGTAAATAAGAGATTTATGTTCCCCTTCTGTCATTATATTTTTAAAACTAAGCTAGTGTGGGAATGTGTCAGCCTACCCCTGCACCCCCCCCACACCCCTTTTTCCCTTCAAGGATGTAGAATGTCCTTGTGTAAGCCTTTTCAATTTCTAATAACTTCCCTGGTGCCATATTTTCAAAGCCTTTCTGAGACCCCTTGGACTTCATTCGCAGGAGAACCTGACTGCAGGACCTTCTGCAAGGCATCTACTGTTCATCCACATTGTTATTGTTGTGTGCTGTGAAATTGCACCTGGGCTCTAATGATCCCATAAGTTAGTGACCTCCAAGAGGGCTGTTCAGGTCTTGCAGACTCATGGCTGTGGCTTTATTTAGTGAATCCGTCCATCTTGTTTTCAGTCTTCCTCTTTTCCTGCTGCATTTTGCTTTTCTCAGTAGTCAGCCAGTCTTTCTTTCTTTTAGCTGTTGTGAGTTTTTCAGGCTGTTTGGCCATGTTCTGGAAGTTTTCCTTCCTGACATTTTGTCAGAGTCTGTAGTTGGCATCTATAGAGAGCAATGAGCTCAAGGAAGTAGGAGTTCTCTCTGTGCTCTGGGGTTTCTTTCTTTCTTTCTTTCTTTCTTTCTTTCTTTCTTTCTTTCTTTCTTTCTTTCTTTCTTTCTTTCTTTCTTTCTTCCTTCCTTCCTTCCTTCCTTCCTTCCTTCCTTCCTTAGACCACCCATCTTGCAATCTCTGTGCAGTTTACGACAATATTAGAAAGCCAAACCAATAATAAAATGAGCATAAACAGCATATAAATAAAATCAAAACATATTAGACAATAAGATCAAAAGGACCTCAGGACCTCTAAAAACCCAAGTAACTGTACTAAAATTACACAATTCTATATTTGTATAGGTAGGTGGATTAAGTATTGCCTTCTCCGCTGAGTTTTTATCCAGTGTGCCTGTGATTTAGAAGACAATATGATCATGCTTGCTTATTGAAACATATGGTCCACTGCTGGGCTGAGAAGAAATCTGCAGTTTATGTGCTGTGATTGTTGCTCCACATTAAAAATCTGGAGAGGAAGCAGCTGGAAAAAACCTTGAGATCTCTGTGCATACTTTTACAATGGTGATTATTTGCGTTGCCTTGCCTTGGGTTTCAAATCAAAATACTTCCTGTGACTTGTGCTCTCCTAAGAAGAATACATGTCCTGGATTCTTCTCATTACCGTTTTTATTTTTATATCCAGGAAGATATAACAAATACTCAAGAACATTGCCTCAAACCCCCTGGATTATAGATGGAGAACGAAAGATGGAGTCTTCGGTGGAAGAGCTGATCTCGGAGCATCTCATGGATGCCTTCAAAGCAGACAGTGAGTGTCTCCGTATACCACCGATGGACATTACTGCATGCGCATTCATGTCAACAGCTGCTCCGTACACCCTGCCGCTTAAAAAAACATGGGGATTCCAAAACCACTGAAGAACAAGTACCGTATTTTTTTGCCCTATAAGACACACTTTCCCCACCCACAACAGTAAGGGAAAATGTCTGTGCGTCTTATAGAGCGAATACAGTAGTCCCCACTACATACTGTATATATCACAGATTTTCGTTTAGAGAGAAGTAACCTGCATGCAGCCTCTGCCATCTCGTGCTGCAGGCGGGATTCCACAGTTCCAATCACCCGGTTTGCAAAGAGGCTTCCTCCAGGGAGCCTCTCCCCACCCCTCCCCTTCTGCAGCCAAGATTCCCCAGTCAAAAATCACCTTGTTTGCAAAGAGGGAGCCTCTGCCCCCCCCTTCTGAAGCCTGGATTCAACAGCTCCAATTACCTGGTTTGCAAGCCTCCCCTTTTGCAGCTTGGATCCCACAGCCCCAATTACCTCATTTGCAAGCCTCCCCTCCCCCCGCCATAAAACCTTAGGCTAAGCATTTTTTCTTGTTTTTCTCCTCTAAAAACTAGGCACATTTTATGGCCCGGTGCATCTTATAGGGCAAAAAATATGGGTAATTTCCAGGGAACACACGAAGCAGCCGAAGGCCTGTGGCTGGACAATGTTTTCAATGTTCTGCATTTTTTGTGGTTTCCCCTTAGACAGCAAAAGCAGAGATGTGCTATATCCCAAACTGTTTATTTTGCATAGCTTGTGCAAAACACAACGTAGCATTTCAGCAAACAGTTTGGGGTTGAAATGTTTCTTGGTTGATGGATTTCTACCGTGAAGCTCCAGAGACTTTAGTTGGTTTTCAGAGAGAACTGCTGAAGTATAGAGCAGATGGGTCAAGAGTAGAGATGGGCACGACTAAAAAAAAAAAAAAATGGTTTTTCGTTTTTCATTGAGGGGTCCGTTTCGGTTTGTTTTCGTTGGGTTTTTTTTTTTGCAAATTTTTCGTTTTTGTTTTTGTTGCATAACGAAAACGAAAAATTTCTGTTTCGTTAGCATTCTTTTCAATTCAATATTTTTGCCACAACGAAAACGAAAAACACAGCAAAGTTTTTCGTTTCGTTTTCATTTCCTTTTGTTTTGAAAAATTTTCGTTTTCGTTGCGTAATGAAAACGAAAACGAAAACAAAAATTTTGCTGAGTCGTGCCCATGTCTAGTCAAGAGTCTTTTAAAATGGGAACCCTGTGAAACCCTGTGGAGGGCCAGGGATCTTGTGAAGTGCTTATTTATGAGGTTAACATGGAGGAACGGCTAGCATGTTGAACTAACGCCGATGGAATGAGAGTTCAGGTTCACACTTGGCCCTGACACTCCAGTGGGTGACCTTGGGTCAGTCACGTTGCCCTTCAACATGGCCTCCCTCACAAAGGATCAGGATAAAATGCGGGGAGAGTGAAAAACCACGTATTCCCCCTCTTCCCTCTTCCCCAGCTCTCTGGGGGGAAGGTGAGAGAGAGGTCTAATCATCAAATAAGCTCAGCACTTGTCTCCATGTGTTTCGTTAAGGTTTTAATTTTTCGTCCTCCGGAAGAGAAGATGTCGACGTGAGAACCCTGGGAAACGGTAAGCTCATCTGACCTTCAAAACACCGGCAGGGCCGCTTATGGGTGGAGCAGAACAGTTTTGGCATCTTTCATTGCCTCTGGAGGCATCCATTCGGTATTTCTGTGCGGAAATGGAGGTCCTTGCCTTTCCGTGCTGCCTGGATGCAAGGGCCTCAAACGGCAGTTTTAAAACCCTTTATTTTGAATATTTTTACCCTACCTTTTTCTTTGGAAAGGGACCCAAGGTGGCTTACAATAATGAGGGGCAACATAGAGCCCGGAACATTTAAGGCATATTCAAGTTAACAGGGAATTACTTTGAGTAGTGTTTAAAAACTGCCATGTGCCCAAAATGATTTTTTTCTCTCATACATTGAAAATGCCTGTATAATTTTACTAGACAGGAAACAATGCTGAACACTTGTCCCTTGATTGCAGAAACCCTCCTTTGTTTTCTTCTGCCTCAAGAAGTGACTGTTTCTTGGCTGAAGCATCTAATTTGTTTCCTGGATTGTAACAGATAATTTTTCACCATGTGGGGCTCTTTAGTCTGGAAAAAAGTCGCCTGAGGGGGGATATGATTGAGACGAACAAAATAATGCAGGGCATGAGTCAAGTGGATAGAGGGACACTCTTTTCCCTCTCACAAAATACCAGAACTAGGGGACATCCGCTCAAATTGGGAGAGTGAAAACAGACAAAAGAAAATATTTTTTCACCCAGCATGTTGTGGGTCTGTGGAGCTCCCTGCCACAGGAGGTGGTGATGTCATCTGGCCTGGATGCCTTCAAAAGAGGATTGGACAGATTCCTGGAGGAAAAGTCCATCCCAAGTTACAAACCATGATGGAGATGTGTAATCTCCAGGTGTAAACCCTGGGTACTTCAAGGGCCAGATGCAGGGGAGTGGTATCAAGAGACAGAAATCTAGTCTCGTGTGTTCCCAGACGCATCTGGTGGGCCCGCTGTGAGATACAGGAAGCTGGACTAGATGGGCCTTTGGCCTGATCCAGCAGGGCTCTTCTTATGTTCTTATGTTCACAAGATCATGGGATCTCATGAACGCCTGGTCTTATGTTTCTGCGATTTTTCAATCGCCCCAACATGTACACCACCTGAAGAATGGATTTACCACATGTCCTTAATTTCTATCTCCTTTTCTGTCCTCCCTCGGTGGTTGGTCTGTCGTCGATAGGAAGGCCTTTTGCCGTTGAACTGGTGAATCCTCGGCGCGTCCATTACGAGGCCACTGAAATGAAGGCACTTCAGCAGGTAAATCATTTGTGAGGTTTCTTCTCCTTAAAAATGCAGTTGTGATCAAGGTATCTCCCCTACCAGGTAAGTATATACCATCTTTGGATGAATGGAGGGCGAAAATATTGGACTTTGCAGAGATGGCCAGACTGACATGCAGACTGAGGGATCAAGATAACCAGAGGTTCCAAAAAGACTGGCAAAAATTTAAGAACTACATGGAGATTTATTGTAAGGAATTAAAGACTCTTACCGGACTAGGGTAGAACTCGAAGGATTACTACTCATTTTTCAAATCCTTTTTATAAGTATATAAAAGGGGTTTGTTTGAAAGGAAGGCTAGGAGATGAATAACGTTAAAACCACGGGAAGAACAGAGGGAAGCCAAACTCTAGTGATAGTTTGATTTTGTATTGCTAATGTTTTGAATCTGATCTTTTTTTGTATATTAAAATTTTCTAATAAAAATGTATTTCAAAGGCGAAAAAAAATGCAGTTGTGCAGGTGGGTTCGTTTTCTTTGGAAGAAGAGAATACCACAGAGTTACAGTTCAATCCTCTTGTAATTTGAGATCGCTCTTGTCGACTGACAGTGTTTGATCGAAGATGCCGTTGGATGAACGGCTAATTTTTACTCTTTTCTGCTTTTGTTTTGAATATTTGCAGACCATCAATAGCTCATCAGACAAAGTCCAGGTTCGTGATTTGCAGCTTGTCACAAGGTCAGTGTTGAAGTTCTCAGATAAAGCCATTTGAAGTTCATGGCTACCGGGATGACACAGGGAGAGAGCATCCCTTTCAGAGAGCGCCTGGTGGGGCCACTGTGAGATACAGGGATCTGGACTAGGTGGGCCTTTGTCCTGATCCAGCAGGGCTCTCCTTACGTTCTTAAATAAGAGATGGACTGGCTCTGTAAAGGAAGCCACGGGCTTGCATTCACAAGAGCAGAGCAGGGCCGTTGAGGACAGTACATTTTGGGGGTGGCTCTTTCATAGGGTTGCGTCAAGTTGGAGGCGACTTGACAACAGGTAACAGCAACAGCATCAACAGCAGTTGCATAATCACTCTGCGCTTTCTGCATTTTGAGCATCATCACGTCATGCCGTTTTAAGGCTGAGGTTTTACATGCATTCCAAAATTGAGCCCATTTGGTCTCTGGTGGACATTAGTCTGTGCATTGGCAACACTTGACTTCCCTGACCTGAAGTGACACATAAGAACAGAAGGACATAAGGACAGCCTTGCCGGAACAGGCCTCCGTCCATCCAGTCCAGCATTCTGTCTCGCACAGCGGCTCACCATTTGCTTCAGGGTATTCCCAAGCAGATGTCTTCACCTGCTTACGATTCCCTGCAAATGGCATTTATATGTCAACATTTTTAAGGCCCAATCAGCTGCTGAAATCTGTTTTCCCTGTTAGCAAACAGACAATGTCACCTCCCACACAGAAGTGGCACACTGTATAGTTTCTGGCTTACAGTTGCATGAACCCGAGTTCGCCCTATTGAGCTCAGTAGGGGTTTCCAAGTGCATTAAGTTGCCGTGAATCCTCCTTACACAAAATGGCAGGGAAGAACAACTGTGTACTCAATAGACTGTTGTGTGTGCAGACAGAGAATACTTAGATGTGCTTTTCCGTTTTTCTGTGGGCAGTCCTGGGATTTTGCCAATTTTCCAGGCTGTTTTTCCTCCAAGAAACACAAGGAGTCAGACTTCCCGTCTCTGGCTGCACAGCCCAAGACCTAAACCTCTGAACTGTCTAGTTAGCTTAAAACAATAGAATAGTAAAGTATAAAACCCAGTTAACTGGGACAATGCAGAACTATAGATGGGCGTTTCGTTTTGGAAGGGGACTGGTTCCGAAACGAAACACGCCAGCACAGCTGGCGCTCGGAACCCAATCCCACCCTCCGGAACAAGATAAGCCACTATCTTACCTTGCTTTACCTCACACTGAGTGAAATTCCAACCAGGAAGCAGCCTCCGATGCGTCATCTTTCCGTCTCCCTGGTGCTGGCCAGTCAGACAGGGAGGAGGGATGATGCATGTCCTTGCACAGCTCCTGATTGGCCAGAGCCAGGGAAAGGGAAAGATGACACATTGGAGGCTGCTTCCAGGTTGGAATTTTGACCAGCGCGAGGTAAAGCAAGGTAAGACAGTGGTTGGTTTTGTTCCAGAAGGTGGGACTGCATTCCGAGCGCCAGCTGTGCTGGCATGCTACGTTTCGGAACCAGTCCCCTTCCAAAACAAAATGCCCATGACTGCACAGAACATTTAAAACAACCCCATCAATACACATCAAAGTCTGGGCCTTCATTTGGTCAAAAGCACCTGAGAACACCCCATTCTTTATGGATCATTTTAAGACAACTGGAAGGGGCCATATGCCTAGGATAAACCATTCAAGAAGAAGAATTTTTTTTCAAATATGTCATACTGTGGAACCAGTATTTTTTTGGTATTGTTGTATGTTATATCTTGTTAACCGCCCTGAGTTCCCATTTGGGAAAATCAGGTGATAAATAAATAAATAAATAAATAAATAAATAAATAAATGTGGTCAGAAGCTCCCTGTTTCTGAAGTTGCTACTGTCGGGCTGTGTCATCCTATCCTTTATTTCAGGGAGGCCCTCGGTCACATGAAGGAGGGGGAAGAAGAGAAAACCAAGACCTACAGCGCCTTAATATGGACAGAAAAAGCCATCCAGAAGGAAGACATTGAGTTTCTAGATGACATGCAGGTGGGATGTCTGGCGGGGCGTTGATCCCCGGCTTGTTGGTTTGATGGCGTGAAGGCAGACCCTCCCTTGGGTCTGGCTTAGGCTCTCGGAGACCTGTAAAGAACTTTGACAGAGGAGAGGCATAGAAGTAGGGCAGGTGGCACACAACTAGCGTTCGAGTTGCTGGATTTAAAATGGGTTGTGCATAAGCGTTTCTCTAGAACAGTGATGGCGACCCTTTGGCAGTCCAGATGTTTTGGACCACAACTCCCAGAATTCCGAGACTAAGATTGTCAGTGACAGTGGGAGTTGTGGTCCAAAACATCTGGAGTGCTGAAGGATCACCACCACCGCTCTAGAACATCACACACTGTCAAAGTCATATTGTCGAGTTAGAATGGGCTCAGGAGGCCGGGAGAGCTACAGCGTGGGGGGGGGGGGGGCATTCAAGAGAAGACTGGACAACCAGATCTGCTTTGACGTCGATTCCAGCCTTGAGGAGCAACTCCATTATTCTCGGATTCAAGAATCATCTGGTATGACCTGAATCCTGAGATAAATCATCCCTGACAGGCGGCCACCCAACGCCTCTTTAAGCATCTTCAAAGAAGGGAATGTCTTGCACCTCGTGAGGCAGTTGGTTCCACTGCCATTCTTCGTAGCAGGAATTAAGGTTTCACTTGCCCAATTCCACTGGTTTTTTTAATGACCAAGCTCCCTCTGAAAGCTTAACTCAGGGCTAGTGGGTTAAGTGGTGGGGAAAATCAACCAAAGTGCCCAGGGTTCCCCTGGCAGTGCATGTTTGGCTCCAGGTTCTTTCTAGGAGGGGTGCAGTTCAAAATATTTCTCTCACGATTTGTGGAAATGTCTTCGCCCATCTGATGGGACCTCCTACATACTTCTATAGAATTAGAGTTGCAGAACACAGAGGGTTAGATACAAAGCAAAGATAAAGGTGTGCTGCTTATTGGTGGTTCCGTAGCACTTAAGCACTCTCTGGGCTACATATTGCCCCGCCCAACCCCCATGAGTTGGATTCTTAGGCTGGAACGCTGATTGAACCTTGAGCTGGCTACCTGGGATTGAACCTAAATTGTGTTTAAGGTTTGAAAGGATGCCCTATCGAAAAGAGCACAGGCTTGTTTTCCATGGCTTCAGAGAATCGGAGCAATGGTTTCAAACTACAGGAAAAAGAGATTCCATTGGAATATTAGGAAGAACTTCCTGACGGTTAGAGCTGTTCAGCAGTGGAAGATGCTGCCACAAAGGAGGGTGGTGGAGTCTCCTTCTCTGGGGGGTTTGTAAGCAGAGTCTGGATGGCCATCTGTCGGGGATACTTGGATGAGGAGAGGGAGGGGTGGATGCTGCATGGCAGGGGGTTGGACTTCATAGTCCTTGAGGTCTCTTCCAACTCTATGATTCTGTGTGCCGAGTTTCTAGTTCAGTCACTGCACCATGCAGGATTTGGATTGGGCGACTGCAAGGAAGTTGCTGTTCAAATTTGGTCTTCATTTTTAAGGCCCTGTCACTTGCCGTACTTTTGGGATGCTCGGCCAAAGTTTGCCCCACCTCTTCCCATGTGCTATGTTTGTCTTCCTGTGCTTATGCTTAAATCCTCGGGCAGGAGCTAAAGCTTGATCAAAAAACCCCACTGCGGGTCCTTCATCGGCGACCACTTGCCGTCCGGGTCCGTGCCATCCACACCATGCGCTCCGAGTACATCGACGAGCATCACTTCCGCCTCCGCCTGAAGACACAAGCCGGGACGTATCCTTCCTTCGTTGTAATTCTCCAGTGAGAATCAACCTGCTGCTCTGAGTCCCCCCTGAAGGGAAAGCCAGAGAAGAGTGGAACAAAAATGTTGTTAGTCCATTGTGATGTTTTAGCATCGTTTGAGTCAACAGGTTCCCACTTCTTTTAGGATGGAAGTTCCCCCCCACTTTTGTTACTTTGGAATTGTGATATTTAGCACACACAGGAAATCCAGGTTTTGGGGAATATCATAATAAGCCAGTGGAAGCAAATGGCATCTCCTTTTCTCTCCTTTCTCCCCCTCCCCCAAAGTTACGCAGGCAGTTGGGGAGCCCCACTCAGTGGTGCAAGGAGTGAGGAATTCCCTGGAGATTGAGTTGGACTCACTTTCCATGACCACAGAGTCCTTCCGACAGTAGAAGGTGGATCCAGGATCCAATTCATGGGGTACATCTAACCTTCCTCAGGCTCATTCTCGTCCCTCCTGGTGCCGCTGATCTTGCAGATGCAATGGCAAAGATTGCTTCATATGTTGTGTATTGTGCCCCCTGTGCTCTGGAGGCAGCAGCGTGCTGGCAACCGTCTCTTGCGTTTGCGCACGGTCAAGGGATGGGTTCCCAATCTTCCAACAACAGCCGATCCTTCTTGATTCCTTAACTGCACTTCTAGCTACATCAAAGAATTTGTGCATGGGGATTTTGGAAGAACAAAGCCCCATATAGGGTCCCTCTTGGGGACAACAGCTGACATCTTGGAACTGGATGTGGAAGTAAGCGATTCCTTATGATGACAAGAACGCTGTAAAATCCCCAAATCCATGAGAGATCTGCTCTTGCTGTCTCGTGGATGCTGGAAAACGTGAATTACCATATGTTTGTGTGTGTGTTGTGTCATTACAGTCATGACCCCATGTCCATGGAGTTTTCTTGGTAGGAATAATGGAGTGGTTTGCCAGTTCCTACACCAGGCGCCTACAGCACCTGGTATTCCCTGATGGTAACCCATCCAAGTACTAACCAGGGCCGACCCTGCTTAACTTCCGAGATCAGGGGAAATCAGATGTGCTTTGGGCATCTAGGCAACTGAATTACCGCATAGCAAACACTATTTCAATAGCCGAAGCTATACATGGCACGGCCCCTGGCTCCCTCTAGCGGACAGTTCTGGTAACTTCATCTTTAGAAATAAATATTTCTAGAATTTTTCTTTGAATATTTTTAATATTTTCAGACCATATTTAATCTGGATAAGTGAATCAGCAGATACTTATTCAGATTAATTCTCCTTTAATCTGGGTAAATGAATGAGCAGATACTGATCCCATGGATAAAGGTGGTGGGGGTTTCCTACTGCAATGGCCTTTTTCCTTTTGTGAAATCATTATTCACGGCAGGAGAGAAAGGCTCCCAATTTTCTTTCTTTATATTCAGGGCAACAAAACCAGAGATGGGAGGAAGTATTGCGTGTCCTCTAATATTAATGTTGATCATTTGCAGCCTTTTCCAGGTGTCATCAATGTTGTGGAATGGCTCCCTTTCGGTGTAGTTTTGTGTGTCTTATGCCCCGATACATCATCCTGGGGGACTCAAATGTTCCACCTGAGGGGACAGTGGAGAGAATATTGCATCCATAGCATCTTCCACCCCAGGCCACCTATGTAGCGTCACCCCGGCCACCACCTCTCAGAAGCCTGGGCCAATGGGTTTGCAGGTTCAGCAGGAATACTCCGAAGAGGAAAGGAGAAACAGAACCTCATCGACTTTTTCATGCCTGCAGTTTACATTGGGCCTTAGAAATAGGGTTTGCAATTTATTAGTTCCTTTGGCTGGCTCTTTTTTTTCTCTTAAAAAAGGAAGGAAAAGGTTTAGAACCTGATTTCCCTGCAGAACTCAAGTTCTCGCCCTCCAATCTGGGCGAGTTTCAGATCGCTCAACAGTTCTGTGTGCCTCAGTTTTAAAAAGGATGTTGACAACCTCAAGCGGGTACAGAGGAGGGCAACCAGGATGGTTGAAGGTCTGGGAGAACTGTCTTACGAGGAACGGCTTAGAGAACTGGGAATGTTGAGCCTTTCAAAAAAGAAAGCTGAGGGGGGATATGATGACAATGTTTAAATATTTGAAAGGATGTCATATTGAAGAGGGAACAGGTTTGTTTTCCATGGCTTCTCAGAGACTAGGACTCGGGGCAATGGTTTCAAACTACAGGAAAAGAGATTCCATTTGAATATGAGGATGAACTTCCTGATGGTTAGAGCTGTTTGGCAGTGGACTATGCAGCCACAAAGGTGGGTGGTGGAGTCTCCTTCTTTGGAGGTTTTGAAGCAGAGGCTGGATGGCCATCTATTGGGAATACTGTGATGGGGGTTCCTGCATGGCAGGGGGTTGGACTGGATGGCCCTGGAGGTCTCTCCCAACTCTAGGGCTCTATGATTCTATGATGGTGGAGGTCTTTGGCTACAGAACCAGAGGTTGGGAGTTCGATTCTCCCCTGGGCCTCCTTCACTGGACTCGAGGATCCATCAGGTCCCTTTCTAAAATGACGCAGGCCGAGTGTGTCCTGCCAGTCCTAACCCCATTGTTCTTTGCTTCTCTTTACAGTCTGTGGATGTGGATTGGCCTCCAACTCTGGATGATTAGCAGACCGTTTGATTATTGTATTTTCAAGACAGAGAAGGTTGAGGAACAGCAGTCCCTGGCGACGGTTCCAAATGCGACGAGCTCCCATTTTGGACGCCGCTTGCATTGCCGGGGTTCTTTTCCGGAAGAGTTTTAGATCATGTTGATCTGCCCAAGGCTTCCTGGTTTTATAACTAAGCAGTGTTGGTCTAAATGGAGCTTTAAACATTTTAGAACAATACAGTGAGAGCTGCCTTCTGGGGTTACGAGGGCTTCATTTGCAGATGGCCCTTTCGCCTGGGTCGGGGGAGAAAAATCTTCCATGTGTTCCCAACCCAGCTCACCGCATTATCAGCCGCCGCCCCACTTTTTGTGTGGCACTTTTCAAGGTTTGCTGTAGGAACGAAGATCCAGGGAAGTCTCCTGCCAGCACCCCAGGAGCGCCTTCCTAAATCTGGCCTTAATAGTTTGATCCGGTTTACCTCAAGCTCACGTATATCCCTTCCTGACTCTTGTCACCGGAGGCCATGATCAAAGTCATCCACGCTCGTGTATTTCACCATGTATGCAGACTGGACGGCGGAGAAAGCTAACTCGGAAAAAAAAATGATTCTCTTGAAATGTCGTGCTGGAGGAGAACTTTGCAGATGCCCTGGACTGCCAGAAAGAAAACGGAAGTGGTTGCTAGTAGAGATGGGCACGAATCAAAAAAATGGCATTTCATTTGTCGTTTGGAGGGTCCATTTCGGTTCATTTCCGTTTTTTGTGAATTTTTGCAAAAAATTCATTTTCGTTTTCGTTCGTTTTGTTACCATTTCGTTACCATTTATTTCAATTTTTGTGATTTTTTAAAGGATTTTAAGCAATTCACTCATATTGCAGTAACGGAAACGAAACGCACGACAAAATTTCTGGTGTTTCTGTTCGTTTCGTTTCATTTTAGAGACAAAATTCGTTTGTCGTTTTGTTACCTAATGAAACGAAAAAACAAACGAAAAAGAAAAATTGTTCATTTTGTGCCCATCTCTAGTTGCTAGGTCCAATTAATCCTGAGCTATCTCTGGAGGCAAAACAGCCTGTGGCTTTCCTCCTTCAGACCCGCGATGAGAAGGCAGGATTCTCTGGAGAAGACCGTAACACTGGGAAAAGTTGAAGGCAGCAGGAAAAAAAGAACCAAACATGAAATGGACTAAAGCCTTACAGGAAACCCCTGGCGTGAGTGTGCAGGAACTGAGCAGAGCTGTTGAGGGCAGGACATATCGAAGATCGCTTATTCCTGGGGTTACTGCTGAAAGTCAGCGGCAGCTTGACTGCACATAACCAACATCTCTTGCAGAATCCCATCTTGGAGAAGTGCAGTTCCTCACAAGGGTGTAGATCAGTGGTTCTCGACTTGTGGGTCCCCAGATGTTCCTGAATTGCAACTCCCAGAAATCCTGGCCAGCTCAGCTAGTGATGAAGACTTCTGGGAGTTGCGGTCCAGGAACATCTGGGCACCCACAGGTTGAGAACCACTGTTGTAGATTTTCCAGCCAAGACGGGAGAATGGAAGGTGGTGTGTTTTTTAAACTCAGGTGCATTGGTGTTTGTGGCAGTTGGGCCACTGTGCAAGGTCCCACGGGCCTTTTTGCCTTCTGGATCTCTTGCAGGCCATACCTGCAACCCAACCCACCTCTGTGACTCTGGCTGGAAAAACACTTTTCAGCACAAAAAATGCCGATTGGCACACCGAATGCCTACATCTGCTTACTTACCAGCCCGTGTTTCAGCCCGCTGGACATTTTCATAAGAAAGAAACTGATACATTGAGCCAGCAGCACTCTGGCCTGCTTTGCCAAGAGAAAGAATTGTAGGTGGTTTTGTCCACTAAAGCCAATTTGTCATCTTTTCTTGTTGCATGGCTAATGCAAGAGAAATAATTTTTTTTAAAAAAATCAAAGAATGCAATCTCCACAAGATTCTCCATGTCTTCAGAATGAACTTGTGCTGGCGGACCTCCGGATGAATGACGAAGGAGCAGCAATGTAACAGCAGCAGCTGGGATCTTTGTGCTCTACAGTGAGCTTGTTGGGTGCCATGCAAATTGTTAAGCATTCTGCAGGGCTGAATATCACGTCCATTTCTCTCACTCACCCACCCCAGTTGAGTATGCCTAGGACTGCAGCCTCAGTCTCGGACAGGGGTCACTGTTGACAAAATCGTAAATACAGATGTCATTACATTCAAGCAGTGACCTGGGGGATGTATTCTCGAAAGCTTTCACGGCCAGGATCTGATAGCTGTTGTGAATTTTTCGGGCTGTTTGGATGTGTTTTTCTTCCTGACATTTCGCCAGACTCTGTGGCCAGCATCTTCAGAGGGCAAGGAGCTCAGGGAACTAGGAGTTATCTGTGTGACCTGGGGTATAGAGATGTCAGCCACAGAGTGTGCCAAAACATCAGGAAGAAAAATGTCCAGAACCATGCCAAACAGCCCGAAAAACTCACAACAGCGACCTGGGACAATTATCTCTGGACTTCTTAAACAGTAGCATTTTAGCAGTGTAACACCCGGAAGGAGAGAGGATCATGTGAAATGTAGTGAAAGTTGTGATGCTGCTTTATAAGACAATGTTCAAGGTTCCTTTTGATAAAGAAAATAAATAATTTTTTCCTATTTATAACTCTTTCTTTTTTACACATGCACACTCTTCAACACAAACCACAGAATATTGGTACCAGTCAGAGACAGAAATCAGTCCGTCTGTCCATCTATCTATCAATCAATCAATCAATCAATCAATCAATCAATCAATCAATCAATCAATCAATCAATCAATCAATCAATCAATCATCTACTTCCTTCCATTGGTCAGCCTTCCATCCTTCCAAGGTAAATAAACTGAGTACCCAGCTTGCTGGGTGTGAGCACATGTAGATGATTATGTGGTAGTCTGCATAATTAAATTGTAAATTGCCCAGAGAGAGTGCTTTAAGCGCTAGGAGGTTTATTTATTTTTTTAGTTTTGTCAATTGGAGAGAAAAAAGCAAGGGGTCTAATCCCACCAAGGCAGGCATATCCAGGATGATCTTGGCTGACTTCTCTCTCAGGAGACACAATGAGGATTCAGCTCTAGACATCTGGTGCAATGCACTCTTTTTCCACTGAGCTATACCAGCTTACACTTATGAAAGAAAACGAAGGAATTGCACAAATAATATATAATAATTTAAACCTAATAGTGGGAGTGACTTGGATTCATTGGTCTTCAGTTTCAGAGTGAAATAATAATAAAATACAGGGAGAATACAATTACAACTGTACTGCCAATTAAAATATTTTTCAAAAAAAATCTTATTTATTTACAATAGCAACATTCTAAAGAAACTCATAATAAAATGGCATAAGTATCAAAACATTTAACAGTGTATTAATAATATGAGAACTTTGTTTTCAAATCCCTGAAAAATCATTCCAATTACCGTACTCATTGAGCTACTCCTAATTTGTTCATTTTGTTGCAAACAAGTAGATAAACATTTCTTCGGTAATCTTCTCCCCTTCCTGAGTCGTCTTTTTGCCTACTACACAAACACCAAGGATTCAAGCGTGGTTTTTGGATTTCTTTTACCAACTAGAGGAAAGAAGCATCATTGCTTGAGGAAGTGAAAAGTTTTCCCCCACCTTTTATTTATTTATTTTTGATATCAGCTCCCAGAATCATTCAAGTGCCACAGCCGTGACCAAGGTGGTGGCTGGGGGATTCTGGAAACTGTAGTCCAAAAGCGAAGGAAGGACACCCTTGTAAACTTTCACTGACAATGCCCTAAGTAAGGCATCCAAAGCTGAAATTATAAAGTCCTCATGGGAGCACCACAAGAATGATGTTTTGTCTTGAGTAAGGCAGGACAGCCAAGTAATGTTGTTTCCAGATTCTGAACCCATTTGGGGAGGTTTATTTGGTCCAGACTTCTGCATGCACAGTGAACACAGCCTCCTCCTACATGCCCAGAAATGTAGCACCCACTGAATGCTTTGTCTCAGAGATCAAGGCCTATTCGTAGCACCAAGGCAAGGGAACACGAACCGTCATCATCCTTGTTCAAAAAAATCGAATGCCCCGACCAGCACCCTAAGAACAGTGGTGTCCAAACTTTGGCCCTCCAGATGTTTTGGATCACAACTCCCACAATCGTTTGTCACTGGCATTCTAGACTTGGAATTCTGGGCGTTGTGGTCCAGAACATCTGGAGGGCCAAAGTTTGGACAACGCTGCCCTAGAACCAAACTGAGCAATCTGTGGGGACCCCACACAGCCCCCTCCATTCTACTGTTTCAATAGTTGCTCAAAAGGTCACCTTATACCCCTTGGGAAACAACTGCACCAAGCTTTGGGGTTTCCCAGCATTTCCGGCCCCTGCCGAATTTCTAATTTCCCTTTCTCTTTATAAATTGGACCCTAAACGGTCCAGAGAGCAAAATGAATGGGAAGGATATGTACATGCCACATTTGGCAGTGATGGTTTGCCCTGATTAAAAGGTTCAGTGCGAATCCAACCTGCAATTTGAACCTCTGTTCTTACCATCTTCGTCTGTGCAAATTCACTCATGGTGTGCTACTCTGTACTCCACCGATGTAGCAACCCGTGGCCATGCTTTGTACCAGTGAATGGCTGCAAGGAAAACAGAAGAGAGGAGAGGTTTTTCCCCCTCTTTAGACTAGTCTTTGAATACTGCGAGACCTTTCTCCTCAATGTGAGAATTCTGGGGATTTCCGTCTTAATTTTTTTTTAAAAGGTGTTTTGTTTTTCAAAAAACAAAATATTCACAATGACATAGTCATTACCACCATCTAAATGTAGATTTGCCTAAATGCAAACAAACACAAATGACATAGATAGTTGTGAACAAAAAATATCAGTGCTCAAAATGAGGACATGTGGAAACCCCCAAAACAAACGCAGATCGCAGTGGGAAAACAAATCCGATTCACATCAAGCAAGTTTACACAAAATAAATGTGTAAACAAGGCTGCAATCCTATACACTAAAGTTTGCACATGCTTCCCCCCCCCCCCGGGCTCTTTTCCCAGGAGGGATACAATTTACCATTCCCTACTTTCAATAACTGTTGGACATGAGGCCAAGAAACAGACAATAGAGGGCGCCCCACACTTAGAAGCATAACTGACTTAAGCTTGGGCAAGTTATTTCAGCATGAAACACAAAACAGAAGCAAAACAAGACGATGTGTGGCACGCTAAAGACTAGCTGCTATGTTTTAATGCAATATTTTGTGATGCATTGTCCACTTGGTTAGACACAAGAGTCAGAATACAGAGACTACCTGGTCTTCATGACAGGCTCTACATTAAAAGGGCAGTGCCATTGCATTGCACTCATGCCTAGTAATGAACAAAATGGCTTGAGAAACCTTGGCCATTACCAAATGTGATGATCATTATGATATGTTATTTTCCTTCCCAACTAACCAGACCCACTGTGTCAGAACAAGGTTCCAAGGTAAAGGCTGCCATTCTCTACATGGCCACATGCTGTTCTTCTGTTGGTTCTCTTAATCACCATGGCATCCAAGAACCAGGTGCTTTTTCCCCCCAAGCAGAGGTCATAAATCATTACTAGGTGTGAAACGCAACCAAACCTCCTTGTCTCCTCATCTCATCTTAGAGCCTTGCATAAGCATTTTACCACGTCTTCTCTGTTTTCTGAGCCCTGTGCCTAATGAAGTGGAAGTATTCCATGAAAAATCACATTAAAATACAGTGGTACCTAAGTTTACAAGTGCCCCAGTCTACGAGCATTTTGCAAGACAAGCAAAAATTTCAGAACATTTTTGTTCTAGTTAACAAGCTCGCCCTGCAAAACAAGCACCAGATAACTGAGAGGTGTAGAGGAGCAGGTGGCCACGGTGGCCACCAGCAGGCCCCTTGCGCAGGAATAGCTGCCAGCATCCCCCTCTGGCCCTCTCCACAGGTCCGGGCCCAGCCTTCAGCGGCCGCAGCAACAAAAACACTGACAGCGACCGTGGTGGCAAGAGGCCCCAAAATGAATCAGGCAAGTCTTTATTTATTCCTATAAGTGTAGTTGTTTTGATTTACGAGTATTTTGGTTTACAAGTATGTTTCCGGAACGAAGTATGCACATAACATAGGAACATAAGAGCCATGCTGGATTAAGCCAAAGGCCCATATAGTCCAGCTTCCTGTATCTCACAGTGGACCCACCAGATGCGTCTGGGAGTGCACGAGACGAGATCTCTGTCTCCTGATACCACTCCCCTGCATCTGGCCCTTGAAGTACCCCGGTTTTAAGCCTGGAGATGACACATCTCCATCATGGTTTGTAACCTGTCATGGACTATTCCTCCAGGAATCTGTCCAATGCCCTTTTGAATGCATCCAGGCCAGATGCCATCACCACATCCTGTGGCAGGGAGTTCCACAGACCAATAACACACTGGGTAAAAAAAACCAAAGTACCACTGTATAGTCGTTAGTCTTTAAGGTGCCATTATCTCTCTCTCTCTCTTTTGCTTTTGCTTTGTGTTTCTTGTTGAAGTCAGTTCGGTGGGTTGGACCACAAAAAAAAAACATTGACACTACCCACTGCAAATTGGATTTGAATGTGGGACAAGGACTTTGTGCAGACATCCAGGATAGCCACGTGCCACAAGGTTTTTGGGAGAGAGAACCTGCACCAAGAGAGCAAGGGCCCCAATGTTAAGCCTCTGTCCTTAAGTATTTATACAATCACTTTGTCTCCCCTGGGCAGCCACCAGTGGCATGTTGGGCAGCCAGTATCGCCTTGACACCCAGCTTCTACAAGAATTCTTCAGAAGATAAACAGCATCCGTTCCTATTTCACAAACAGTTCCCGGCCTGGAGGAAACCATCCTCAGAGAGATCTGTGCAAATGTTGCACAGATCTTGTAAGGTCTGGGGGAAGTCGCGACGGTGCGTCGTGAAGGCTAAAAACGATAACTCTGAAAAAACACATTAAAAATGAAAAGCATTCAAAAGTTTTGCAAATGAGGGTCTGCTTCCTCTCAGTGAGCCATTTGGTCTCAGACCGGCCTGAACATCACCCCTGGATGTGACTCATCAAGAGGAAAACCAAAACAGGAAAATTGTAATACTTCGCTTTTCACCTGAACCAACAGAACCGACTCGGCCAAGAATCTACATACAACTGAACATACTACTAGAGATGGGCACGACTCAGAAAATTTTTTTCGTTTTCATTTTCGTTTTCGTGAGCTAATTTTCAAAATTTTTCGTTTTCGTTTCGTTACGTAACAAAAACGAAAACAAAAACGAAATTTTTTTCGTTTCTTCCCATTTAGCTCCATTAAGTGCTTTTCCAGTAACAAAAAACGGCTCAAAATTAGTCGTTTCGTTTCCGTTTTCGTTCCATTTTTGAACCGTTTTTCGTTTCGTTACATAACAAAAACGAAAAACGGAAACGGAAACGAAAATTTCGCTAAGTCGTGCCCATCTCTACATACTACAGTGGAACCCTGACTTAAGACCAGCTCGACTTAAGAGCTATTCCACTTAAGAGCAGAAAACTGTTGGTGTTTAACTGCCACCTTACAAATTTTAGATATGGTCTGCTCGACTTACATTTTTTTCTTTTTTTTTCATTTTTTTAAACTTATTTTTTCAATTTTTAGATAGGTACCCCGACTTAAGAGTTGTTCGACTTAAGAGCATGCATTTGTAATAGATTACATTCATAGGTTGAGGTACCATTATCTTTTTTTTTAAAAAAAATTAAATAAACTTTTTCCGTTGTTTTCAGCTGTGCAAGAATACAAACACGGCTTGCTTTTTACAAAGGAAGATGACAAAACTTTTTCAAGTCAGAGACTGGCAGCAGTATTGTGTGTGTTCATTTTTTTAAATACTGTATAGGAGTGCTCCGGGAACCATCATGACTTCTCCACAGCGGTGGGTGTCAAAAATGAGTTCTGCTATGGAAGGAAACCAATGCTGGAAGCATTTGAGAGAAAATCAGACAACCATCTTGTCAGGTCTGCTTTGGTCTTGCGTTCCTGTGTTGAGCTGGGGATTGAACGTGATGACCTCCAAGACCTAGGCCTCTTCCAACTCTTCTACAGTCCTATAAAGCCTTTGGGGACCTCTGCAGGAAAAAAAATCTGATCGGGTTGAAATTTAAAGCTTTAAATCATGGCATCAAAGCTGCCCCCAAACGAGTTCAGGTACTCTTCGTCTTGGGCGAAGTACTGGCTGTCTGGGAGGCCGACAGGGTTGTGAAGAGCAGAAGAGCTCGTGGGTCTCCCTTCACTGAAGCTATCCATAAAGTGGTAGGTCATCATATCGTACGGATTAGGCAGGGAGTTGAAAGAGGCGGTGCAAGGAGCTGCTCCCGAGGAACCCGGATGGGACACAGGTAGCCCTGGACGGCCGTGTTCGTTCTGATTCGAAACTTGGGAGAAGGTTGACTTTTCCAAGGCAACGCTTGAGCACCTGAGATCTTCCAGATCCATACTGACGCCGTTGAACATTGAGAGGCTGACCGGGTGCGCGGACTGACCGGTGACAGTGCTGGAGGCATTCATCAGGTCTTGCTGAGACCCCGAGGGTGGCGCTAACGGGGACCCTTGGCCATTTGCTGCACCCACGAACCCTTTGCAGACATTCCCTTCCTTGCGGCTGGTCCAGTTCAGGCCGTGCTCTTGCCCTAGGGACTGAGAGCCCCCATTGGTCATGCTCTTTGGGAAATCGCCCTCCGCAAAGTGGCCTTGAGGCTGGAAGACGCTGAAGGACGGAGCAGAGGAAGGCCAGCATGGTGGCGGTGGAGCTCCATCCTGCTTCGCAGCGGCCGTCACCTGCAAAGGTGGAATGGAGGATGTGCCAGAGGAGCTATGGTTGTTTACTGAAGAAGTGTAATACGACTGCGTCAGAGGAGTGCTCAGGGATGTTCTCTGCATTGGAAGGACTGGTCCAGCAGGCAGGTGATACATATTTGGTTCTGTAAAGGAAAGTTAACATCCCTTAGAAAAAGCCTGTGTCATATTACAAATACGCTTTAATGGTGAATGAGGCTTTGGTCAGGCAGCCTGAAGAAGTATCAATCAATCAATCAATCAATCAATCAATCAATCAATCAATCAATCAATCAATCAATCAATCAATCAATCAATCAATCA
>JAHTLZ010000045.1:7300495-7324476 GCA_023846285.1 Phrynocephalus versicolor | reverse complement strand
TCAAAGTGAGGCCTCTGCTTCAGATTTCCTAATCAGCATTCCTTTCCAGCACCATGACCCCACAGCCAAAATGTTAGCTTTTGACCCAGACAGGTTTTCATCAGGCTAGGAACCACTGTGTGGTGATGGGGGAAAACCACAAACGGCATGGTAGATGTCCGTGCCTGGCCCGCTTCTTAAAAACTGAGTTCCAAACACGCGTCAGGCTGCAAACACAAGGTTTCCAATTCCACCCTGATGGTGGCCATCAGTTGTCTTATCTCTCCCGATTCACCAAACAAAGAAATACCAGGTATCCAGCATTCAAGACATAAGATGGCAACTGCTTACCATTGAAAGGGTTTATCTTCTTTGAAATCCGTGAAACAATGGATTCTTTAAGTTCCCTCTTCTTCACACACTGGATACCCAGGTTCTGAAAACTGGAACACACACACAGGAGTTTGAGGATTAACGTATAAAAGAAAAGAAAACAGCAGCCAGTACCATGGGGTGGCTGAAAATGAAGGACCATGGAAGTTTTAACTTTGACTAATTTACCGTATCTATAACAAGAAGATATGACTGGAGCCAGGGCAGTCCTCTCTTTATTTGCGTTTGCTGTACACCTTAGCTAACACACGAGAAAAGAATAAAAATGGCTATACCTGCAATTTTGGCAGCTGAAGTAGTGATACTCTACTAGTCAAGCTTGGGTCATATCAGTGGTTCTCAACCTGTGGGTCCCCAGATATCCCCGGACTGCAACTCCCAGAAATCCTGGCCAGCTCAGCTAGTGATGAAGACTTCTGGAAGTTGCAGTCCAGGAACATCTGGGGACCCACAGGTTGAGAACCACTGGGTCATATAAAATTGTCCTAAGTAGAGAAGAAATGGAGAGAGCCACGTGGGTCTCAGCAGGTGACAACTATATTGGTTTCACACTCAACCTGCCTGCCTGCCTGCCTGCCTCTCTCTCTCTTTCTCTCTCTCTCTCTCCCTCCCTCCCTATGATGCTGTTAGGTTGACACCGTTTCACCTTCAAATACTAATGGGGAGACTCCTGCCCCATCAACAGGAAATTTTAATGCTGTCCAAATGTTGGTGCCCTAGGTCAATACCGCCATTGTCCTGCTCTACTTACTGCTCTGCTAAGTTTCCCTACAAAGGTGCAAAAGTTTTTTTTTTGGACCAAAAATTCTTTAGAATTCCCCAGAAAGCGTTATGCACCCATCTAGAAGTGTGTTGTTTTTTTTTAAAAAAATCTTCATGTGACCCATCCTTCTGCTTCTCCATTCAATTCCTGGAAATCTTTGTTGGACTTGTCAGGAAAATGGCAGCTAAAACACTATTATAGTTTCACTTAAATACTTTTAAAGCCAATATCTAAGCTTTAGAACATCCATTTCAGGCCACCATTTTGTTTGTTCATTGATCAGCTCCTCATTTTTTTCGGGGGGGTCTCTGTAACTGGGCACTCAAGCTGAGGAAGGGGTGAACGGCACATCTAAATGTCTTCTGAGGCAGATATGCGTGTAACTTTTTTGGGTTTTGTCAATTGTGCTGTCTCTACATGACAAGGCAGCCTGATGAGAATTTTCAACCCCAGCAAGCCTCTTTGCTTCCAGTGTGAGAGAACAATGATGAGCCTCTTCCCTATCCAAGTCTCCAAAATTTCAAACAATACCTCTGTGTAAAATTCATGTCCTTTTTTTTACTCTGAGAAGCAAAGTACACGTGTATGCCAGGTACAAAAAAGGACAGACAACTATCCGATAAGATACAAGCAACCCATCCAGTGCTTCTGAGTTCACGAAGGAACACAGCAGCGGTCAGAAGTTTGTATTAGCAATGTGTCCAATAGGTGCAAACTGCATTATTTGTGCAAAGATCATTTTTGGGAATGATCAGCCAAGGCCAAGGAAAAGAAAATCTCATGGGCAAAGGGAATTAAGATTGCCACACACAAAACTGAGACCAATGAGGGTTTATCCTTGCTGTTCAGTTTGTGCAGCAAGCTGTAGTAACCAATGGGCATGTTGGAACTGATCTTGAGTTGCTCTCAGAAATTAGCAAGAAAGAAAGATGCTCAGAGCCTTGTCTTTTTTCATTCAGAAAAGCCAACTTTTTCACTAAGTACAATGGGGATCACTCTGCAGTAGGTATGGACTGAATTCTAGTTCTGGGTGTTGCATCTTCTACCCTAGTAGTGGCCAAACTTGGCCCTCTAGATGTTTTGGACCACAACTCCCAGAATTCCAAGCCTGTATTGCCAATGAAAAAGGACTGTGGGAGTTGCGGTCCAAAACTTCTGGAGGGCTGAAGTTTAGCCACCACTGGTCTACCCTCAAATAAGCACATGTTACATAGTAGGAAAAAATAATAATATTCAGTCTCTGGCATTTCATGGGATTTCTAGGAAAAGATCCTGTCTCAAGCTAGGGAAAGCTGTGGTTGACCAATCCACAGCACTGGACTAGACTGTCTGATTCAGTGTAAAAACCACTTCCTTTTATTCCAGGTTGCTAAAACAACCAACACATTCAACACTTTTACAAAGAGAGATGCATCTTCCTTTACATTTTCAACAATGGATACAGCTGCCTCTTTAGAAGAACCTGAAGAAGTTAGTTGGTTGGGACTAGTCCTTCTAAAATCTCTCCCCCACCATGGTCTCTGGGAATTGTACTCCAAGAACGGAGAGGAGCAGACAGAGTAAATCCCCTTTACTCATGGATCTTTGGCTCATCTCTGGCTTACTGCAACTCAGGGACGTCTGCCTTAAGACCACAGTTGCCCCTATATTCGACTTACAGAAGTGGTACAGTAACCCCCCGTCTATTGTGTGGGTTAGGGACCGGCCCGACCTGTGATAATTGAAAATCCACGATATGCAGATGCAGGTTGGGTCGGGCCTGGGAGGGTGTGTGTGATGTTTAAAATGTCTTTAAGCAATGGAGTCAGCACATTTTAAACATCGCTCGTGGCTCCCCCGCACTGGGGCAGTGCAGGGGAGCAGTGCGTAATGCTTAAAATGACTTTCAGCAAGGCTCCCAAAGCGCTTGGCTCCCTTGCTGAAAGCCATTTTAAACATTGCACGCTGCTTCCCAGCATGGGTGTGGGGGTGGGGAGAAGCGGAGCACGATGCCTCCACGGAGGCAAGCCCTGGACCCCAGCTGATTGGCGCTGGGGTGGTGGAGAAAAACCTTTTGTTTCCCCACCCCAGCGCCAGTCAGCTGGAGCCCGGGGCTTGGGGAAAGGGGGGAAGGTTTTAAAAGCTCCGCCTTTTAAAACCTTCCTCCGTCAAGCTCTTTTTGGGGTACTGCAGTCCCGCTATATAGCGGGACTGCAGTACATGAACTACAAAAGGGCGGGGGACCACTGTAGAAGCAAAGAGGGTGCCACCACCCCATTAAATTTTCCCCCAACAACTGCCCTTTAGATGTAGATATTGTGATTCCATACCCAAGAAACATTATTCTCACATACATACTCTCTCTCTCTCTCTCTCTCTCTCTCTCTCTCTCTCTCACACACACACACACACACACACACACACACACACACACACACACACAGATTGTGAGATTGTATGGGTATAAGGTTTTTTTAAAAGGGGTCATTAATGAAGCAAGAGAAAGGACTGCTTCTGTACCGAAGTTTTCCAATCTCATCAGATAACTGTCGAGTGGTAGCAGCAGCACCTCCTCCAAATTTGCATGTGATGGTATCAGGTCACAAGGCAACTGTCGGGGACTCTCCCCACCCACCTCCAGCAACCTGATCCTTTCCCGCATGGAAAACCCATGACATCACCCCCACCCTTGGGAGGGTGAAAAATAGGAAGTCAAATTCAAGAGAGTCCTGTGTGCAATGTGAGAAACTAGAGCACATTGCAACACAGAGACTTCACGGCAGCCACCTGAGCGCTACTGTTCTCAATGCTGTTTCATAAAATGACCCTCCTAAACCTCTGGGGATGACTCACAGAGTAGAGTCTTCAGGGGCGGCTTCTAAGCTGTCAGAACGGCATGGCCAGTTCACAGAATCCTAGAAACATGAATGTTCAAAGGGAGCTCCAGCAACCGACCACCTGCCAAGGCAGGAACTTAGAGGTAAAACATTCCTGATCAATAGACAGCCATCCAAACTTGGTCTTAAAGCTTCCCTTCAACACTGGGTCCATACCCTTCTGAAGTCATGCATCCCTCTATCGAGCAAAATTTATCACCAGGAGGTTCTTCCTAATGTTTTGACAATATTAGTCATAATTTTCTTTCCAGTACAGTAATTTGAATCCATTTGGTTCAGGTCCTACCCTCTGGAGCTATAGAAGATAAGCTGCCTCCATCTTCCATGTGACAGCCTTCAAATATTTCAACCCACTATATCATTTCTCAGTTTTCTCTTCTCCAGGTGAAATATGTTCAGTTCCCTTAACTGTCCCTCACTGGCTTGATTTCAGGACTTTTCATTATCCTGGTCACCTTTCTCTGCACCCATTCCAGACTGCTGATCTCTTTCTTAAACTGGACGTAGACTTCTGGGTGAGGTCTGACGAAACCAGATTAAAGTGGTACTATTAATTCCCTTAGACTTCCAATTCCTTTTCACGTACATTGCTCTTAATCCAGGTGTTACCCATCCAATATCTAGACCTTTGATTTTATCTTCCCTTATGAAGAACTTTATCTTTATCCCTCCTAAAATGTATTTTGTTTTGGTCAACAAAATTTAGTGTATCAATGATTTGCCATGAGCTTTATTGTTGCTGGGATTGTTTATTCATAAAAGGTTGTTCACACCTGTTTATTCAGAAGGAAGTCCAGTTGTGTTCACTGGAGAGCCATTCTCTAGTAGAGATGATCAAAGTTACTTTTTTAAAACTACAGCTGTTAGAATCTCACAACTAGTATGGTCATTGTGCAGGAAATTTGAAAGACATAGCAAAACAATTTCCCCTCTCTAATCTCTTCACCCTAATCAGCATGCTTGTGACACTTTCATTATTTAGTGCTCATGTCACTAGAATATAAGATATGTTATTTTCACTTGGCAGGTACATATACAAGAGCGAGACTGGATTGGGGGGGGGGGGTAAAAGAGCTGAGCCAAAAAGCCACAAAAAGCAACCAGTACTGCAGATGCAAAGCCCAACTGTATACAATCCCTATTTGTTTACAATGACATAATCCTTTTGTGACTTCACATTTGTTATGACTGTTTAGCACCCGCTGTCAGCAAGAAATCCCCAGTCTCTATTAAGCCCAAACTGAATCCAATCAAATCTGCCAAGTCTAGTCTAGTTTGTAGGGTTACTGTGATGAAAGAGAGGAGAAATAAAAACACATACGTGCTCAATAGGATGTGTAAATAGATCAAGTATCTTTTAACACAGCTTTTTTTAAAAAAAAAAGTCTAAGAAGTCTAATTTTGGCCTCATCTCCCTCAGTTTCCTGTTCCAGCTAGTGTGGGTATTAAACAAAGCATGTCATTGCTGGACCCTAAAATGAGAGCAGCACTACCCCCTCATTTTCCTTTCCTGAAGTGGGGGGAGTACACGAGGCCCAGCCCTGACATTAGGCAACGTGAGGCAACAGATGCTGGAGACTGACAGAGGGAGCCATTTTCTCCCACACAGCTTCAGTTCCACCACTTGAGGTGAAGTGGAGGGCAGTGTCCCACAACTGCAGTAGCATTGGGGGGGGGGAGACACAAATAACTACTTGACCCTGATTTTTGAGTGGAATATGCTGCCGCGGAGGGTGGTTGAGTCTCCTCCTTTGGAGGTTTTTAAGCAGAGGCTGGATGGCCATCTGTCAGAAATACTGTGATGGGGGTTCCTGCATGGCAGGGGGTTGGACTAGATGGCCCTTGAGGTCTCTTCCAACTCTATGATTCTATGAAAAGAACTTGGCCTGGCCTTGATTACGAGGCAGTTGAGGTAAACACACAAGCCAGCAGGAATGGACACCGGCAAAGGTGTTAACCCCAACGTTCAACTGGACGTGTCTGTGAAGATTCTCTCTCAACAGTATATCTGCTACTTATCAGGCTGTGCTTTCAACAAATCCCAGACAAAAGCCTTCACCACCAAGGCCACAGCTAACAACCCATACTTTATAGGTTTTGGCACCTTAGATCATTGCTCACCTTAAGGCTATGGATACTATTGTCTACATAACAAGTCTATTCAGGCCATTGTTCATCTTAAGAGCCTATTTCAGACCAAGGTGACAAGAGGTCAAAGCGAACTATAAGATGGAAGACTCGCAACTAGCATTCTTCACACTGATGAAGCTGTCTGGATGAGCAGTGAAACATTTCTATCTCCCAAGAAAAAGAAGTCCAGTTGCCATGACTCAAATTCCAGTTCAACTGGATGATTTTTAAAAAAATCTTTGTTCAACTTTGGAAGGCAGGCTTGGAACTTGACTTCATCCATCATGGAAACCCATACCTTTTAAAAACCCAGCTCTGCATCCCGTCCTACCTAAAAACATCTACTACTCACCATAGAATTTGGCGGTCTGGTCCAAATTCAGCTTCATAGTAACCATTTTCGCAGTCTTTCCCAACCAGACGGTGGGGATGCGGCCGGTACGGCTCGTTTTTGGTTACCAACGTTATTCTGATTTTTACTTTCCCAACATAGTTCAGAATCTGGAGAGGAGGAACAGGAGGAAGAGTTAGAGAGTTAATGGCAGCAGGATCCTTTGGTTCAAACCTCCATTATGCGAGTAAGCCACAGCAAAGGAGCCATACTTAGTAGAAAGCATGCTCTTTGTACAACACCTTGGATACTGATGGATACCTTGGATAATGAATGCCCCTGATAATGAATTTTTCAGATAACGAATCACAATTTCCAGGTATAGGGCTGCCTCGAATAACGAATTTTCTCTATGGCCTGCCTCGGATAACAAATTTTCCTATGGGCTGTCTTGGACAATGAATTTTCCCGATGGGCTGCCTCGGATAATGAATTTCCAACATGCATTGGTAAAAAAGAGTTATCCTGGGCTGCAATGCATCTGTACCTTTAAAGTGCACTTTATAAAGAGTTTTGAGCAAAAAACCAGGTGTCTGTGTCTTTTTCCTAGGCTCCGGAATTGATTAATTGGTTTCCCATTCATTCCTATGGGAAACTGTGTTTCGGATAATGCATTTTTTCGGATAACAAATTGCCTCGGAGAACAAATTAAATTCGTTATCCGAGGTACCACTGTACCAGGTTCAGTCCTCAGGACCTTCAGCTAGAGCTGCAGGAATCATGCCTCAAACCACTAAGAACTGCTGCCAATAAGAGCAGACAATATTGGGCTTGATCACTGGTTCCCACTCTTGGGTAACCCAGATGTTCTTGGACTACAATTCCCAGAACGCTTCAGTACTAGCTGTGCTTGTCGAGGTTTCAGGTAGTTGTAGTCCAAGAACACCTGGGTTAACTAAGGTGGAGAACCACTGGGCTAGATGTATTAATGTGCCTTTGCAGCTGTTTCTCTCCTGGATCAGAGCATAATAAACCATCTAGGGTAGCTCAACTGGATATCTCTGAGCTGATGGAACATTCAGGGGGAAAGGATGCTAATCAAAAGATTCTGTAAACAGATTTTCCATGAGAAGGTGGACTACAAGTGGGAAGAGACAGACAAAGCAGGGGCAAGATCGGAAATTATATAAGCTACATTTTTGGACTACTGTGTCCAGAATCACTGTTGCTGACTAGGAGATTCTGAAATCCTAATAAACACGATTCTTCCCCTCTCACACTTTTCGGGAAGACATGGGAAGAAGCTCCAAGTTGGATCTAACCAAAGGCCTGTTTAATCCAATGATCTTTTTCTGCAGTAACATGTCAACAGATAATGGGATGCCAACAACTAGGAAATGGTTTTACCTGCCATCCCCTTGCATGTGCTCCCTGGCAATGGATAAACAGAGGCCTACTGCCACTTGTTCTGGACCAAATAGATGGCCATTATGACCATGCCAGGACAGGACTACTCCGTGAAATCCCAGCAGTTCATCAAGGGAACTGCTTTTTACAAAGGGAGCGGGGAGTCCTCTAACCTATCAACAGTCTTGGGAAGAGATGGGCACAAACCGATTCATCCCAGTTCATAAAGATGGCAGCCCAGGTGCTGCTGCTCCACCACCTCACCTCCTTTGGCTCAAACAGCCACTCACCTGGTCCAGCATGCTAGCTTCCCACGTTTCCTCAAATGATCTTCCAGTCCGAGGTACAGCCCAGTCTTCTCTGCCCCACCTTCTTGGCTGATCTCCCACTCAGGGTGGGGCAGAGAAGTCTGTGCTCTTGCCTGGGACTGGGAGATTAGCCAATGACGTGGAAATAGCAAGCAAGCTGTCCCTGGCGAGTGGCTATAGCGGCAGGTCGGGAACAGCAGTGCCCAGGCTGCTGCCTTTACAAACTGGCACAAACTGGGACGCACCAGTTCATGCCCATCTCTATTCTTCTGCATTAACCACTGTAGAAAATGAGGCTCTGTTTTGCTCCCCTATCCTGGCCTGTTCAAGGAACAAGCCTGCATCCCACAGCTGAGGGTTAGGAAGAACCAACAAAAATGGTGCTGGCAACCTAGAGCATCCAGTATCTTTCTAGCCGACTGCATCTCGAGGGATCTTGTCCACTAAAAGTGAAAAAGGATCGTCTCTATAGAAACTGCGAACCATGGTTAGAGGAAAGTGGAAGGAGTGGGTGGAATAAGGAGACTGATGGTCCAGAAGAAGGTTTACAGGGAAGGGCTTTTGTCTTAGAAAGCCCATGACGTCCATAGAAAGAGAGCTTTTTTTCTTTCAGTTTATACTATATCCATAATAACTCTTGTCTAGCTCAGCTGGAATGACTAAGTAAAGCTGTTTCTGGTATTCTGATTTATATCCCATTTGGGAAGAGTTACCGTAACTTTTCTGGGCCACAATACCTAGAAATCCAGCTCCCTAGCCCCTATGGCCGGAAGATTCTTAGAGGTGTAATCCAAAAATGAAATGAAACAAACCAAAACAAAGCAGGGAAAGGGGGAAAAGGAAAGGCACTCCAAGTTCTGCTTCTTCACACGATTACATGGTGGGTAGCAGGCTCCTAAAAAGCAGATATCCTCCTCCTCCACTACTACTACTACTACTACTACTACTTCTTCTTCTTCTTCTTCTTCTTCTTCTTCTTCTTCACATTTGTCCCACTTGATGGTGAAGTCTGTTATTCTTGTTTTTGCCTTCCATTTGGAATGGCCGGGAATTTGCCTTCCATTTGGAACCCGGGACAATGTCATAATAAAAATCACAAATTGGAAATATGCACCTTGAACAATGGTGCTTTTCCTTATTTCTAACACTTAAAAATGAGATGGCCTTGATTCTTATCTGGAGCAGGTAAGGAACTTATGGGATTACTTTTGGCTGGATTCAGGACTATGTCTGAATTGGAATCAGACATAAGAGCTTCTGGGATTACTTTTGGCTGGATTCAGGACTATGTCTGAATAGGCAGATATTGACACTTGTTAGACGTGACTTCTGGACTCACCACAATTCACCACTTGCCCTTTTCAGGCAGGTATTTCATTTGCTTTGCTGTTTTTTCCAAGTGTCCTCAATTCATTATTTATTTATTTAAAATATTTTTTCGCCCTGCCTTTCTCCTTAAAAAGGTGGCTTGCATTATTCAATAACACAATATTAAAAACTAAGTACTGTACAGTAAATTATTCCAATATTCAAGAGGAATTAATAACATATTTAAAATGTCAGATTAAAAAAGCATTATGAAATACAGATTTAGAACCAGCAAAATTAAAATCATCCTGTTTTACTCTATTCCTAAGGTCCCTACAACAATGTTAGTCTGGAAAGCTATGAATGTAATGTAATGGGAATGCTGATAAGATAGGATTCACAGTCATGAGAAACCATCTAATTTAAACACAGGTACAGCACTTTTACCATCAACCTGGGGAGGTTAGGGACTGGAGTCTGGTTCACGGGGTCCCTCTACGACAGGCATTTCCAAACTTTGGCCCTCCAGATGTTTTGGACCGCAGCTCCCACAGTCCTTTGCCATTGGAAATACAGGCTTGGAATTCTGGGAGTTGTGGTCCAAAACATCAGGAGGACCGAAGTTTGGACATGCCTGCTCTACAACCTCTTTGCTTGATTGTTGCAGTTTGTTTTTCCTGGTGCTGCCCTTGAAGACTATGTAGAAATACAAACTGGTGCTCACACTGTAAGTACACCATGTCAGCGACATTAGCTTCCACTTAGGTTCAACTTGAGATAAATATTGCAACTGTAAGTGCCCTCCAATGGTTGAGCTAACATATCAGAAGGTACATGTACGTGAAAACATGTACAGTGGACCCTTGTATAACAAATGGTTTGTATAACATAATATTTGTACAACATAAAAAATTCCAGAGATAGGGGAAATTTGCTTAACAGAATCGCCCATGGGGCAAATCTGTACAACATAAAAATGGGATCACTCTGTTTTCAAAGCATTCCTATGGGAAATTTGTATAAAGGAAAATTTGCTTAACACAATTTCATTTGGAACGAATTAATTCCTTTATACAAGGTACCACTGTAGTTGTTCAACTTTGCCCCACCAGCTTTACTTCGCTGCTCAACCCTTGCGAGTCGCGACAAGTAGAGATGGCACCTGCTAGAAGCACAGCCATTGTAACTGTGGCCCCTGAACTCTGAAACATACTCTGCACCGTGGGAAATATATTGTCCAACTCTTGCTTGACAATTGAAAAGGTCGGTTTAATCTGAGAAATGCTTCTTCCGATTTCAAGCACGATCCTCGCCTAGCTCTCAGTGGCGTTCTCAGGAATCATTAAGGATCTGGACATATAAACTGGGCCTGACTCCGCTTAAAGCTTCCAAAAACCATAGGATTCATTATCTTCAAGGTTATATAGTCAGCAATGGACAGATGTGCGTTTTTGGACTTTGTACCTTTGGACTACCCTCTCCTGGAATTCTGGAATCTGTCATTCAAACACACAGATCTGCTCCTAGCTACGGCGATTATTCATACTAAAAGGAGAAACAGAAAGCAAAAGGTCATGGAAACGGATAGAAATACCTGTATGGATGGGAAAGTCCGGTTGATATCAGTGCTGTGTTCTCCTGGAATGCTTCCCGCTGATCTCCCTTCACACTTGTACCGGAAACGCATCCCCCTCTGTCTAGGCTGCTCACGTATTTCAATGTACGGTTCATGGCCACCTTTAGAAAGAAAGGGGGGGAGGTGCCATTAAAATACGCCTGAACTATTAGTGGTAGAGGTTAGTAACTTCCAATGTCATAGAAGTGGTGAATACCCTTTACGTTTTAATCCATATTTGACAGCAGGGTGGGTTTGATTTAAATCCAATGGATTTAAATCATGATTGAAATATAAAGAATCAGATTTTTAAAACTTAGATTGATTTAAATCCATTTGAATCTTTTTTTTAAAAATCACTGATTTTTATCCTCCCTGCTTTACCAGAGCTATCCAAAGTGTTCTGCTTATATACCGTCCCATAGCACTTCAAGTAGTCTCTGGACAGTTTACAGTTTTAATTACAGTAATGCAGGCTACACATCCAAGCTGCTAAACCCTGTTGCCAAAATAGGTTCAGCATCTTTGGGGGTAAACGCTGTAAAGTTCAGACTAAAAACTAGAGAGAATTCAAAGGCAGAGCGAACAATAGTAAAGAATTAAAATGGTGGTCCCAAATTCAGGAAGTAATAGACTTTGATCAACTTAAAGGCCTTTCCAAAACCCCTGGTCCTCCAACTGGCACGGGAAATTGATCACATGAAGGCTAGATGCTTCCTTGGGAGGATGCCATACAGCTAAGATTCTGGAAGAGAAGGGCCCCCTTGAAGCATACACCGCAGCATCAAACAGTCACTTTTTCAGACAGAACCATCCCAATTGGCATGACAAATTAATCATCTTCATACATCATTATGCAACACTTTATTCATACATGTTGCATGGATGTCTTTTAAGGGTGGCGAGATCTAAGGATGTTCATACAGTGGTACCTCTTAAAACAAATTTAATTCATTCTACGGGTCAATTTGTTTTGTCTTATGAAATGCGGTTTCCCATAGGGATGCAATGAAAATGGATTAATCCGTTCTGGAGGCTATGGGTCACTTCATTTTACGGAAATTTTGTCTTGTGAAACAGTTTCCCATAGGAATGCATTGGGAATGGATTAATCCATTCCGGAGGCTAGAATAAAGACAAAACTAACCAGTTTTCCCCCCCAGGGTACATGGGAACGAGTTTTTTGTCTTGCAAAGCATCCCACAGGGAAATTTTTTGTCATGTAAAGCATGCCTATTCCCGAATTATTTTTTTCGTCCTACAAGTTTTTTGTCTTGTTTTAAGAGGTACCACTGTATTTGAAAAATACACTGGCACCCATAGGACCCATGGCTTGAATGACACTTCTTGAAATTAATAATATTTGTCAGCCTTCTCCTGGACTGAGCTTCAGAGGAAAATCCCCTGCCACTGTAGGAAGGATTGGGCTCCTTGCACAAGTAGAAGGCAGGTTTTATTTATGGAGAGCCTCTTCTGAACAACTGCAGCACCTTTTCTACAAGTGGCATAATCTCACGTTAGGCTGTGCTCAGGGCTTTCTCTGTGTGTGCTTGGTGCGATCGTTGTCTGTTGCACTGCTGTTTTCTTCTCTGTTCACTGTAAGCTGTAGTTTTTGCCTTGAATGGCTGGAGATAGAGTGTGTGTGTATGGCGGTTGTTTGGTTTGCCATCCTGCTGTTGACATTACAGTACTACCCACATATCCGCTGATTCGGCACCCACAGATTCAGTTATCTGCGGTTGGCAATCAGCATGCAGTGGGGGGTGGGGTCGGTGGGGTCGGTGGGGACAGCTGTGAGATACAGGAAACTGAACTAGATGGGCTTTTGGCCTAATCCAGCATGGCTCTTCTTATGTTCTTATGCTCTTCACCTAGGTAACACAGCAGCTTGGGGTTTTGTGTGTGCTGCAGCTAGAACGTGGGATAACTGGATTCAAATCCCCACTTTGACCAGGAGGTTCTTAAGGTGCCCCTGGGTTAACTTTCAGTCTTATTTGGCTATCATCAGGAATAGGGAAGAGAGCAGCCTTCTACCAGTTCTCATTAGTAGGGAGATAAGAAGGAAAGGTAATAATAAATGAACAAAGAAGGTCATTTAACTGGGCTCCTTTGACACAGCTGAAATGTGGGCATTCAGAAAAGTCAGAAGTCAAGAGCATTTAGACACAAGATGTTTCAGGGACTTCCTCTTCATTTTCAATCTCACCATAGCCGACTCTGATTAACTAGAAGTATAATTATATATATATGCTTTTACTAGGAAGTTACAAACTTCCCCTGTTGTTTCAAGAAGAGACGGGGATAGGGGAACTCCCTTCTCAGAGAGTGAACAAGCTTAAATATATATTGCTTATAGTTGAGATAAGAGATCTTTAAAGCTTTACATCACCCACTCAATTGTCACCCTTGCCTGCATGCAAATAATTGGGCAGCTTTTCACTTGAGTAAGCAGTTTAAACATGTCTCCAAAACTGGTTTATTTTAAAAAATAAACACACCTCAATACAGGTTTGGTGAGATGTTTGCTTTGCAACCAACTACGTATGGATGCCAGTGAAAAGAAGCATCTCTCAAAGGACAGAGTTGTAGTTACTGTAATTTTTTACTCAACACATCCCAGCACAAATTCCCAACCTAAGTGAGCATCCCAGAAGTATACTTGGGTAATTTGCATTTTTGCATCAGGGTTTTTCCATGCAAAATTCGAACAGTAGCATAAACAAGTAAGATGCCTTCCCTGAAACATGTCAATTAATATTTCTTTAAAAATATATATTTTATGGTCAGATGCTGAAACAGAAATATTTATTAATTTCTTAGGCATGAATCTAATGGCCAGGCTCAGCTAGAGTATCCAGATTGATCAATCAGCTGAGTAATAGTCAACATAGTCAACACTTAAGTAGGTTCCATGGATTCACAATTTTACTTTAAGTGAAATTAACAACTGGATTTGAGTTTTAATATTCAGGGACAGGAATGAAGACCTCTATAACAGCATGATGTCAGGAGAGTTAGAGTTATTTTCTTTTTTTAAAGATGGGAAAATGGAAATGCTCTCTGAATATCAAGAAGATAAGAAGATAAGAACATATGGAGAGCCATGCTGGATCAGGCCAAAGGCCCATCTAGTCCAGCTTTCTGTATCTCACAGTGGCCCCGCCAGATGCATCTGGGAGTGCACGAGACTAGATATCTGTCTCCTGATACCACTCCCTGCATCTGGCTCTTGAAGTACCCTGGTTTTAAGCCTGGAGATTACACATCTCCATCATTGTCTTGTACAATGGCATTATAATGTTGGCTGTTTTATTTTCAATCCCCTTTTTGATTATCCCTAGCATGGAATTGGCCTTCTTCACCACTGCCACACACTGGTTAGACACCTTCATTGAGCCGTCCACCAGCACACCAAGATCTCTTTCCTGATCTGTCACGGATAATTCAGAGCCCATGAGTTGATACATCAAGTCAGCACGTCCAACAAGAACGGATGTTGATGGGAGGTGTCGTTTGAAAAAATCTGAACACCCCAAATTTGCCCACCCAGCTCTAAATATTCAAGGGAGTCAGTGCTTTAAAAAGTTATTTTCTGGATGATCGCTCCCCTTATTGCTCCCCACTGAGCCTCGTGGCGCAGTGGTTAAATGCCTGTACTGCAGGTGAAACTGTGCTCACGACCTGGGGTTCAATCCCTGGTAGCAGGCTCAAGGTTCACTCAGCCTTCCATCCTTCCGAGGTCGGTAAAATGAGTACCCAGCTTGCTGAGGGGGGCAATGTGTAGCCTGCACACTGTAATTAAAATTGTAAACCGCCCAGAGACCCCTTGTAGTGGTATGGGGCGGTATATAAGCAGAACACTTTGCTTTTTGCTTTTGCTTTTATTCCCCAGCCAGCCTGTCCACCAGGAATTGTAATCCAAAAACACAACTTTACCAAATCTTAGCATTTCAGTAATAAGATTAATATCCTCAGTACGGAAGGGTAAGTGAAACCTCTCTCCCTCCCCTCCCACATTTCAGCAAGGTTTTGGCACTCTGGAGAAAGTGATCTTTCCCCTCCCACATTTCAGCAAGGTTTTGGCACTCTGGAGAAAGTGATCTAACAGAATTCCCAAGAACTGAGTTTTCTGGAGTGTCTGGGGAATGAGACACAGTTAAAAAAAAAAAGATTCCCAAGAATTGAACAGAACTATCAAGAAAGAAACACAGAAAGTGGCCATACACTGAGTCAGCTTATTAGTGACCTTTCCTGGGTTTTATGCTGACAAGAACCAATGGGTGGAAACTCATCAGAGGGAGAGTCTGTGAAGTTTCTCAGTCATCCAGGTGAGCTTATCTGGAAGATGAGTCATGGCAACTGGGCTTCTTTTCTTGAGAAGCTAAAACGTTTCGTTGCTCATCCAAACACTGACTGACGATGCTGTTTGGATGCGCAGCAAAACGTTTCAATCTCTCAAGAAAGAAAGCCCAGTTGCCGTGACTCAACTTCTAGATCAGAGGGAGAGCCAACCTGAAAATAAGGAGAAATTTCCTGATGGTGAGAGCCATTAAACAGTGGGACAGCTTGCCTCCAGACGTTGTGGGCGCCTCATCACTGGATGTTTTCAAGAAGAAGATTGGACAGCCATCTGTCCGGGATGGTATGAGGTCTCCTGCCTTGGGCAGGGGGTTGGACTAAGACCTCCATGGTCCCTTCCAACCTGACATGGATTCTATAATTTAAAAGGATCAAGTGAGTCAGGTCTGAGAAATGGTAAATAAAGACAATACTAAAATGCATCCAAAGCAGTAAGGCATAACAACACTCAGGCAGACAGTCCTGGAGGGCAAGCTTGCCTGAAGTGTCTTTGCCTGTTTGCAGAAATGACAGTAAAGATGGGGCCAGTCTGGCTTCCTGTGGGAGGGAGTTCCAGAATTTGAAACAGTAACAGAGAAAGCCCTCTCCTATGTACCCATCAAAAGTATCTGTGAGGGTGATGAATCCAAGATAAAGGCATTTCCTGATGATCTTAATATGGAAACAAGACCCTAATGGCAGACAAGGTCTTTGACAATAATGGGAAACAAAAGACTTGGTTGACAATGTCCTGGCTACACAAAAGAACCTGTCCCTCTAAGCACAGGCTGCTTCATCCCAAGAGCAGTTAAACATCCCTAAACACCCCAACTCACAACTCCATTTGTTTCAATCACCCTTAGAAAAGCAATGGATTCAATTTTATTGAGTAAAATCTGAGAATTTGATAAAGCAAAGCAAATGCAAAGTTTTCTGCTTATATCCTGACTTCTACGATTTCAAGTAGTCTCTGGGCGGTTTATAGTTTAATGACAGTATGCAGGCTACAGATTGCACCCACCTCCAGCAAGCTGGGTACTCATTTCACCGACCTTGGAAGGATGGAAGGCTGAGTCAACCATGAGCCGGCTACCTGGGATTGAACCCAGGTCTGCTTGTACAACAGAAATGGTGTGACTCTGTAGAATGAAGCAAATTGCTTCATTTTACAAAGTCAGTGTCTTATCTGTGGCTCAATGTAGCACACAACAAATAGTGTGAGCATTGGGTTAGGGTTAGGGTTAGTTCACCACCAAAAGTTATGGCATTTACATTGCACCAGGAACAGGGTCTGGGCCACTGTGTGGCTTGGTTTTTTTTTTTTTTGGTTGTACTACAATTGCCCTGAATGCTAGCCATCCAGGCAGGGAAAATTCTGGTAGTTCCCCCCTCCCCCCTAAAAAAAAAAAGCAATAATCAAAGTTGCTGGGGAAAAGACATACTGTTATCAATTTCTTCTAGAGAATGGGGATTGTTCAGCTTTACAAAACAAAACAAAACCACCCCACGAAGACCAGTAATCTTGCTTGTCTGGGTGAGGAGCAGCCGGTAGAGAAATCAGCTCTAATAGTAAAAGTAAAATTACAGTCATTAGCTCTAGTAGTAAAAAGTAAACCGCTGGCAAGTTGCCAAAGATGAAGACAAATTCCCCTCTGCATTGATTTTTGGTGCGTCAGAAAAGAAAATTCTGAGTAGCTCGGTCACTGTTTGCATAACACATCCAATGTTTTCATGCCTTTCTTTTCACACTTTGTGGGTTGTGCACCTAATAATCTGTTTTAGAATATTATACATAGAAAAGCCTGGCTAGAAATAATGTTTATTGTACTGATTATAGCAGAGAAACAAGGGTTGCTGCAGCTCAGATAAAGCTGTGAAATGTCCAGAAATGTCACTATTGTGGCTAAAGTATAGTGTAGGAGCTGTGGATTTATTTATTTATTTACTTACTTACTTATTTACCATAGTTATTTTGAATACTTTTACCCCACCTTTCACCTTGGAAGAGGATCCAACGTGGCTAACAGTAATGAGGGACAATATGCAGCCCAGAACATTTAAGACATATTCAAGTTAAGAACAGGGAATTAGAAGAGGCATCTTAGAACATTAAAAGGTAACATTAAAGCTACAAAGAGTAAGCAAAAAGAACAAAATCCATTATGAGGGGTGGAAATTAACATGGAAAACACGGGTGTTCTTATGAGATCAGTCAATGTAATCATGCATGGTAATCCACCTAAAAGTCACATAATAGTTATTCCCTCATTCAGGGAAAGCTTGCCTGAAGAGGAAGGTCTTTGCCTGCTTCTGGAAAGACAGCAGGAACGGGGCAGTCCTGGCCTCCAGTGGGAGGGAGTTCCAAAGTCTGGGAGCAGCAACAGAGAAGGCCCTTTCGTGTGTTTTTATGAGATGCACCTGTGAAGGTGGTGGGATGGAGAGAAAGGCCTACTGACTCTGGAATGGAGGGAAGACTGCTGTAGTTATTGCATGCTGTCAAATTGGAACCAAGTGACACAGCAACCCTAGTAAGATATTTAAAGAGTGGTTTTCCCCACTTCCACACCCCCAGTGAGCTTCAATGGCTGAGTGGGGATTTGAACCCTGGCTTCCTGAGAGCTAGCCCATCGTTCTACCCACCACACCACACTGGGAATCACAGAGGGATTACTGAGATCTTACAGTGCTAGGAGTTGTAACCCACCTACCCAAATCCCTGTTCTCCCCCCTCCCCCATATTTCTCATCTGGAGGAAGGCATAAGACCTCAAAGTAAGGTATAGGGTCAGCTGGTTCAGGTCTTGGAAAAGTAACTTCTTTGAATCATATCTACTATCCAGCCAACATAACCATTGTTGTATTCTCAAAGGCTTTCGCGGCCGGGATGTGATAGCTGTTGTGAGTTTTTCAGGTGGCTTGGCTGTGTTCTGGAAGTTTTTCTTCCTGGCGTTTTGCCAGATTCTGTGGCCGGCATCTTCAGAGGGCAAGACAGAACCCCAGAGCATAGAGAGAACTCCTAGTTTCCTGAACATCTTGTCCATTAAAGATGTTGGCCACAGAGTCTGGTGAAACATCAGGAAGAAAAACTTCCAGAACATGGCCAAATAGCCCAAAAAACGTACAAAAGCCAAGTCACCTTTGACTTGGTGATCCTATGAACGTGTGATTGACAAAATGTCACCTCCTCAACTGTAATGTTCAGCTCTTGCAGACTTGAACCTGTGGAATCAGTCCATCTCTCCATCTCGTATTTGAACTTCGTCTTTTCCTCCTTCCTTTCCCAGCATGATTGTCTTTTTTTCAGAGAATCCTGCCTTCCCATGATGTGCCCAAAGTAGGAGAACCTCAGCTTCAACATGTTTGCCTCCAGAGAGAGCTCAGGTTTGATTTGCTCTAGCACCCACATACCTAAAACACCCAAGATGTTCTGGACCACAGCTCCCAGAATTCCAAGCCTAGATTGCCAATGACAAAGGACTGTGGGAGTTGTGGTCCAGATCTTCTGGATTGCCTGCTGATGAAGGTTCGCCACCACTGGTCTAGCTGCTAGGGTATCTCCAAACCACTCCTCCAGCACTATATATCAAACAAAGCAATCTCCCTGCTCTCTTTTTCTTCAGTCAAGTCTTCACAACTATACATGGCAATCAGAAATACAAGAGTCTTGGTCTCCAGTGGCACATCCTTAGACTGGGTGGTCTTTTCCAGTCCTTTGCTGCCCTCCCTAGACACTGTCTTCTTCTGATTTCTTAGCTGCAGTTTCCCTTTGACTTGATGACTGAATTGAAGTATACAAAATCTCCAACTCTTTCAGTTTCTTGACTGTCAACACTCAAGTTCTGCAGTTTTTCCTGCAGCCATGCTGGCCAGGACATTTTGAAAGCACAGCCCCACCCCACTCAAAATCACTTATCTGAGCCTCAGCTTCCCTGGCTGGCTTGATGCTAAGATCCTCCATCCCCACTGCCGACCCATCATCAACCTAGTTGAACCACACCATGCTCTTAGGCTTCATCCCCATCACCCATAAGCCATAGCCCTAATCTTCCCTGGTGCAACCCCACATTTTTAAACATCTTAAGCTTGATGCCTAAGAATCCAAAAGCTCAGATTTCACAGAAGTCACGGGATGATGCCAAACATTCCTGTATGTTGGGAAACGTTAAGTGATCGCTAGGATGATTGTTTGCCAGGAACCAAGGTCCCTCTGTTTGCATCTTCTGAAGGCTGGGCCTCGGATCTGAATGAACATGTTTTTTTTTTTTTTGCCTCTTCTCTTCTGCAAGGCTGACAAAAAAAGACAACAACAATACCACAAACCCTTCACTTCACTTGGGGTGGAGGAGAGGATACACATGTCACTGCACATTTAACACAGCACCCACCCCTACCCCACTGGTTCCTTTGAGATTTGCTTATTTTTCCCAAAAACCTCAGCCACTTCCTTCAAAGAGCTTCACCCTCGGTGACAAGAGCTTTTTTTGTTCAACGTTCAGGTTTTGTTCAGACCTCATGGCCGGAAGGGTGAGGCAAGATGAGTCCTACCACCATCCTTCCCTTCATGCCCTCCTCCTTTCATGAGCCAGTTCAAATGGGTGAAGCACTGTTTCCTGTGGTTATAGTACAGTACGCATAATTCTCCAACCAGCATGACCAGGGGATTAGGGGAGTTGTAGTTGGCAAAAAATTAATTAATTAATTTAAAAAAACACACGCAACCCCAAAACTTTTCTATCTCTGGACAAACAGAAATGAATTGCACCGTATCAGGTTGAACATCTAGTCATGAAAAGATATTCAAAAGTTACGTTCTCTGTGGCGTTGAAAACAGTTTTTTTACTGGAACTACAAGGACCAAAATCCCCCCTCCCGCTATAGCCCTTCTGGCAGCTGTCATTCAAAAATACAACTTTTCTCAGATTGCTTTTCATCAAACTCTTCAGTTTTGGGGGGAGGGATGACACCAAATTATTTGGGGGGGTGTTTAAAACTGGAACATCTGGCAGATTTGAGAAAGCAACAGCTAATTTGAGAAAGAAGAAATCGAATCTATATCCATATTGCACACCCTCCCAACACCAAAGTTTTATTTGTAGTTCAGAGCAATTTTATTATTATTATTTGCTCTTAACAGTCAAATCTACACTCCCACATTTCGTCACAAGACTGTGGGGGTTGCATGACATAATCAAGCTGAGGAGCTCACCCACTCTCTGAAATCTGGTGATATGAGTATGTAATGCCTAGTAAGTTCAAAGCATTAATTTCTCTATCAACAATAAAAAAGGGAAAATAACAATTCAGAAACAGTTACTTCATACTTCCTTTCCAGAAGCTCTAAATGGTTAACAATGTTTCAATCACATAATGCCAGTTAAAATGACAACATCTCTTCAGACAATCCTGTGCCTCTCCTTCTCTGGATGGAAACCAAGAGGAAAGAAATGGGCATGTTAAGCCTTGAGAAAAGAAGACTGAGGGGAGAGAGAATAGGGCTTTTCAAATACAGTAGGACCCTGGTATCTGCTGGGGATTGGTTCCAGGCCTTCCTGTGGGTAATGAAAACCATGGATAGGAGAGAATGCCAAACCTGCTGTTTTGTGACAGTAGCTTGCTTTGCAGCTGCTGAACTATTTATTTATTTATTTATTTATTTATTTATTTATTTATTTATTTATTTAACTTATACGCCCAAAGGTCTCTGGGCAGCTTACAATCCAAAGAATAAAACAATTTAAAATAGTTAAAAGTAAAATATCAATAAATCATCAATAGAAACCTTACAATAAAATCATTATCCTAAAATTGTCATCAGCGGACCCCCAGTCTATATTATATCAATTAAAAACCTTCCGGAACAGGACGGTTTTTACCTGGCGCTGGAATGTAATCAGTGTTGGCGCCAGGCAGATCTCGATCGGGAGGGCATTCCATAGCTTGGAAGCAGCTGCCAAGAAGGTCCTATGTCTACAAGCCATCCCTCTCAGCTCCTTGAGGGATGGCTCTTTCAAAAGGGCCCCCTGGCTCGATCTTAATTGCCGGGTAGGTTCGTATGGAAGGAGGTGGTCCTTCAGGTATCTAGGTCCTAAGTCGTTTAGGGCTTTATATGTCAAAACAAGCACTTTGAATTCGGCTCGGACAGCAACTGGTAACCAATGTAGGCTACGTAGAATTGGCGTGATGTGATCCCTAGCGGCCCCACCACTTACCAGCCGCGCCGCACGAATCTGAACCAGTTGCAATCGCCGGACCGTCTTCAAAGGCAGCCCCACGTAAAGCGCATTGCAGTAATCAATACGGGATGTTACCAGTGCATGCGTAACTGTAATGAGGCTGTGGTCGTCTAGGTAGGGGCGGAGCTGGTATATTTTCCGCAGCTGAAGGAAGGCACCCCTGGCCACTGAATCCACCTGGGCTTCCAAAGTTAGACCAGGGTCCAAAAGCACCCCCAAGCTGCGGACCCTGTCCCTTAGGGGGAGTGCAACCCCATCCAAGACAGGAAGATGGCCCTCTAACCTGTCCGGCAAAGCACCCATTAACAGCACTTCCGTCTTGTCTGGATTGAGTTTAAACCGTGGATAACCAGTGGTTAATGAATCAATGGATACCAGGGTCCTATTGCAGTACGACCCCGGTACGAACTGGGGATTCGTTCCAGGCCTTCCCATGGCTAACATAAATCATGGATAAGAGGGAATGCCAAAAACAAACAAACCCAAAACTGCTGTTTGGTGACAGTAGCTTGCATTATGGCTGCTGTTTTTGTGATAGTAGCTTGTTTTATGGCTGCTGTTTTAAAACAGTAGCTTGCATTACAGCTGCTGGGTTATTTTTAACCATGAATAACGGAATCAGTGGTTAATGAATCGGTCGATATGGAGGTCCTACTGTACTGTAGTCATTATCACCCACCGTCAGTATTCACTTATAACAACCCTAATAGGGCCTTCAAGGTAAGTGGAAAGTGCAGCACTGCACTCAAGACTCTGCTCACAACATGTCTTCGATTCCGATGGGCCTAGGTAGCCTTTCAAGGATGACACAGTCTTCCATCCTTCCAATGTTGGCAAACTGAGAACCCAGATTGCTGGAGGGAAGGGGCAGTTTGTAGCCTGCGTAATTCAATTCTAAACCTCCAGAGAGTGCTTTAAGTGTTATGGGGACAGTATATAAGCAGCACATTTTGCTTCGCCTTGCAATACCAGTTCCACATCTCCAGTGACTCACTACAGTTGAGGAAGGATTTGAACCCTGAACCCTAGTCCGTCACTCTATCCATTACAATCTCACTGGATAGTGAGATAGCAGAGGCTGGATGGCCATCTGTCGGAAATACTGTGATGGGGGTTCCTGCATGGCATGGGGTTGGGCTGGATGGCCCTTGAGGTCTCTTCCAACTCAATGAGATTCTATGACATCTCTCTATGTGTGTCCTAAGGCAAGCAGAAGAAACTATCACCCCAGCTCTACTTTTGTGGGAGAGAAGTCCGGTTCATGGCATTTCTGACCCATTATAAAGCACAAGGGTTGAGAATTGAGGTAAAACCTTTCCCTTTTCTCTCAAACCACAGTTAAGGGGTATCCTAGCTGATATTTCTTGAATTAGAAGGAGAACAGACAACAGAAAGAACTGAAATCAAAGAGTGACCACGGAACGTCATCAAAGTTTGAGGACACTGTTTCAGATCTCAGTACAGGAAATCTAAGGAGCAAAAGGAACTGATTTATTTATTTCCAAATCAACTACAGTAGTTCCAAAAGGTCCCAGCCTCATTCAAAATTAACTGGTCAAAGACTCCCATTTTTAACATAGGTGTAACAATCACACACAAGCACCTATTAGTTGTCAAATCAGAAAAAAAGACAGCATCCTTCTCTGTTTTTTTAAAAAAATATATGTATTCTGACCCACTAAAGGTTTTATAACAAGGTTTCCTCAGATTCCTCCCACCAGTGAGATAACCAGATTTCAGAGGTGACGAGCACAGGCAGTGCTTTTCAAGTTAGGACCCTCTATAAATATTTTGGACTAAAAGTCTCATCTGCACACCGATGGCATGATTATGACCATTATACTTCAAAACATCTGCAGGGGACCCGGTTGAGGCTGGCTGACCCAAAACCCAAAATGCTGGAGCAGAAAATCAAGAGTTCATTGGACTGAATGCCTCAGCACACACCCCTGCAATTCATATACAATCCATCCCAACCTGTTCCATAGAACAGCAAGGAGGCTTTCAAAGAGTATACTGTATATGTGAAACTCTAAAGCAATGGGTTCCGACCTTGGGTTCTTAGGAGTGGCAGTCTAAGAACCTCTGGGGAGCAAAGATTGAGAAGTACGACTCTAAAGCAACAGGGATGATCTTGGGCTGCTCCAGACATTTATTTATTTATTTATTTATTTAATATTCCACCCATCTAAGCCAAGGGCTACTCTGGGCGGTGAACAACAGAACAGAGTGATAAAACACAAGCATAATAGGGACACACACACACACACACACACACACACACACACACACACACACACA
>JAHTLZ010000045.1:7271487-7288022 GCA_023846285.1 Phrynocephalus versicolor | reverse complement strand
AAAATCATTATGTCACCCCCTCAGTGATGCAACATTATCTGAAAAAGTATCGATTTGTGAATTAACAGTAGGATTTTACCGCATGATAGGTATTTCTACGTCAACCTTTCTGCCTACAGTAAACACATGAAAAAGATTTTAAAACCACCGTATAGCGTTAACTTTCAAGTCATTTCACCGCTGCTGACATACTTTTCCATTCAAAAAGCTAGAGCTAAACTTTCTCAACACTCCTTTGAAAGTTTTTTTTTAAGTAGATCAGCAAGGAAGGTAACCAACATAAAAGAAGAGCGTGGATTTGTTGGTTTTTAATTTTAAACTGTTCAGGATGCCAACCTTGTCTGAAAAAATAGGAAATAAAATAAAAAGAACGGTGTAGCTTTTGTCTGCCAATTGAATCAAAGGGTAGCTGGCTGAGTTGTCCCATAAGAAGAAAGAATATTGTCTAGTTGTGCTTCTTTCCACAGATTACGAACAAGTTGCCGCATGCTTTCAACATATTCAAAGAGAGGAAGACAAAGGGCCCATTGATTAAAATAAAAGGGAAGGACGAGAAACTAGGGAGGTTAAAGCAAAAGAGGAAGGGATTTGGAATCAGAACTCCCAAGGAAGACTGGAAGATGAAAGAACACCTACTGTTGGCTAAGAAAAATAAGGAGATGTATGGCGTCATGGCATGGAGAGAGGGACAATGTTGCTGAGATGTGACACCTTAAGGCAGTGATGGCGAACCTATGGCACGGGTGCCAAAGGTGGCACTCGGAGCCCTTTCTGTGGGCACCCGACATTGCCCCTTCATAGCCACCTGTATACAGGTTAAATTACTGTATTGGCATTTTGCAAAAAAAAAAAAAAAATTAGTGGGTTTTAAATTGCAGTATGGGCACTCGGTCTCTAAAAGGTTCACTATCACTGCCTTAAGGAGATCACCTTGTCCACCAGAGGGACAATTTCTTTCCTTTTCAGAGGTTTCTTGGACTACAACTCAAACGTTGTCACCACTCTTTGAGTGACCGGTTATGCAGCCTGAAAATAGCTAGAGGGGACACATTCCAGATTCCTCCTCCTATAGAAAGAACGTGAGCATCACCCATAAGGATTGACTAGGCTTGGTAGAAATATTTTGAATAAATAATATCACCTTGGATTCTTGTGGGGAGAAAGGCAGGGTAGATATATTTAAAATAAATTAAACAAATAGGTCACTGAGCTTACTCCTAACCCATGGAGTCCAGATTCCCGTTTGCTTGAGACAAAATATATTCAGACCATCTTCCAGTGTGACCTCTGAAGTGGTGACATCTTCCAGATATATGGAGCTCCCATCACCTGCAGGGGGTTCCTGCATGGCAGGGAGTTGGACTAGATGGCCCTTCAGGTCTCTTCCAACTCTATGATTCTATGTCTTTTAACGTTAAGCAAGCCATATATTTAGAAAACTTGAGCTGAGCTGCTAATGACAGAACATTCGTAGGGTCGCCATAAGTTGGAGGTAACCTATTAGGAAATGTAGACAACAAAAATATAGCTCACTTTTTGCTAGTGCACTCTGAGTATACACCATTCCTCCTTTTGGCTTTATTTTCACAATACCAGTCTAGTGAGATTCAGTGCAGGGGGCAACAAACAGGGTCAGTATGCATCACTATTCTGAATAAGACCCACCAAATTCCACCAATCTACATGATACGGGGCCTTGCTTTCCCCAAAGCTACTTGGGGTTGGACTTCCAATGGGTTTTCTGATCAAAAATAAACCACTGTGTGAGTGAGAGAGAGATATCTCCTTTCTAACACATTATGACTATTCCATAACCCACAGTAGGACATCGAGATTATTAAAATAAATAAATAACAAATTAACGTGGGTAACAACAATCCTTCTAGATTAGTTACATAAAGAGAGGAAGCAGACCACATTTCTTATTTAAACAGAGACTTGATTTCTGCAACCATGCCTCCGTTTCCCCACCCCCACCCCATCTGGAATAAAAGTCATGCCTTTTAGGCTCCTAATTTAGCATTAACTGCAAGAGATGTATCAAAAGCTAGCATCATATGGAAATAACCTGTTTAAGCCTTTTCTCTATTTTTTTTTGCCAGGTAGCCCTTCACCCATTCTGGAATCATAGAACCATCGAGTTGGAAGAGACCTCAAGGGCCATCCAGTCCAAGGAGCAGAAACTCACAACTGCTACACAGTAGTTACTATAAATTTCCTGTCCCAGTAAGTTCACTGACAACCTTGCCCTAATCACTCTTGCTGTGCCTCACAAGTGGAAAAACACCCTAACATCTTTAATTGCACTTAGGTCACAAGCTGCTATTTAAAGCTTGATGTGGCACAACTTTCATTTTCCCCGGCCTAATGCCTATCTTTTGAAGTCACAAGACTGTTGTTGGCAAAAGGAAATCCATTTGGGCTCAACTCAAACATCACAAGCCGAAACCTGCAGTTGAGGCAAAAACTTCCAATAAGCAATTTCCTCTTATGCTCTTTGATAAGCTACTACCCTACTCACAAAGAGAGCAAGCTTTGCTGAGTGTTGTGCTGGCTGGCTTCTGGATATGGTGTCCACAGGATCTGACACAATTCCCATCCGCTCCCTTTCACCTACAGGTTGTTACTCCACACTTCTGGAACGCCCATTGCCGGTAGTATCAGGAGACAATCTCGTCTTGCATCATTAGCAGCCCAGCAGTTCTTAAGACTAAAGAACTAATTACACCTTTGGTCAGGCCTACAAGAAAGACATCCATACTGTAATTATGAAATGAACAACTGGGGAAGCAGTCCAGATCAGCAAACATACATGGACTGGGGGGTAGGTGGGTGGGTTGCAACCTTTCTCAGAAATAGGCATCATGAAAAAGTAGGCTGAAAGTCCACCTTGAATTATTTGAACCGCATAGTAGTCAATATTTCTTTATGACTTCTTCCTCAAAAGTCCACTTAGAATATATTTTTCCACCATGACATGGCTACAGGAAGCCATGCTTCTGAAAGAGTTGAACATTACACCAAAATGCAGATAATTTAGCAAGGACAGAGGGAGCATGTTCAAACAAGGTTATAAAATCCAAACACAGACGCTGGCTCTAACATTTGCTTTGCAACAAAACGAAGACAGAGTGGAACTGGAGAAGGTGCAGAAGAGAGCGACTAAAATTATTACTGGGCTGGGGGACCTCCCTTATGTGGAAAGGTTAAAACATTTGGAGCTCTTTAGTCTGGAAAAAAGGCGCCTGAGGGGGGATATGTTTGAGACGTACAAAATTACAGTATGCAGGGTATGAGTAAAGTGGATAGAGGGATGCTCTTCTCCCTCTCCCAAAATATCAGAACTAGGGGACATCCACTCGAATTGAGGGTTGGGAGAGTGAGAACAGACAAAAGAACATATTTTTTTACCCAGCGTGTTGCTAGTCTGTGGAACTCCCTGCCACAGGATGTGGTGATGTCATCTGGCATGGATGCCTTCAAAAGGGAATTGGACAAATTCCTGAAAAGTCCATCACAGGCTACAAAGCATGATGGAGATATGTAATATCCAGGCTTAAAACCAGGGTACTTCAAGGGCCAGATGCAGGGGAGTGGTATCAGGAGACAGATATCTAGTCTTGTGCGCTCCCAGAGGCATTTGGTGGGGCCACTGTGAGATACAGGAAGCTGATCCAGCATGGCTCTTCTTCTGTTCTTATGTTAATGTTTCAGCTTGATGGTTCATTTCATTACTGGAGACTCTCTATAATGAGCTTTGAATCCTCTTTTCTGGAAAAGGCAGCCCATAAATAAAACTAATCTGATCACCATCCTCTCTACTTGGGAGAAAAGCCTGAGTTCATAACAGCACTGGCACCAGAGTATTTCTAGGGTCACAACCTTTGAACAGTGTGGTGAGGTCAAGTTTGCTGAGACATTTCTTATTTTTCCAGCTTTTCTTTTCTGGGGAACAAAATCAACATCCTTTTCATGCACATTCTGAGTTGAACAGCCAATACTGCCAAAAGGCTTTCACTTGACATTCGAATAATGAAATAGGAGTTTTCAGAACCAGATGGTCCTCGTTCGCTTCTAACTGGTAGCAAATAACAATGGCCTGTTGCAGCTACTTGTTCTGCCTGTCATGTTTGGACCCTACCAGTAAATGGTGGGCAAGGTTTAAACTGGTTTCTGCTCCAGCCATTTTGATTAACATTTCCCATTTCTGAGCGTGCATGTTCTCTTCCTCCAATGACACAGAAGTTTGTATGCTTGTTTCTTCCATTTCCTTGTGGAAATGTAGCCATTAGTCTTCAGCCCAAGGAGAAGGCTTACTTCTTAGCCATGAACACTTTCTGCACCCCAGACCAGATGTTCCACAACTCAGTGCCAGGGCAAAACCTACCATTGGTGGTGCATAACATCAAGGTATTTACGACAAGTCCAGGACAGGGCAGCAGATTTCAACATCAAAAGAGAATCTTGTAGCACTTTTAAAACTAAAAGAACTGGTTCAGTATTACCTTTTATGGATAATAATCTTCATATGAATGAAGTATAATATCTGAGCCTCTGGTATATACACGCAGTTTGCAAAGGTAATTTAAGAGTCCAGCAGTCCAACAGAATGGTCTGTCAGTAGTTATGTTCTGAGCTGGGTATTCATTTGGAAGGATGGAAAGCTGAGTGAACCTTAAGCCGGCTACCTGGGATTGAATCCCAGGTCGTGAGCAGAATTTTGGCTGAAGTGTCAGAGTTTACCCACTGTCCGCTCAGCACACAATTGACAGTGCATGTTTTTAGCTGATAAAGGAAATGGGTAGCTTAGATGAAATGTGCAACGACTGTAAATGCTTGCATTCAAAATGTGCCTCAATGTCCATGATACTTAAGAAATCCCCACCCTCAAATAAAACCCAGACAAAGCAAAGGCAGATGGGGTTGGAAGAAACACAGTCAACATTGAGGCTGATTGATTTTCATAGCCAGAGCCCCAAGGCAAAGGGCTAAGATGATGAACTCATCTTGTAGTCCTTCCACTAGCAGAAGTCCAAACATGGCAATGGATGTAATTTGCCAGGAGGAGTTCTTAAAAGTTTACTTGGCAAGAGGGACGCCATGCTTCTTCTTGGAAGGCACAGGGCAGCATGGTATGGGCACCTCCCTCTTGCTCATACCATGCCCATACCATGCCCCTCTTTGTTTGAACTGGCCTGTAAAATCCAGCTATCAGTTATTTCTGGCAGTAATAGAGAAAATTCTAGCTGGTGTCAACTGTTGTCATAGAAGAAGTCAAAGCTTAAATGGCTTCCAAAATAGCAGTTTTGCTTTAACCTCTCTTTCCATACATCCATGGAAAACAATACGCACAAATACTTCACATGTAGGCAAAACAGAATGCTTCTATGGAACCACTGTGAACCATCTATGTTAACAAAGAACAAGAGAGACTCGAGTTTTTAAATTTTTCTTCAAAAAAACACGTATTTGCTTTACATACAAAAATACTCTAAATATACATTATTATTATTTTTAAATACAAAATTATATGACACAGTTTAATAGTTGTAAACCAGGTTTGTTTTCTGGCATTACTGGAGGCTGATCTTTTCAGGGAAGACACATTTCTGGAAGACATGGGTTTGCTGACATGGAGAATTCAGTGGTCTTCAGCTGGGCAACAATGATTTTTGTTGAGATTTCTAGAATACTATGTTGTCCAAAATCCCCCCCCCCAAAAAAAAATAACACCAGAGAAGAAAAGAAAACTTAAAAAAAACAAGACCCTCAGGATTCCAGCTCTGCATCCTAACCACAGTTTACAGAAGGGATAATAGCAGTATATAAAACACCGACTGGGATAACATATGCATTTTTGACAATATACCAGAAATGGTTTTGAGACCTTGCAGCAGATACCAAAATGTAATTTGGACAATGAATTAGGGCCACTCGCAAAGCATGTAACAATTTCAAAAAAGAGGAAAAGAAAAAAATTCCCGTCACTAAGAGGGTATCCTATACAATTCAGTATGATAACAGATTTAAGACCGCGAGAAACCACAGAATGCAATCCAGCAAAGATTTAAACACATTTAACTCTCATTGGCTTCAAATCTGAGCAGGGGAGGGATAGGGCAGGTGGGTAATCGAGAAGAGCTGAGTGATATTTCAGTCATATTAATATTCATGACAATTTTAATGTGTTTAAACCTGTGGCTGAATTGTGGCCTACATTTTTATTTTGTGGGACTCCATGGGAAGTGGTGTGTTGTTTATTTTAATGGCACATTGACACAGTGCATAGATTCTGGTGCAAAAAGTTTATAAATGGAGTTGCTACTTTTGAAGGGAAAGCACACCTGGACATGCAGACACATAAGACTCTGGTGCATCAGCTAGTCCGGTAAAATGGACAAAGACTACCTCATGACATCCATTTCCGTCTCAGTTATCAGGTCAGCAGGGCAACCGCCAGGCACCCATGCACCTCTCAACACAACTGTTCTATTCAGGAAGTCCACAACATTGGTGGTGGATTTCCTGATTAGAACCATTGTGTGGAGAGTACAGTTGGACTCTACACACTGAGGTCATTCCCTCTGATATTAATGGAAGAACACCTGAGCAGAAATGTTGGGACACTTTTTTTGGGATTTTAAAATTTTTTCCATAACAAAGACATTTTTACCCACAACAGAAAAACTGAACAAAAGATTTAAAAAAAAGTTATGCATCTGAACAGTGAAAATAAATCAGACCCAGCTGAAGAGAACACATTCCAAAATAAAGAGGCATACCCAGTGGTCACGGTTTTTGGAAATAGCAGCTTGAAACATTTTACAACACTTTGCAGCACCTGCAGAGTAAAGTTGACAGAAAATTAAGCCACTTTAAACAGAGATGGGTACCAAGAGCTCTTCAACATTTTTATCAGCGACCTGGGATCAAGGGGTGCTAATCAAATTTGAGGAGGGGAACAAAATTGGGTGGAATAGCAAATACACTGGAAGATGGAAAACAAAATTCAAAATGATCTTGATAAGCTTGAACCCTGGGCTGAAAACAACAGAATGAAACTCAATAGGGACAAATGCCAAGTACAGCAAGAAGCATCTTGATATCACCATAGATCACAATTCACAAGCTGAATGTGAGCCAACAGAGTGATGTGGCTACAAAAAAGGCAAATGCAGTTTTAAGCTACATTTATAGAAGTCTAGGTTCCAAATCCCACAAGGTACTAAATCCCTTTTCTTCAGCACTGGTTAGGCCTCATCTTGAGTACTTTGTTGAGTTCCAGACACCACACTTTAAAAATGTTGCCGACAAATTCAAGCAAATTCACAGGAGAGCAACATGGATGATCAGAGGGCTGGAAACAAATTTTATGAGGAACGAGTGAAAGGACTGGTCATGTTTTCAGAAAAGGAGACTGAGGGGAGATAGGATTGCAGCAGGCAAAGGCTGTTGACAGCTATCAACATCAGCTGTCTGTCAAGGGCTATGTGAAGCAGCCTTCCACTGCTGGTTGATGGAAGGAGTTTACCCCCAACCAAGCAAAGGGGGAAAACTTTTCCCCTTCTTTGCTGGGTTGGGGCAGGGGAAAAGCTTCCCCCTTTTTGCTGGCTGCCCCAACTGGGGGGGGGGCAGGCGAGGGGTGACCTTCCTGCATCAGGGCCGCCTCCCCTCCTTTGCCTGGATCTTTGTGCTGAGCCATTTTGATGCAGAGACCCGGGCAAAGGGGGGTGGCAGCGGCTTGTTGGCTCGTTCGTAGCTCTCCAGCCATGCTGCTTTTGGGAAGCCCACAGCAGTGTGGGTGGAGAGTAAACTGGGGCTATGAACAAGCCCACAAGCTGCTGCCACTCCTTTCAGCACCGAGACCCAGGTGAAGGGAGGGCGTTGGCAGCTTCAACACTGGCATTCCCGACCATGTAGCACCCACAGATCGCATACTATATAGTTGAGAAATCCAGGATGGAAGATCAGGCTTTTGAATTTCACACGCCCAAAACCCCTTCGGGTTGTGGGTGCGTGAAATTCAAAAGCCTGCACCATAAGACAAGTTATTTACAAGGCATCCGGTAGGCAAAATGTTATCTTGTGAAAAACGTCTTTTCCCAGAAATTTCATTCATCTTATGAAGAATTCGTCTTATGGGGCATTCGTCTTGTGAGGTACCACTTTAATTACCCCGAGAGGTGGTGAGTGTTCCAACACTGGAGGCATTCAAAAGAAACTTAAGACAACCACCTGGCAGATATCCTATGATATAGATGCCTGCCTTGAGCAGAGGGAGTTGGACTCAGTGTCTTTATAAGCCACTTTCAACTTCATGATTCTATTATTCTACGTATTAGGCTTTATGGTTGGTTCTCCATCATTGCTTACTGAGCCTACTGTCATATCTGTACTGATTTTCATCGGCTGTGCTGGCACTCAGGCTGAGCACTTTCTCACCTTTGATCTTAAATGGAGATTTCTTGGAATGATATGCAAATCACACTCACACACTACATTCCAGCTCCACCGTCCCTTGTTTGTAATTTTTGGTATAAAAGTGCTGATAATATGTAAACAGATGGTACCAAAGATCTAACTAGTACAAAAATTACACACAAAATGCGTAACAGGTGGATTAACGTATGCCCCCCCCCAGGTTTCTTTGGCAAGTCCCATTACTTGTCAGTAGAAGTAGGCACTGACTAGCTTCTTCCAGCACATGTGTTGTTACTCCCCTCCTCTGCTTCCTCAGATGATCAGCCACTCACCAGGACCAGTTTACTTGCTTTTTCCACCTCTTTGGCTAATCTCCCAGTCAAGAGCAACAGCACAGACTTCTCTGCCCTGCCCTCTTGTCTGGGTGGAAGGACATCCAAAAGTGCGGGACAGAGAACCCTGAGCTGTTGCTGGGACTGGAAGATCAGTTGAGTAGGTGAGGGAAGCAAGTAAACTGGGCCTGGTAAGAGGCTGATTGAGCCCAAGGAGAGGAGCAGCAGCACCTGGGCTCCTGACTTTATGAACTACAATGCCCATCTCTATTCTTCATCATGATGAGTTATGCTATCCACAGCTGACGAGAGGGGTACTCTTTAAAAACACTGGCAATTCCACAAGACGGCCCCTTGCAAAACATAGCAGAACGACATCATGAAGTGTTGTGCAAACAGAACTTCACTGTAGCACAGAGGTGAAAAGGGTGTGTATGTGTCTTCATCTGCAGGAGTTCAGCAGCATCCCCCCAGTGTTGCTTCATTGTGTTTTGCCTTTCTGGTGTAAAAAGGTGGTATGGGAATTTTATTCTAAATTTTATTAATTATAATTGTACTAGACTGTAAGTTGTCTTGGGTCCTTTTCCAAGGAGAAAGGCGGGGTAAAATACTCTAAAATAAATAAATAAATAATAAAAGAAACAAAAGGACAAGAATCAACATGGCACTGGCACCCAACCCACAATAGATTTTTTTGTCCCTGAGTTATCCGGGAGTTGAGTCATGGCAACTGGACTTCTTTTCTTGTGAGACTGAAACATTCATCCAGGCAGCTTCTTCAGTCTAGATGAGCAGTGAAACATTTCAATTCCACAAGAAAAGAAGTCCAGTTGCCATGACTCGACTCCTGGACAGCCTCACCAGGATGACTGAGAATTTCCACAGACTCCTCCTTCCTTGTCATTCCTAAATCACCCCAACCCCTACAGAGAAGGTTACAGAGTACATGAGAGCCACACTATAGCGGGGCGTGGCCATCCAGGTTCTACTGATAAAGAGCAAAACCAACATTTTTAAAAAAAATTATGGATAAAACAAACAATGAAAGAAATCGCATTTAAAAATGTGTGACATGTTTATTTTAGTAGACTGTAACATGGATTAAATTTGCTGGTGTGTAAAAGAACTAGTACTGTGGGACCTCTATCCATCACTTATTTGCTGGCTGAAAATACCAGAAAACACACTTCATGAAGCACCACAAATGTCAAGAGAATACACATCCATAGAAGCAGAAATAGGATGACAGTTTTTGTGGGTAAGTGTAACTGAAATTAAAGAAACAGTCTAAAAGAGTTCCGGTCAAGTGACAAATTTGCCTGCACGATCCTTTCCCATTTGTGTTTCCTAATTGACTGTTTATTTTTAAAATAAAGATGGTTGGTTTATATGTGACCTCTCTATAAATGGTTGACCAATACAGTTTATATAATTTAAAGGATTTATACTCCACCCTTCAATAAGAGCCCGTGGGCAGCCATAACAACATGCATTTTATTATTTATCAAAATATACCTAACTATGAGCATAACTTCCCAGGAAAACACGTGAACCAAACCAAAGTGCAACAAGAATTAAAAACACAGCATGACTGCCATTACCTGAAGAAGCAGTGTTATCTGTTAAGAGTCAATCTGATGGAGTTTTTAACAACACGAATGCTGCTGGTTGGAACAGGAGAGGATGAATCCGGCAGTTCTTTACTGGGAAGACGCTTTAAAAAGAGCGAGAGAAGAGAAGAAAGCCGAAATTAAATGAGTGAAACCTAGAGCGTCAGCACAAGAATTATTTAAGACAAATGTCAATCAATGTAATTCCTATTCAACTAAGACCCCTGCATCCATGCAGAGTCAGTTCTAAGATACCCTACAGAGGCTGAAAACTGCATACAGTAATCCTTGCCTATCGCAGGGGTTAGGGACCCGACCTGACCCACGATAATTGAAAATGGAGGGTCAGGTCGGCACTGGGGGGGGGCTGTTTGGGTCCTCTTGTACTTACCCCAGGCTTTGTGCTGCCCCAAACGGGCCTCCAATGGCCTTCCCGGGCTGTCAGGTTCACAGAAAAGCATTTCTGAGACCTCCGACATGCCTACAAAGACCCTCAGAGGCCCCAAAAGTGCTTTCTAGCAATCTGGAGGTCACTTCCGGTGTTCTGGAAGTCACTTCCGGTTCAGTGAAAAGCACTCTTGGGGCCTCTGACGGCCTGGGAAGGCCTTCAAAGACCTGTTTGGGGCAGCGTGAGGCCTGGGGTAATTACAGAAGGCCTGAAACAGGCCTTTCCAGTTTACCCCAGAGCGCTTTTTTCATATACTGTGGTCCCGCAATATAATGGGACCGCAGTATATGAACTGTGAAAGGGCGGGGTTTTTTTTTTTTACTGTATTACAACAGACACTATTATAACAGCAAACCTTATATGTAGTGTAGTCTCTGGCACCTTCTAGTGGTCAGTTCTGATAAGGACATTGTAGAAAAGTAGTCCTTTAGTGAGTGCTATATATAGCATGGCCTCTGTCGCCCTCTACTGACTGGTTTTGGGAACTTCATCGATGGAAATTTATTTTGGGGGATTTTTCTTTACAAGATTTTAATACAGTGGTACCTCTTAAGACAAATGCCCTATAAGATGAAAACCTGATAAGATAAATAAAATTTCCAGGAATAGGCAAGACGAATTTTGCCTAAGGGATGCCTCGCAAGATGAATTCAGGGCATTCCGATAGGAAACTGCGTTAAACCATGTTTAGTAGGATGAAATTTTCACAACAAATTGACCCATAGAATGAATTAAATTCATCTGAAGCGGTACCACTGTATTTACAGATCGTGGATAAGTGAATCAACAGATTCTGAATCTACTGTATTACCTGCTACTAGCAGGTTTCTACTCTCCCTCGTTTTGTCTACTGAAAGAAAACAACTGATTTGCTGGTTTATTCTTGCTAATTTATTTAAAGCAGTTATCACTAGAGATAGGCGTTTCGTTTTGGAAGTGGACTGGTTCCAAAACAAAACATTCCAGCACAGGTGGCGCTTGGAACCCAGTCCCACCCTCTCAAACAAAATCAACCAGTGTCTTACGTTGCTGTAGTTAGCACTGGGTGAAATTCCAACCAGGAAGCAGCCTCCGATGTGTCATATTTCCCTTTCCCTGGAGCTGGCCAATCAGACAGGGAGGCGGGATGATGCATGTCCTTGCACAGCTCCTGACTCGCCAGCACCAGAGAGAGGCAAAGATGATGCATCGGAGGCTTCTTCCTGGTTGGAATTTCACCCAGCGCGAACTACAGCAACTTAAGATAGTGGTTGATTTTGTTCCAGAGGGTGGGACTGGTTTCCGAGCACCAGTTGTGCTGGCATGTTTCGTTTCGGAACCAGTCCTTCAAAAAGGAAACACCCATCTCTAGTTATCACCTTTCCACCCAGCAAGTAATTTGTAATAAATTAAATAAAGGAAAAACATTAAAAACCTAAAGGAGAGTGAATCATTCTTTAAAAACCAATCATTTGAAAGAAAAAAGATCATAGGTGTCACATCATAACAAAAGAATCAACAAGGAAGTCAGAAAGATGGGATAGAAATGTGAAGATGAGTTCCTGCCTGTCGTCTAAATATTTGGCATTTCCAAAGTATTTTTATGGAAGAGAAATGAAGCAGAAGACAAGTAAAGATGCGAGATTTTGGTCACCAGAAATGGTATGTTTTTATTTTGCTTTGAAAGTCAAGATTCTCCACGTACCTGTGTTCTTAGTGCGTTCAATGTTGAAGCCGGCCCAGCTCCTCCAAGGCTATGCTAAAGAAAGGCACATATAATCAGAAGAGTATAGTTATCAATTCAATGCAAAAAGCATTAGATTTCCACCACAGACAAAGGAACTTACGCAAAGGTGATTCCTTCAATAGAATGCTTATCCAGATACAGTGGTACCTTTTTATGAACGGCTCTGCTTACGAGCAATTCGACTTAAGAGCGGAAAACCGTTGACGTTTTAACTGCTGCCTTACACATTTTTAGATGTGGTCTGCAATACTTAATTTTTTTTAAAATCTATTTTTTAATTATTATTATTTTAGATACGGCTGCTCTACTTACGAATTGTTCGCCTTAGGAGCATGCACTGGGAACGGATTAAACTCGTAAGTAGAGGTACCATTGTTATGTTGAACAGCAACTCTTATCACAGTTGCTGAGCAAGTACACCTGGAGAAGGTTGCTATGTGGAAATACACCCCAGACGGAACGAACCAAGCTTCAAACTCCCCCTGAACAGAACGCAGCTGCCAAATTGATAACTGGATCACATCCCCCATTACAGCATTCCCACTGGCTACCCATCTGTTTCCAGGCGCAATTCAAAGGGCGAGTTTTAATGTCTAAATCCCTAATCCACTTGGGTCCAAGCTGTCACAAAGATAGAGATGGACAGAGGTGGGCACCAACATTGGTTCCCGGTTTCTCAGTGCAACAACACAGGTGCCATGAGTTCCCTTTGCTCATCCCTGCACTGGCTTGGCTCTCCCACTGTTCTTTCCCTCCCATGCAGCCACCCATTCAGAGGAAGAGAGAGGCCAGGGATTCTTGCAGCAGTGCCCTTGAATGAGTGGCTTCCAGAGGAGGCAGAGGAGGGAAGCTGCGGAATGGGAAGGGAACACCAGTGACGAACCGGCACGAACCTCCAAACCAAGTTCGTGCCCATCTCTACTCAAGGGCTGTATCTCCCTTTAATTAAGATCATCAAGGCCTTCCTTCCAGTCCCACCCACCCTCACAGGTGTGTTTGGTGGTGACCCTTCTAGAAGTTTCTGCTTCTAGACTTAGGAACTCCCTCACAAAGGAAGCCAGCTGCCAAAACAGAGGTGGCATCTTGGGATGAATCCTCATTTCTAACGCATGAAAACTGTCCCCAAAGAAACATTGGTTTAATGGGATTAAGTCGGTAGTGATATGGTTGGAATCGGCTGTGGAATCCAAAAGGAAAAGAAAAAAGGTAGTAGCTACACCTTCGAAAGACTTATTGTTGAAGAGTCCCTCCCAAGTTTGCATGTTTACTCAAAATATGACTCTGTTGGATGCTGCAGCCACAGGCAAAGCTGCATTACCAGACACAGAAATTGAGGCTTGCATGTCTATTAAGGTCATAAGGTCACTAGGATGCCAGGAAACTCTCTCCTGTGAAGACCTCCTATAGGTAGGGCACCAACACCAAGAAGGCTACGCCAGGTCTGAAGCCATCACACCCTTGTTACGTAGCCACCTTTTCAATGTCATGAGACACTTGCCTTATCTGTATCTCTCAGCCGTTTAAGACACTCTCCCAAGGCAGGGGAATGAACTCTTTTGTGTGCTTTCATGTCCAATGAAGCTATTTCATCTGGATTCATCTGGGCATGGGCGGCGCTGGGCACCACACCTGAAAAATTTGTGTCTTCTGGTTCAATGGCTACTGAGAGGCTCGGAGGCAGTGCCGTGGTCAATGCCGTAGCAGAAGCCAACTCTGCAGAAAAGCAGGGAAGTCTTTTTACTTGTATTGTTCAAACTCGCAAGGCAGAATTCTCAGCCACGTGTAAATTTCATACATACGTGAACCAATGGGTGGGATACCAGGCTTCGGAAGCTGAAAGGCACTTGGTGGCTTCTCTCTGCCTGCAACGTTTGTGGTCCTTTGGAGAACTGTGCACCTGTGAAAAGCAGTGTGGTGTTTTAAAAAAATTACTATTTGTTGCTATGGGAGACTCAAAGAGAACCATAACACACTCATGGCTAGTGTGTATGTGTGGGAAATATGCCCTACTGCTACAATAAAGTACCATATGTCAGTTTCTATCATTATGTCCTCCTTTTTCTCTTGCTATCCTCCCAGATATGTTTGGTGAGACAGGACCTGATCAACATCTGCTCACAAATGACGACACCCTAACAAATGGGTAATTGACCAAGTCCATGCATTTGTAAATATTACTAGACATGTGGTGAAAGCCAAATCATGGCCTTTCAACTCAGAATAATCCAGGGAAAGTGCCCGAGTTTTCCCTTCTGGGGTGTATAAAACAACCCTCTTCTAGATGTTTTCACCGAACCATCTCCCTGGCAAAGAAAGCGGATTACGGATGTCTCAGTTACCATCCTGAATTTATTCAGGATGATCTATTTCTGGTTCCCTCAACAGATCCAGAATTAAGATGGAGTACAATCCTTTCTAGGGGACAGAAAACAGCAGGACCTGTAACCCCTTTGAGAACAGCCAACATTCTCAATAGAATCTTGGCCCAGGAGCGAAAAGATCTCACCCCAGAAAACTGGAGAGAGAAGGATGGAATGGAAAACCCTTCAAGGCTCTAGGTGGTGACATTTGGTGTCCAAACTAGAGATGGGCACAAATTGCTAGTTCGGTAGTTTGTGCTGGTTTGTTTTTTGTTGGTTTTTTTTTTGGCCAAACAGGTGTTCAGTGTTTCCCAGCCCCGCCTCCTCTGGCGGGCGCCCATTCAGAGGCTGCACCTGGAAGAGGTGGGGCAAGGAAACCAGATACCTGCCTCTGATTGGGCACCCACCAAAGAAGGTGTGGCTGAGGAGCACCTCTTTGGCGAAAAAAACTAACCAGTGCAAACTGCCAAACTAAGGGTTTATACTCAACTCTAGTTGGGTAAAAATGACATGAAAAGAATGAGGAGGGCACACCTGTATATGAGGGGTATGGTCAGGGTTCCTACAAAAAGACTGCTTAGCTATAGCCCATCCACGGAGATCCTTGAGCAGATGAAAGAATAACTTGTGCAATGTACACAGACCATGATGCAGGGCCTACCTTTCTCACTCAAAGGAAATCACACTCTTACACCAGACATACTCAACAGAAGTTGCATCAACTCTCCTGCCAAAACCTACTGTGATAAGAAATCCGGTTTAAAAAGCAATGTATTTTATACCTAATTCTAGTCAAGTAAAAAGGCATGGGGCCTGATCCCCTTGATTTAAAGGGAGCACCATGGCTTCTGGATGATAATAACTCCACATGTTAACTGTTCTTTTCCGGGATGAGAGGGAACCAGAGGTCCCACACACAAAAGAGAAAGACTAGCACATGTTTCCAACTTTTGCCTTAAACAAAGCAAAAACCCCTAAACTGGCTATATCCTATGTTCCATTCTTCTTAGCAGCATTCTTTGCAGAAATGGAAGATAGAGTAAAACAGATGACAAGAAAAGAGGCCAGTGACAGTCTTCTTCCCTGATAGGAAGGTGAAATAATACAGTGGTATCCCAAATTAAGAACAGATCGACTTAAGAGCAGAATATTGTTGGTGTTTTAACTGCCATCTTACAAATTTTAGATATGGTCTGCTCGACTTACAAATACTTTTTCCATTTTTAATTTTTTTAAACTTATTTTTTCAATTTTTAGATAGGTACCCCAACTTAAGAGTAGTTTGACTTAACAGCATGCATTCGGAACGGATTAAATTCGTAAGTTGAGGTACCACTGTAATGATCTTATTTTAGCTGTTTCCTGTTCTCTGCATCCAAAACTGCTGGAGAAATGTGGAATAGAGTCACAGAGGAATGGCAGCCAGCGTGTGGTGCAGTGGCGGAAGTGTTATGCAAGGACCTAGGGCAGGCCTGTCCAAAGTCCGGCCCGGGGGCCAAATCTGGCCCGTCAGGACATTCTGAGTGGCCCTCCCTTGATCCCCACCTTCCTTCCTTCTTTCCTCCCTCCCTTGATCCCTACCTTCCTTCCTTCTCTCCCTTCCTTGTTCCCCACCTTCCTTCCTTCCTCTCTTGGTTT
>JAHTLZ010000045.1:7246141-7271477 GCA_023846285.1 Phrynocephalus versicolor | reverse complement strand
TCTCTCCCTTCCTTGTTCCCCACCTTCCTTCCTTCCTCTCTTGGTTTCCACCTTCCTCCCTCCCTCCCTTGGTCCCCACCTTCCTTCCTTCCTCTCTTGGTTTCCACCTTCCTTCCTCCCTCCCTTGGTCCCCACCTTCCTTCCTGCAGGTGGGGTTGCAGGGGGTAAGTGGGTGGGGCCTGCAGTGGGGTGGCAGGGTCGGGGAGCAACCGGCCCCTGACAGATTCTCAGCCACCAAATCTGGCCCTCCTTACAAAAAGTTTGGGCACCTCTGATCTAGGGTCAAGCCCTACTCAACCATGAAACCCAACTGGGTGACCTCAGGCCAATTAGTACCTCTGCCTGATGTACCCTGCAGGGTTTCAGCAACAATAAAATGGGGAGAACAGCCACCTTGAGCACTTGGGATGAAAACATGAATATAAATACAATGAGCCAACCAAGCCACTTCTACAGCTAGGAGTCAGCCTTGGGGAAATAGTAAGATCGTGAACTGGTGAATCTACACCTTGCCAAATAAATGAATGGCCTGATATTCAAATTGTCTCTAAACAGGTGGATGTGGTAGTCTGTTTCAGTATGACAACAAAGACAAACACACACACACACACACACACACACACAGAGCCTTCTTGGAAAGGACCCAAGGTGGCTTACATCATTTAAAGGGCAACCTTAAGCATCGTAAGGACTACTAGATTTATTTTAATGTGGCCCTTTGTGGAGCACACTCCACTTCTGCAAAAACATGGAGTGAGATATTAATGCTGTGTAAGATGTCCCTCAATTCCCTGTTCTCAATATCTGAACATGTCTTAATTGTACTGGACTGTATATTATTGCTCGTTACTGTAAGCCGCCTTGGGTCCTTTTCCAAGGAGAAAGGTGGGGTAAAAATGCTCTAAAATAAAAATAAAATCAATAAATATTTAACCAAAAGTTCATAATAAGTATACTTCATGTGGCGAGGCCCTGAGGAACACAGATATTGTGTGGTGCAGAAAACAGCATTTCTTCAAAACAGGAGGGAAAAAAACAGCATTTCTTCAAAACAGAAAACAGCATTTCTTCAAAACAGGAGGGAAAAATCTAATGCTTAGGAAAGTAAAGTCCCGCAGTCTTATAGAAAAAGTAGTTGAAGCTTCCAAAATGGAACCACTGAGAAGTTCAAAAATGCTTACCCTTCTGTTTCCTTTGAAAAAGAACTACTGCCAGGTTTTTCTGAACCACTGAACGAAGAGACAACTTTGCACTCTGTCACGACCTCTGCATCCTTATAATTGTTCAAGCAGCCATCATCCAAAGATGTCCTCTTTAAAAGAAGCCCGCAGGTCTGTCGGCCAACATCCTGCACACTCTGCTGAGACAAGTTTGGCTTAAATGCAGAGTGGCAAGCCACGAATGAAGATAAGAACATAAGAACAGCCTTGCTGGAACAGGCCAAAGCCCATCCAGTTCAGCATTCTGCCTCACACAGTGGCTCACCACTTGCTTCTGAGTATTCCCAAGCAGATGTCTTCACCTGCTTATGATTCCCTGCATTGAGAGATCGCCTGCCTCGCTCTCCAACCCGGAGGTTGTCCTTATTCATCCAAAATGATAGCCATTAATACCCTTGTTCTCCATGAACTTGTCTAATCCTTTTTTAAAAACTGTCAAGGCTGACAGGTGTCTCCACTTCTTCTGGCAGGGAGTTCCACAGACCAGTGATCCTCTGGGTGAAAAAGGACTTTCTCTTGTTTGGGACCTTGCACCCAAAAGTTTCATGGAGTGCCCCCTAGTTCTAGTGTTGTGTGATAAGGAAAACAGTTTTTCCTTATCTCCTTTGTCTGCACCATGTAGGATTTTATAAACTTCAATCAGGTCACCTCTTGGGCGCCATCGTTCAAGAGTGAAGAGGCCGAACCGTTGCAGCCTCAGATAGTAAGGAAGGTGTTCCAGTCCCCTAAACATTCTGGTTGCCCTCCTCTGCTGGTTCCCCCAGCACAGATCCACTGAATCAACAGGACTTCCTTATTTGCAACTGATTTGGTGATCTACCCCAGGTAGGACTAGCAACCAGACTAAAGGCAAAGTGTGACAATAGTTTCTTAACACAAGAAAGCCTAAACTTGGACATACCTTTTTCCTCTTCTGTAAGACATTGGCAGGCAAGTAATTATGCAGTTGCTTTTTCTTCACGTGAGTAGCTTCAATCTTCATTCCTTCTTTCAACATGTTGATAATATTCGCTTGTCTATAAACTACAGCCAAAGAGGACAAGAATCAAGCCACAGGATTCAAGCAAACCTGTACAGCAGCAACTGTACTCAAGCATGTTTGTACAGAGACAATTAGGACACAAACCTCCTGAAGGAAGCTTGGAGTCACTTTAGAGATTTAGCTTTATGTACATACAGCTGCTAAGATTGGTACAAATAAGGGAAAAGAGGAAAAGCCGCCTAATTTTTGCACAGCAGGGAAGCTTCTATAACTAGCTAGAATTTTAAGAAGGTATGCCGACTCCTATCAAATCCCAGCCCAGATAACTCTGACTATCACTACAGCTATAGAAGACAAAGAGATGCAAGCTTAGGTACAAAAATTCTGACCTCATCTTCAAATACAGTCGGCCTGTGTGGTATCAAAGTGCAGCAATACCTTGGTTTGAGAGTGCCTTGGTTTAGGAGTGTTTTGCAAGACAAGCAAAATTTTCTTCTAAAAATTGCCTTGATCAACAAGTAATGTTTTGATATGCAAGCACTGGAGCAGATCACATGAACACAAGTGAGCCAATGGTGCCTCTTCCCCCCCACCACTCCGTTGAAATGTGGGTGATTGTCTGGAATGTTCCATCTCAGGCAGGGCTCAAAAGCAAAGGGGGGGGGAGTGAGGAAGGAAGGTCTCCCTTGGTCCAGTCATGAAGATTTTCAAAGGAGAGTGTAGTTTAGGGGTTTGTTTTATTTTACTTTATACAGTATTTCTATTTAAGTTGTTTTCAATATCCTTTCTTATTTTTAAAACCATTTCTAGTCAGGGCGCAGCTAGTCAAATGTGTATACAGCTACAAATTGCACTTCATTATTGTCATATTAAAAACACAAGAGTAATATATCTATATCTATATATCTATATATATAGATATAGATAGATAGATAGATAGATAGATAGATAGATAGATAGATAGATAGATAGATAGATAGATAGATAGATATAGATATAGATATATATAATAAACTCTATTTTTATGCTGCCTTTCTCCCCGAAGGGGAGAAATCCAGTTGTTAGTCCCAAGCAGAGCAGATTCTGCAGCCAGGTACCTAAACCATGCTGTGGATTTGGTTTTCTAGCCAACATTTGTGAGTTTGGGAATTTTGTCTGCACAGTATGCAGTCTATGGGACCCCAGAACGAATCATCTGAATTCCCATTATTTCTTATAGGGAAATCTCAGAGGTACTGAACCTTGGAAATTCCACTTTAGCACCGGCATAAATTCATCCGAATTAACACTCTCCCACCCACATGCTGTTTAGAAAGCAAACAAACATATCGATCGCCTGGTGCATATTTATAAAAGAGGATTAGGGGCAGTCATCAGGAAGAGGATTTACCTGCATCTGTGAACGACTGGATATCGTAGGTCAAGTCAATGTTCACACCCTCTGCGTTCTCCATTTTCTTAAAAGATATTCCCAGAAACCACATTGACACGTAGTCACTCCTGGGGAATGGATTGCAGGACAGGATATCAACTAAATGTGTGTTCTAAATGGTATCACTTAAAAAGGGTTCAAATTAATGCAAAATGTTAGTATGTCTTTGGCATAATGCTGACAGCTGATGGATAGCTGGGTGAATCAGAGCCAGAGGTTGTGTTTAATTCTCCGCTATGTTCCCAAAAGAAGAGAACGGTAAACTACTGAGTTCTTCTCTACCTAAGAAAACCCTGAAAAAGGTCAGCAAAAGTCAGAACCGACTTGCTGGCACACAGTTATTATTACTACTCAAAATTATGAGGCACCAGTCAATCTAACTTATAGAAACATTGACTGTTATTATATAACAGATAAAAGCTTTAATCAAAAGCTCAAGTATCTGTTAAACATAAGCACAGTGTGTAAGCTGTTCCTGATATTGCCATTTTTGTAGCTCTGTCGGTGTTATTTCTGAGATCTGCAACTGCCTGTAATCTTAACATTGTTCCCAAAGCCCCGACGACAATGGGGACCACTGAAGTATGTTTCATCTACAAGCTGTATTTTGTTAGTTTTTTCCAATTCTTTATTCTCAACTCTGGCATCCCCTGGAATTACAATGTCAATCATCCATACATCTCTTGGTTCTATTACAACTATATCTGGTGTTTCTATCAGCTTGGATCTGGAAATCCCACAAAATCTTTATTTTGTCATTTTCTGACTCCTTCTCTATCTGATGTTCCCATGGGTGTTTGGAGGCTGGTAAGTTACTTGTTTATTTAGGCATAATGCCCAGTACACTAATTTTGCTGCTCTATCATGTCTAATTTTGTAATCTCTTTGTGGAATCTTTGGATATTCACAGATGAGGTATGACACACTTTCATCTTTATCCTGGCAGAGATGGCATTTGCTGTTGGCACTCATTCTTCGAATCTTTGATTGTGATGATCATGATAACTTTCTTGGTAGAGTAGGCAAGGATTTTAGATATCTGATCAGTAAGGGGAAAGTTACTCATTGCAAGGAAACTGATCCATCCACCCACCCATGTTATGCTAATTAATCCATGGGTAGGCATCAACTGCCAAGCAACTGTATGTTGCCCTTGTCCTTTCTGGTTAGTTCTCAGCATGCCCACTCCTGTGGTCATCAAAAACACTTTCTTGGAAGCCTTCCAGTCCTGGACATTTCCAGATATGGCGATCACAACAAAGTATGCATGGTTGACCCAGGTCATTTTTTATTTTGACATTATAATGCCAATGTACAAATCGATAGTAAGGCCACACCTGGAGTATTGCACACAGTTCTGGTCACCTCATCTCAAAAATATGGGACTTGAAAAGGTGCAGAACTAGAGAGCTACAGCATAAGCGGCCTCCTGCTTCTGCAGCCAACGAGTGGCAAAGTTTCTGCCTCTGGAAACAGTCAACACAACATCACATCATATTAATTAGGAGTGTAGGAAGCCCATGGACCATAAACTCACTCTTTGCATTGCGCCCCAGTCCCAGGGAAGGATTGTGGGTTTACATGCGCGATGGTAATAAATTCATTCCGTTCCAAGTTGCCAACAAGCACCCGGATCTTAGACTCTACCAGGCCAGCCCTTACAAAAAAATAAATGAAAATAAATGAAGCATGAGTCTGTTTAGAATTTTCCTAGAATCCTGGCAGGGAGTCTTTGTGATCCACTGGTGCAATGAAAAGCAGCACAAGGAGAATTCACAAAGTCTGATCTAGGCTGAAAGCATGCATTTCATTTATTCTTTATTTCAGCCCCATTTGCTACAACTTTGTATAGCAAACCAGACCCAAGGATTTTTTTATTTCTTTTAAACATACGCATACCACAATGATAAAAGATAACAGGAGCAGATTGAAAAGTCAATAAAGAGTATTGCAGGGGCAGAGCCTTTTTAAAAATCTGGAATAAAACAGGTGTTAAGACTGCAGAACTTGCACAACATCACAAATGGAAGAAAGAAAGTATGATACCTCCCTGTTGTATCATTACAGTTGTAATGGGATTTTAGGAGCAATCCTAGTGCTGGATCCAATACATGTCAGGTAGAAGCAACATCTAGAAGAAACATCTAAGAACAGTAGTGGGGAAAGACATTCCCTCTTCTTTTCTCAAACATATGACCCCCTTGCCCAAAACCTCTCAGGCTGGTAGAAAAGCATCCGGAATGGGGTTCTGGTACCCAAGAAGGCAGTTCCAGAAGAATCCTCTGCCATGTTCAACATCCTCCTTGGCAACCTCCTTCTGCACAAGTCTGCTCTTCCAGAGAGCTTTCCAGCCTTCCAATACAGGGTCATGTAGGGGCACAGCACCCAGCATGTTGCAGCAGATTGAGTGAGGGTCTAGGATTCAGAAGGCCTGGATTTGAATCCCTGCTAGAGATGCAAAATTTCTGGAAACTTTGGAACAAAATTGGGGAGGGGCTGTTTCCCCCCATCCCCCTCACCCCATGGCTTCAACATTTCTGGAAATTTTACATTTCTGATCTCTGCTCAGCCATGGAAACTCAGTGGAGGTATGGACCTGGTGAAGCCATTCCTTAAAAATCTCACTTGCCTTAAAATCCCTCTTTGGGTTATAGTACTCCCCTGTTTATTGTGAGAGTTTGGTGTGTGATCCACCCAAGATAAAGGAAAATCTGTGAAATGAGAGGTTTTTAACCTTCTCCTGACACCTCAGCAGACTTTGCTGCCAGGAGCTCAAGGTCTGTCTGCTGAGGTGTCTGGAGGGGGTTGAAAACTTCTCTTTGGAAACAGCAGCCGATCAGCCCAAGGTCAGTTTGATGAGATGCTAGGTGTTGGCTAAAAACCTCTCCTTGCAAATGCACCCAACAGGAGCAGCCCCAGATCTGTTTGCTGAGGTGCTAGGAGGGGGTTAAAAACCTCTCTCTGGAAGCCTGCTTCTCTCAAGAAAAAAAACACGATATACTGAGACCGTAATATTTGAACCACGTTGTGGCAGGGGACTACTGTACTATAAGTCAGTTGCGAAGTTATGGTGCATAAGAGAGGCCCAGCAAGGTGGAGAACTGCCTCCCCCCGCCACTTGTGGACAAGTGCTTGCACATATGAAGGGGGAAATACTGAACTATGGGATAGCTCAGTGGTTTTAGGTATCATGGTGTGGAGCCAGATATTGGGAGTTCGATTCTCCTCTGTGCCTTCTCAACAGGGGCCGGTCTTGATGATCCAGAGGGTCCCTTCCACCTCTCCAGTTCTAAGATCTGATCCAGGCTCTAGCTTTTAAAAGATACTTTAGAATCCACTATTCTGATCACAGATCAGCAGACTTAGGGTTGCCACCAGCACAAAGAGATACCTAATCTTACTGAAAACTTAAGATGCCACTTGGAAGCTACTAATGAAATCAAAAAGCTACAGCAGCATGCAGCTACCAGAAGGTCTGCAAGTTTTGAAGACTTACCATTCCAAGTGGTGCTCTTCTGTGCAAGAACTGGCCGTTAGCACGATGTAATGCCTGAAAATGTAGATTGCTTAGCATCTGATCAGTTTCACAGCATCAATAAAAAGCTTTTCTCGTGATGCAAACCAACTTACATTTCCCCTGAAATCTTCTTCCACACCCATGGCTTTTTTAGCACTTGGAAGAAAGAAGCTATTAACAAATTACAGGAATATGTTTGTTTGCCACCCATGAAGATACAACTGCATTACCCCACTACAGCAACTTAGTAAGGGACAAATTTACACGTTTTGGACTGCAAATGCACCTTACCTGTTACATGCTCAGTTGCAGCTGTATGGTGTCACTGAGAGATGGGCACAAACCTTGGTTCAGAAGTTCGTGCTACTCCCAAACCCCGCCTCCTCAGCCACTCACCAGTCCCAGCTTGCTTGCTTTTTCCACCTCCTTGGCTAATCTCCCAGTCACAAGCAAGAGCACAGACTTCTCTGCCCCGTCCTTTTGTCTGAGTGGGAGATCAACCAAGAGAGTTGGGGCAGAGAAGCCTGAACTGTTGTGAGGACTGGAAATTCAGTCAAGGAGGTGGACGAAGGGCCAGGTGAGTGGCTGTTTGAGCCAAAGGAGGAGAGGGAGGGGAGCAGCAGCACCTGAGCTGTTGTCTTTACAAACTGGGACGAACCAGTTGATGCCCACCTCAAGTTTTACTAAATTGCCAATGTCATTCACAAGAGAGAACAAAAGCAGCTGTAAATCTCTTCATTGGGCCCACTGTGATTTAATATCAAGTTGCTTAAACAGAGATTTTGAGAATCTGGGTGCTTTCACATACTTGTACTTTTGGAAAAAGTTGGGTCGTTCGAGCAGCTTCGGCCAGTCCGATTTTCCTTGAAATATTTCATCTGCAACCGCAAGACCTGAGTCAACATAAGACCACAAAAACAAATATTTTGACGTATTCTCGAAAGCTTTCACAGCTGAGATCTGATAGTTGTGAGATTTTCGGGCTGTTTGGCCTACATGGCTAAACAGCCCTAAAAACATGCAAGAACTAAATATTTTGACCTCTGTAGGTCGAGAATCTTTGGAGGATTTTCCCAGGACCACAGAGCTACATGTCAAGAAAAGGTAAACTAGGGCAACTTTAAATTCTGAGACAGAAACTAGAGGTAACTATCATCCAAACCTCATTAGAATGTCATCCATCTATAAAGAACCAGTGACACGTGTCTCATCCTCAACTGTCCCCACTCCAAACAGTGATGTCTCCTCCTCCTGTCACCATTAATCAGTTCCTGCCCAATCTTCATCCTCCTCTTTGGTTGAACCAGAACATCAGATGATGAATGAAGGAACTATTACCATGCCATCTTTTACTTGTCAAATCTAAGGGAAACATTCTATCACACAGCAGGTTACCATACCAGCCATACTCTGTCCCTGGCAGCCCTCACTGAGGGACTGGAATGTTCAAACTGCAATTCAACAGCACCACAAGTCATAACACATTTAGTGTCAGCAAGAAGAAGAAGAAGAAGAAGAAGAAGAAGAAGAAGAAGAAGAAGAAGAAGAAGAAGAAGAAAGGTGAAAGAAGAAGGGAGGGGAGAAGAAAAAGAAAAGAAGAAGAAGAAGAAGAAGAAGAAGAAGAAGAAGAAGAAGAAGAAGAAGAAGAAGAAGAAGAAGAAGAAGAAGAAGAAGAAGAAAGAAAGAAAGAAAGAAGAAGAAAGAAGAAAGAAGAAGAAAGGTTGACAAGGAGTAGGGATGGTAGTTTTGTGAAACATCAAAGGCTGCCACGTTCCTGAAACAGATTGTACGCTTTCTCAGAGCTGGAGCTAAATTTCTCAAAACAATTCTTTTCCTCCAAATTTTCTAAACTGCCCCCTCCTTGCAAGACCAAAAACAAGAAAACCTGCAGCCATTTTACAGAAGTTGTTCTTTTTTTCTGGTGGCCATTGCCTGCCTCCTGAAATGTCTTGGCACTGTGTTCAGAGTACAGATGGACATGAACCACCAGTTATGCAGTTTGTGTCAGTTTGTTTTGTTGACGGAACAGGTATCCAGCACTTGTCTGCCCCACTTGAAGCCCCCAGCTTCTCTGCCCCGTCTCTTCCGGGCAATTCCTCAGAGTGGGTGCCTGTCAGAAGAGGATGGGAAATGGCAAACCCTTGCTTGGCTGAACGAATGCCCATCTCTAGGTTTGGCGCTTTTTGGGAAAAGTAAAACAACAGGGGTTGCAAACATAGCTGTTGCTGCTTGCGACAGCAGCAGAAATTCAAAGACAATTTGGAAAAAAGCCTGAACCCACACAAAAATAAAAATAAATATATAAATAAAAATAAATAAATAAAAGACTACAGGATATTTTGGGCCACTCTAAATAATACTTGGTGAAAATAAATTCCCCACACTTTCACTGCTTCTAGGGTGAAAAAATATTGAGAGGGCGGTAATGTTCAGCGAACACTTGTCTTTCTCACTTCCATTATGACTGCCCTGATTGAGCAAAACTCATATGGAACATCAAGAGGCTTGTGCTATAGGCAGAGCTTTACTTGAGCTCAAAAGCACCCTCACAGATTCATGGAGAAATTAGGGGGCATGGCTAACAGAGGAACTGATTGTGGACATACATTCTTAACTAGCATAAAAAGTGATCCATAACACAGAAGAACAACTCTCAGAATATGAACACAGAAAAAAGGCTTCTTGCATAAGAGGACATCTAAGACACGAGGGCTGATTGAAAAGTAATGCCTCCATTTCTAAAGTGTCACGCTCATTGACTTCGTGGAAGAGGGAACCACGATCAACTCTCAACGCTATGCGAAAACGCTGGAGAAGCTCCATGCACAGTTGTGCCATGTCCAGAAGGATTTGGACTCTATTCTGCAGCACGACAACGCCCACCTGCACACAAGTCGCGAAACACAAGAGGCACTGCAGCACCTGCAGTTTAAGGAGGTTCTATCGCACCCGACGTACACCCTCGACCTTGCACCTTGCGACTTTCACCTCTTCCCAAAGATGAAAGAGTACCTTAAGGGACAACACTTTCATTCTGATGATTTTGTAAAAGCTACCATTCAATCATGGTTTTGACAACAACCACCAGAATTCTTTTCTGGCAGGTTTGCCCGACTAGTCACAGGTTGGCACAAGTGTGTGGAAAGGAATAGGGATTATGTCGAAAAGTGAATAGTGCATTACATAGAGGACAAATGTAGCTATTGGGCACAAAAAGTATTTTGAAAATCGGTTAACAAATAAAAAAGTTACAACCATGGAGACATTACTTTTCAATCAAGCCTCATACAAGTATTCCTTGCACTGTCCTTTTAACTATGAATTCCTAATTAGTACATTATGGAAAGCCCAGGAAAAAAGAAACCAGCTTACCATACTTCAGTTCTTCTACCATGATTGCTCGGGTGGAAGTTGATACATTATACGTGGAGTTCTGCTGTGGATAGGCTGGTGTGATGATGGGCATCAAGTGATATCGGTCCAATGGATTTACCTGTGGCACAAGAATGGATGCATTCAGCAGCATCACACAGAAGCAACCCCTCGCATGCCAGCAAGGAATTCTCTGAGCAAGATAAACTCTCAGGCTCAAGTTCACCCACCCGGATGGCGGCAAACTGCATTACCAGGACTAGTAATATTAGTCTGTGGAACTCCCTGCCACAGGATGTGGTGATGGCATCTGGTCCGGATGCCTTCAAAAGGGGACTGGACAGATTCCTGGAGAAGTCCATCAGAGGTTACAAACCATGGGGGAGATATATAATCTCCAGGCATAAAACGGGGGTACTTCAAGGGCCAGATGCAGGGGAGTGGTATCAGGAGACAGAAATCTAGTCTCATATGCTCCTAGAGGCATTTGGTGGGGCCACTGTAAGATACAGGAATCAGGACTAGATGGGCCTTTGGCCCGATCCAGCATGGCTCTTCTTATGTTATATTCTTATGTAGTCTATGGCAAGAGTGGTTAAAGCAGGCATGTCCAAACTTTGGCCCTCCAGATGTTTTGGACTGCAACTCCCACAGTCCTTTGCCACTGGCAATCTAAGCTTAGAACTCTGGGAGTTGTGGTCAAAAACATCAGGAGGGCTGAAGTTTGGACATGCCTGGGTTAAAGGGTGACCTCTTCCAGAGATGGTTAGTCTGTATCTCCAAACAGCCCTTGCCAGCACCGCCAATGATGAGGGATTATGAGAGTGTTGGTTCAGCAACATCTGAATGTTGTACTCTGATCACACCTGGCTTAAGGACTATAAGAACAATGCGTGGAACAGGGGTCACACCCCTCAGGTAAATGTGATGTAATAATCATGTTACTTTGTCATTAGATGAGATAGGGGAAATAACCTCATTTACTCTGCAGTTCATAGCATGCTTTTTATTTTGTCTGGAGAGACCCAGAACAGCTAGCAGTCAAAAACAAAAACAACCCTAGAAACAATATACAGCCATAAATATCAAAGCAGCCATAATATCCCCCAAACAAGTTAAAGGGCACTTCTGGATTTTTCACAACTCATCAGGTTCCTAGCTCATCTGAAGAAAAAAAGTAAAGTGCTGATTCTATACCACTTTATGGCACTTAAAGCACTCTCAGGGCAGTTTACAATTTCATTACACGCTGCCTCCACCCCCACCCCCCAAAGCAATATGGGCATTCAATTTACTGGCACAAGTTATTTGAACTCACTAGGTTGGGAGATCTAACTCTCGTCGTGAGCAGAGTCTTAAGAGGCAGTACTGCAATTTAACCACTGTGCCAACAAGATTGCCACAGCATTCAATGTTAGAGACTGCAGAAATTTTACCCCCACACTGTGACTGTTCCCCTAAATGAAAATGATGCTATCCTACATAACTCAATCTCTCTCTCTTTCTATCTTTCCCTGAATGATGAACTACTTATTATGCATCTTTTTATATGAATCTACCATACACGACTACACTTTGTGTTTATAACCACTTATAACTTCGTGTTTATCTCTCTCCTTGTGTGACTACATTGACACTATGATTTCAATGTTAGGTTCCATCCCTCACAACTTTTAGAAGATGGTCTACCATACATGATTAAATGGAACTTTTAGTCTTTTCTTTAACTGCTCCTGTTCTCTTTTAGCTTTAATGTTGCCTTTAATGCTGTAAGATGCCCCTCAATTTCCTGTTCTTAAACCTGAATACAGTGATGCCTCTTAAAACAAATTTAATTCATTCTAGTGATCAATTTGAATTAAGAAAATGTTGTCTTACGAAACACGGTTTCCCCAATAGGAATGCATTAAAAATGGATTTATTCATTCCATAGGCTATGGATCGCTTTGTTTTATGACAAAGTTTTATGCGGTTTCCCATAGGAATGCACTGGGAATGCATGAATCCATTCCGGAGGCTAGAATAAAGACAAAAATAACCAGTTTCCCCCCCTAAGTACTGTACATGTGGAACGGTTTTTTGTCTTGCGAAGCATCCCACAGGAAATTTTTGTCATGTGAACCAGAAATTATTTTCTTCCTATGAGTTTTTTTTCTTATGAGGCCACTGTATGTCTTAATTGTATTGGACTGTGTATTGTCCCACCTTGGGTCCTTTTCCAAGGAGAAAGGTGGAGTAAAAAATACTCAAAATAAATAAATAACGTAGAAAGCACAGGTTATTTTGGGCAGGTAGCAATGTTGTCAGAGCGGCTACTTTCCCTGAATAGGTGCCTGGGAGACTCAAGTCTGTTATGGATCTATTCTCCTGGTCCCATACGGAAGGTAATAGGCCTGAAATGAATCCGCTGCCATAAGGAGGAGGCCTCTTTTTGATTTATGTTTGTTGTTAATATATGTTGTGAACAGTGCAGAGCAGCCTTCCTGTCAGATGGGAGGTATACAAATGCAATAGAGGAATAAATAAAGCTATGTACACTCTACGAACCCTGGGGTCCCAGACTGGCAGATTGAGATTGCTGTCTTCGGGTTGTTTTAGCAGGACAGGTTTGGGCCATTCCCTGTAAAAGAAAGACCTATGACAACAGCCAGCGCTAAAATATGGAGATTCGCACTGTCCCATCCTTCTTCCTATAAATGCACGACACATGATTGCTGTAGACATGAATCAGCCCACAAGGCCTACACAAGAAATCCGAGAAAGCACAAACAGACATGTACAGCAACGGCACCATGCCGCACCACAGAAATATAAATTCTTGTCAGCTGCCCTCACCTTGGCATCGATCAGGTGGGCTGGCTAAGGCTGATGGGGCATTTCTGGCACTGCTGAAATGCCCAGGGTTGGGAAAAGGCTGGATCCAAGCAAGACGGCATTCTTTGCAGATCAACATTAAAAGATGGACATGTCTGCATCCAAGGGAGTTTTACCTCTCCAGGTAAATGGATTTGAAAAACTGTGGAGACTTTGAATTTGAGCTTTTAGCACTAGTGATCAGAGAGAAACTAAACCTCAAAGAATATCCCAGCCAGCATGGCTAGCGCAAAAAACTAACTTTTCCTCAATGTCTGCTAGTGAGATCAACTGGGAATGAGACTACAGTGAAACCTTGAACTACGAATACTTTGAGCTGCAAAAAAAAAAAAAAAATGAATTATGAAGGGAAATCGGCCAGGAAGTGCAGCTGTCAAAATCACCTGGCTGTCGGGCAGGCGGATAGCCAGGTGATTTTGAAAGCTCCCCAGCACCACAGATTTCCCTTTGTAATTCAAATATTTCGCACCTGGAAAACAAGGGGGCAGTGGAGGTCTGTGCCTTCAGATCCCCACTACCCACCTAATAATCTTGGCTGCCCCACTGGGGTCGGAGCAGCAATAATCTGCTTTCCAAACACCCGGGCATGCCTTGCAAACAGCACTTTCACAGATCCATTCCACTCCCCATCACCTCCCAGCTGGTTTTGACAGCTCGTTTCCTGCCAACCCAACAAGAGAGGGAAGCTCTTCCCCTGCTTTGCTGCGTCCCCACAGGCTTCCCATAGGAATACATCAAAAGCCTATTGTAATCCGTTTCCTTCAGAACAGATCAATTGGTTTTCTATGCACTCCTATGGGAAACCGTGTTTTGAATTACAAAAGTTTTGAATTAGAAATATCCGCTGGAACGGATTAATTTCGTAATTCAAGGCATCACTGTACAGTTCATGGGGCACAAGCAAGATTTTTGCCCTCAAACCTTTCTTAGAAACCAGCCTTGATGTTGGAAAAACAATACATTACCTGAAATCCTGTTGTACAGCACATTGAGTCCCAACTAGGAGTCGTCCAGTGGAGCTGACTTCCCAAATCCCCCGTTTTAATAAGCCTACTCTAGCTGTGACTTACTAAGCTAAGGAACAGGATTTCAGGCATTGGTTATAGCTGCTCCTGAATGAATAAAAAGGGCAGCACATTTTGAAATGTGAAATGTCCTCATTAGGGATCAGCACCTAACAAAAAACGAAACACTGTTTGGTCGTTTTGTTAGCTAATGAAATGAAACGGGGAAGCAGTGTTTCATTACAAATGAAACGAAATGAAACGTACCTTCAGAAAGCGATTCTAGCCTACCCCATGACATTTGGAAAGGTTTGGGGTTCAGGGAGCTGAGTTATGAAGCTCCAAAGGGGGTGCCCCAGGGAAAAAAACCTTCTAATTGGAATCAAAAGCTGATCGGGAGAGCAATAGCACTGCCTCTGGTTCCCATATGATTCCAATTAGAAGTTGTTTTTTATTTTGATAACCTGACCTCTTATCTGTCTCCTGCCCACGTGATCATCTGCTTTAGTGCCAGATACTTGCCACTTTGAAAAGATCATGAAGAATTTGTGAACCAGGGTCGATGCCAAAGCATTTGGATACAACTGGCACGTCCTCGCCACCAGCATGGCCCACGAAACACCACCAAGAAACCCCAGGACGTTGGAATAAATGCCGCGTCCTACAGGAAGACATATGCCATTCAGATTTCCATCGTTATCTGAAATGATTTTAAATCAGCTCATTTTCTTCCCTCCCCATTCCCCCAAAGCAAGCAAATTAGAAAAAATTGATTTTTCAAGCACCAGAAGGAAAACATGCATGTGGATCAGATCTGCACTTATTTAAATTTGAGAAGCAGCCACGCCTGAGAGGTGGCACCTGGATGTTTTGCCTATGGCACACAAGTTACAGGTTTGGGCACAGGAAGGCAATTTAGAGGAGCATTTAGAAGAGTTGGAAAAACCTGTCTAGAGATGGGCACGAACCACTGATTCAGCCATCAGCACCAGGAGGAGACGGGCCAGAGAAACAGGGGAGCTGCCTCTGAATGGACAAAATAATCATGAGATTTAAATGCAAATTTCCTGAATTTTATATCAGCACCTCAGAAACCCCCCAAATGGTGGTGCGAGTATGTGCAAGACAGCAAGAAACCAGCAATGGGCACTTTGTGTTCTTATTGCTGTTCCCCGCCTCCTCATTCAGCCAACCCCTTCAGCGAGGAGGCGGGACAGGAGGTCTCCTTCTTCAGCTGATCAGTGGTTGGCTGCCTGGGGAGGCGGGGAAGGGCCTGCCAGGCTCTTTCCTGGATTGGGATGCTAACAAAGGAAATTGTGGGCCCAGGGATGGGCCACTGCAGGGACCACAAAAACAAAAAGCTCATCTCTACAAGAAACAGGAATTTTTTTTTCTCCCTGCGCACAAGACATTTTCCGCTGGGATAACAATTCATGCTCTAAGAATGGTTTTTGCACAAACGGCGTGTATTTTGGAAATATGTACAAATATTGTGTGAGTCGTCCAGAAGGACAATCCTTATTGCCCAGGGCTGTAACAAGGCTAAGAATCAGAAACACTGGATAAAGTAGTTTTGTTGCTTGGTCCTTCTCTACTCTGAGGCATATGCCTCACTCCAGAAGAAAAATATACTCTGGGTTTTTCGCAAATAGTTACACAGAAGTTGCTGAGTCTCCCCAACAACAAAGGCATTCCTTGTACTTGCTCTTGTGCTAGAGAGGAAGAAATCTTGTAGAAAACTGTGCTACCCCAGCAGGCTATTTCATCACACAGAGATCCCCTGAACTATTAGTGCTCCTATACCGTGAACTTTAACCTGAAACTAGACCACCATCTGCTGAATAATGTATCGGTACACAACAGCATACCTTCTTCTTTACTGCAGCAATTCATATTTAATTCAGGCTTAGACTGAGAAGGGTGTTTTTTTAATTGAAACTGCTCCCTCTTGTGGTACCAGTCCATGTTCTTTCTTTTTTATTTTCCTATCCCTGTTGTACACTTCACTATTTTCATACTATCCCGAGGAGGGCAACCAGGATGGTTAAAGGTCTGAAAGAAATGTCTTATGAGGAGCAGCTGGCTTAGGGATCTGGGAATGTTTAGTCTTACAAAAAGAAGGTTGAGAGGGGATATGATAGCCATGTTTAAATATTTGAAAAGATGTCATATCAAAGAGGGGGCTGGCATGTTTTCCATGGCTTCAGAGACTAGGACTCGGGGGAATGGTTTCAAACTACAGGAAAAGAGATTCCATTTGGATATTAGGAAGAACCTCTTGACAGTAAGAGCTGTTCAGCAGTAGAATATGCTATCACGGAGGGTGGTGGAGTCTCCTTCTCTGGGGGTTTTTAAGCAGAAGCTGGATGGCCATCTGTTGGGAGAACTGTGATTGGGGTTCCTTCATGTCAGGGGGTTGGACTGGATGGCCCCTGAGGTCTCTTCCAACTCTATGAGTCTATGATTCATCCATCTGAAGATGCCTATCAGATACATGCACAACCAGGTAGCATGGAAATGTGAGGTAAACATCCATGCAGCTGCCTTGCTGAGTTGGATGAGTTCCAATGATGGCCCAAGATGCCACCAAGTATCTTTCAGAAAAGGAACATTGCATGTGGTCTGGCATGCATACCTTGGCATATGGATCCAGATTATCAGAAATGGTTGGCACTGCCAGTGATTTCATGGAAAGATGAGCATAATACTAAGCTCTAGTAACTTTCAAATTTAGTAGGGCATATCGTAACTTGGAGGAGGCAAACATTGGATGCTTATCGGACTGGTTGAGATTCTTTGGTTCTAGCTTTGTTCATCGAACCACGATCTGGTTGCTCTTTGCTCTGCACCCCAAGTTCCTTTGACCAGGAGGGGGTCATGTTCTCCAAAGAGCCCCGTTCTCATCACTGGGATCTTGGTCAATTCAGTCTCTTTGAACAGAGGTCTTCCAAAATCAGGTTGCTCCAAAGAGCAAGGGGTGATATGCCTGCAATGAGGGTTCAGACCTGTTGGGTTCCTTTCCACCTGCCCTGAGTTCTCTCCCCGTCCCCATCATAGAATCATAGAGCTGGAAGAGACCTCAAGGGCCATCCAGTCCAACCCCCTGCCATGCAGGAACCCCCATCACAGTATTTCCGACAGATGGCCATCCAACCTCTGCTTAGAAACCTCCAAGGAAGGAGACTCCACCACCCTCCGTGGCACTTCCTTACACTGTCGCTCGTGGTCCTGCTCCCTCCACCAGTTTAACCTTTGCCTTCCTCTTCCTCTCCCTTCAGTATGATGGTCAAGGTGGGGGATTAGGATTTTCACACTCCTCTCCTCCACTCCCCTCGGGGACCTGGACCTGAAAGGGAACTCCTCTCCAGGGATTCACCCATATAAACATAGTCCCATTCCCCAAGAGTTTCTAGCTCTTCTTCTGAGGAATCCTCTGCCCAGGCGCACTCTTCTTAAGCATCTCCCCAAAGCACCTTTACTGAGGTCCTCTTCTCCTTCTTCCTTAGGACACCTGGTTCCATGACCGTGCCTTGGTCTTTTCCCCCAGGGGACTCTGCTCCCTTCCTGGGGTATCTCGGTTTGCCAACCAGCCTTGACACAGGTCTGCTTCTGTGGTGCCTTTCCCTCTACTGGTACAAGGCAACTTTAATAGACGGCAACCACCATGGATAGATTACTTCTCTCCTCCCTACTAGGGGCGGTCACCTGGTCCACAGGGCTGACACAGCTGCCCGCTCTTCAATCTGGAACCCACTCTTAATGTCAAGTCTTCATGCCTACCTTCCCTGTGTTCTGCCCCTAGGGACTCCGTGGCAGGCATTCCGCATTGAGGGTCCCAGCTCACAGCCTGATGGCCCAGCAACAGGGGAATCAGTTGTCCTGTCCCTCTTTGAAATATATTTAAACTGCATGCACTCTTTGGATGTGTTTTCCTAATGTCTATGTGGGTCACTCAACTCTGGCAAGATTTGGAATATGGAGTGGGGCCAAGAGGAAGGCATGTCCAACACTGATTCTGTACTACCTGGCTGCTACATTCTGGTCTGTTTACATACAGCAGGAAAAAAAACAAACACTTGCCGGCTTTCCCCCCCCCCCCCCCGCTACCCTGAAACAGCATACAAACTTGCCTGTTTCAATGGTCATTATGCAAATTCCGAGGCAACACGCATATGCCACAAACGCCCCTCGTTTAATCGAAAGAGTCATTTCAAGGACTATTAGGCACAGAGGCTGAGGGTACAAAAATCTGATGCATTAAGTACTTACGTTTTGCCCACAGTTTAATGGCCCGGAGCGTCACCCTGAAGTTCTCCTTGTTTGGCACTAAATGAAGGATCTCATCGGTGACTCTGCAACCTGTCGGCAAGCGTTAAGCCTTCGCGTTAGAAGAGGCAAAGGCAGCAGGCTACTGAGACGGTCCTGGTGCAGAATTAGATTTTAACTTTGCTTGAGAACGTCCTTGCGGCCTGAGCCGACTCTCTTATGAACAGGAACAACAGACATATAGCCAACCCATGCTGCGTTGGTTAGCAAGACATGCTGGGAATTGTTTTGCCTTCCAGAGGGACCACACTCTAGATCGTGGCTTCCCAGTGGGACTTCAAGCCAGGACCAAGAACTCTTAGCAGAAAAAGACATATTCCTTTGAATCTTGCTTACCTTCCCCTTCCAAATTCCTCTCTCCTATTATACTGTGCATTTTATATTGCAAAATTTAACTGTTTTCATTTCCTTCTAAACCACTCTGGGAGCTTTTTTTATTTTTATCTCCCCACCCCCACCCCCGCAAGCAATGGCAGATAAAGAATGCATGAACTAAAACGTCCTCCTTCTGTATTAATACTTAAAGTTAAGACCAGGGCGTGTTTGGGAACAGGTAGAAATATGGTCAGCTACCCCCCCCAGGGGGAGGGGCAGGCAGGCACAAAATCTATGGAATACTGCTGCTGAATGTAGTGAGTTGAACTAGAGTAGACCCAATGAATCAGTACTGATTGGGTGAGTCAACTAATCTGTACACTGACACTGATTCTTCTTCAAGTGCCATGTCCTTGTAGAACGTTGGCGATCAGTAGCCTGAACAGGTTTCTATCTAAAACAGGCATGTCCAAACTTCAGCCCTCTAGATGTTTTGGACCACAACTCCCACAGTTCTTTGCCATTGGAAACATATGTTTGGAATTCTGGGAGTTGTGGTCTAAAAAAATCAGGAGGGCTGAAGTCTGGACATGCCTGATCTTAAAGCTATTCTAAACAGAGCAGCTGTGCTCACTGCGGACCATTGGCTCAAGTTCTTAATGCTAGAATGTTCTTCTACACCCTGGGCCACGCTTCCCATCTATTCCTCCTTGAAGGGTAACCTTGTAGCAGATGGGATTTCTTATTATGCATCATGTAATATGAAATATTGCATTTTTTTTTCTCTTTACAGTATTGAGGATTTCTAACTTTTTAGTCATGTGCTGTAATACAGCCACATTAGTGACTCTGTATCCAAGGTATCTTCAGAATTCTTCTGTACATCCATATTTTTAATTACTCTGATTCAATTGGCCTATTCTAATGGATGTTGCTACACTAAGCAAAAAGCTTTCATCCATTCTATACTGAACTTGGAATTCATATCCATGTGGATCGGACACACCATCTTCCAGCATTCATCTGCTCAATTGGGACACTCTTGTCCCGTCTCAGAGACTTGTAACAATTAAACCACTCTTTCAAGTTACTTTTTAAAAAGCTTTGATAGTAGCAGGTACTATTTATGTGAGTGTATCGGTGAGCTACGTAGCTAGGTGAATATGTGCTAAATAACCTCTTATTTTTAAAAGTAAAAGGACATTGCTTGAGGGAATGGACACTTCCAGACAAAGCACAAACAATAAGAAAATACTGTATTGTGGAGTGCGGAAGAGAACAGACAGATGAGAATACAAGGGCTGCCACTACACATCCAGAAAAAAGAAGAAGAAGAAATGGAATGTGAAGCTACTTCTAAGCATTTGAATGATGCAAGCCTTAGTATAGTTAAAAGGGCACCCAATGCACACCATTTTAAACTCTAGCAGGGCTTCCCCTGCAATCAGCCAGCTTGCCCAGCAGGCAGCTAGACAACGGTGGCCAGGAATGCTGTGGCACTTGCATCTTTGATAGCTGAGGAGGCCTCTCCCACCTGCCACAGCTGATGCCAACAGGATCTCCAGCTGCCACCACTGTCCAGCACGTGGCAGGACACCAGTAGTAGCACTTTTGATGGCTGGGGAGGTGGCCCCTGCTGCTCCTTGGCTCCGCTACCACAACCATCTCGCCACACAAAGCATGTGCATTGAAACAGACATGCGTCCCCAGCCATTTCACTCCAGATTGCTGGCAAACTACGATGGCTGGCAAACTAGCCACAATAAAAAGCTCACTGCAGTGTATCTGTCAATCCAGATTTCCCGTCAGGATGAAGGCAAAGTCACTGGGACCTGGCAGAGAAATCTGAGTGACAGGATCATGACAAAACCCTCCCCCAAAGGAGCTTTTATTTTCAGCAAAAAAAAAAAATCCCACAGCCATAAAACTTTATGTATTGTATTTATTGTTTTAATGTATTGGATTGTATTTAAAAATACAGTTTTAATGTATTGTATGTATTGTATTTATATGTTTTATTGTTTTAATTTTATTGTAATTTTGATGTTTTAATTGTTTATTTTGATTGTGAGCCACCCAGAGACCTTTGGGTAGTGGGCGGCATACAAGCTAAATAAATAAATAAATAAATAAATAAATAAATAGCCATGTATTTTAAGCTCTTGTAACTGTTTCTTATTTACCAACCCATCTGATTTCCAACTACCTGAGCGGCCAAGAGCCATTCTCGGGCTTCTACAAAGACAGAGGATTACCATTTAAGCTCCGGATACATCTTATGTCAAGGCTTCTCAAACTCGAGTCATCCCGAAGATCCAGGTTGTCAGAAATGGTTGGCACTGCCAGCCTTGCAAACACAAGATCGATCTAAAAAGGTGAGAAGAAAAAAAATAAGTCATTTCACAAGAGATATTGTTCTCATAGCTTGTCCTCTACTTCTTATTCAGAGAATAACTTCCACAGGTTTGGGTACCTCAGTGGGTACTTTGTGAATCTGAACAGGACTGCTAGATAGTTCAGTGCTTTAAGCATCAGGCTGGGGAGCCAGCGGTTGGGGGTTCAATTCCCCATTGTGTCTCCATAACTTGAGGATCCAGCTCTACAGCTCTAAGACAACGACGATGATCCGCCCCTAATTCATTGACCAAACTCCTGTTGCTTAGCATAGTAAGCTGCACTAGAACAGGCTCGCTAATATCAATGGGCATTTAGTGAGTCAACTCCTCCATATGCAATTAAGATCTATTGAGGGAGCCCTTCTGAAAGAGCCATCCTTCAAGGAGGCTAAAAGGGTGGCTTGTAGGAACAGGGCTTTTTCAAAAGCAGCTGCCCCCAGATTATGGAATGTCTTCCCAAGTGGGAACCGCCTGGCGCCAATGCTGATGACATTCCGGCGCCAGGTAAAAACCTTCCTATTCCAGAAGTTTTTAAACTGACTATTGTGGGTCCTGATGGCAATTTTACTGTAGTAATTTAATGTATTGTATTTAAATGTTTTTATTGTTTTAATTGTATTGCAATTTTGATGTTTTAATTGTCTGAATTTTTTTATTTTGATTGTAAGCCACCTAGAGACCTTTGGGTAGTGGGTGGCATACAATCTAAATAAATAAATAAATAAATAAATAAATAAATAAATAAATAAATAAATATGTTCTATTAGTTCAAATGGGCGTATTCCAGCAGTGTCTTACTTTGGTGCAGTAAGTCACAGTTAGAGTAGGTCCACTGGAGTCAGAGGAGTTGACTCATCAAATTTCTGCTGGTTCTAGTATGATTGACTATGCTAAGCAACAGGATTTTGGCCAGTGTCATACAAATATCAGGTACCATATCACAGAATCACAGAAGTGTTGGAAGGGACCTTGAAGGTTTACAAGTCCAACCCCCTGCCCAAGGAAGGAGACCTCATACTATCCCAGACAGATGGGTGTCCAATCTTTTCTTGAAAACCTCCAGCGATGGATGGGGCACCCACAGCATTGGGAGGGAAGCTGTTCCATTGTTTAATGGCTCTCGCCATCAGGAAATTTCTCCCGATTTCCAGGTTAACTCCCCCTCTGATGAACTTCCCACCTATTGGTTCTGTGGCAACCCTTCAGTTATTGGAAGACTGCTATCATGTCTCCCCTCAGTCTTTTCTTCTGATAGAAACGAGTGAGCACGTCTCAAAATCAAAATATATTATAAACAGACCCAAATGTGTCGACAGGATACAGGGTCAGGTTGACCCAGCAAACTTGGCATCACAGCTGGGAACTTCGCACAATATCTTGCTGTACAGCGTGGGCCCAGCCCATGAAGGACAGCAAATATTCTGAGGAGACGAGATGGCCCATCATCTAGGATTGTTGACATTATCTCATGGCACCAAAAGTGTCAGTTTGCTAAGAATAACATATGGCAGTTAGCCAGTAATAAGGAACCAACTTGAAATCAATCAAAATAGGGTCAAGTCATTCTAGTGTTTGTAGCCAGATGGCCATAGGCCAAGAACATAAACAAGCACATGAAGATATGTGTATGCGTACTAAATACGTCAACACACCATGCAAAAGAGTATAAAAACCATTGAAAGCCATCACTCTGGTGTCCAGGGCAGCAGGGCCGTCTGGCTGTGCTGCGCCCCGGATCCTTAAGCTGTACTGTCTGTGTCCTGTGCTGTATCTCTATATGTCTTTAATAAACCTGTTGCTATATAACTAACTCAGCGTGGCAATTTTCATGAACCATCAATGGTACATTGGCAATTTATAATGGTGCATTGGCAACTCACAAAGAAAACAACCAAATACCATTTTTAGCTTAAATTTATCCTTATCACTTCCTCAGGCTAAACATGCCCAGTCTTTTAGCCATTTCTCCATATGATTTAACCTCCAGTCCCCTTATCATCTTTGCTGCTCATCTCTGCACTTTTTCTAGGGTCTCTGTGTCTTGTTTTATTGTGCTAACCAGAACTAGACACTGTGACTTTTGCAAGGTCTGATCCAGAAATACAACATTTCCATCAGAGTTCCCAAAGGTTCTAAAAGCTTCAGTCAAAAGGAAAATACCTTGCAGCTGGCATCTTTAAATAAGCAGAAGCCAGACAACCTAACCAGTCTAATACCAATCAGTTCTATTTCTTATCTGTTATGTTTTCTGGCATTTAGACACAAATCCACTCCTCTGCACTAATCTTGATATTTTTAATCTGCACAACAATTTGCCTTAAGTGGCTGTCTCTCAGCACAGTGCACCCGAACGTTCACTCCGCAAAATCTACATCAATCAAGATTGTTTAATTTGCAACAGTGTGCCGTGAAATTGTATTTCTGAGCACAGCGTGCATGATATAATCAAAGCATGGAAGGTAAGCTTCAATTTGCTTGTCAGTACAGAGCTGTGGACAAGAAGCTATATTGGTATTCACAGAAACCAAGGTTGCTCAGTATCTCTACAGCCAAACTATTTTGTTCCTATCTCTGAATGACATTTAAAGCCGTTCAACCCTCTACTACAGTCATGTCCAAACTTCGGCCCTCCAGATGTTTTGGACCACAACTCCCACAGTCCTTTGCCATTGGAAATACAGGCTTGGAATTCTGGGAGTTGTGGTCCAAAACATCAGGAGGGCCGAAGTTTGGACATGCCTGCTCTACTAGGACGTCACTTCAGATTTACTCACAAGACAAATGCACAAATTTAAAACAGAAAACCATGTCTTTGTTGGAGCTTTCTGCAACCTCACATCTTGGCTCTAGTAGGTTTGGCTGCAAGGGACCTTTCTGAGCCGGCATGACTGTTGATCTATCCATCCTAAGCAGCTGTTCCTTCCTGGCTATGAATTCAAAGAGAGCTACACCTCTCTACTCAGATCTCTTTCCCTTTCTTTAATCGATTGAAGTCTGTTGTTCAAAGCAACTGTGCTTGTCAGTTTGCTGTTTGATCTGTTCACATCTGTAAGTAAAGAAAATGGTTTCTATTCTTTCACTACTAATGTCTCTGACTGAGCTGCTGAGACTGCAAGTGCCAGTTAATGAGAAACGGGGTGGACTACTCTGTGGAACATGAGGCTATTCTGCTCTGTGAACCCCTGCACCCCCGCTGTGTAGCTAGAGGAATTTAACTAGGATTCAAGGCTCTCCAACATAGATCAGTCCTTACTGAGTTCCACTGCTGGGGAAAAGGCAGCATAGAAGTGCAGTAAAAAATAAAATAGAGCTCCACCAAATCACATGATCACACAACTGTACAGACAAGTGGTTGCACCAACATTCTCCATAGGTTGGGAGAAGTACAACTTCCAGCCATGGGATAAGAGAAGAGCAAAGAGCATACTCCAAAGTGCTCAAGACAGATGAAATATTTATTCTTGCCAACAAGGAAAAGATCCCTGAAGGGTACATGAACAGGAATATTGTGGTGACATTTTTAATGCAGAGACACAAGTGAGCAACACAGCCGCTTAGGTGAGCCAGGCACCTACTGTCATAAATGCACACTGGTGCTCAAATGAAGCTTCAACATTTGCTGTTTTCCCATTTGACATGATGCAAAGAGCTTTACTATACTTATGCTTCTGCCGTATATATACCAGGGTCAACGGGCAGAAATACAGTTCAGGGCAAGTAGGCATAACATAAGAGGCACCACTGTTTTTCAGATCACTCTTGGGGGTTTTTTTTGTTTGTTTGTGAGTTTGTTGTTTTTTTGGTTTTGGGGGGATTTTTAAAAATAGCTGCAACCATTTTGACAAGAAAGAAAGAAAGAAAGAAAGAAAGAAAGAAAGAAAGAAAGAAAGAAAGAAAG
>JAHTLZ010000045.1:7226840-7243847 GCA_023846285.1 Phrynocephalus versicolor | reverse complement strand
CTATCTATCTATCTATCTATCTATCTATCTATCTATCTATCTATCTAGATAGATAGATAGATAGATAGATAGATATAAACTGCCCACAAATCCATCCCGACCATCATTAAGCTATACCTTATTAATATCTGAGGAGTTAGTGATGCCAATGAGCCAGAGAGGAAGATCGAAATATATACAAAATACATCAGAGTACATATATACATACAGTTACATGCACATAAGACATTCCACATTTGTTGGTTAATCAAGAGTTGTTGATACTTAGTGGGCTATGTATCGTAAGTGATACTTTTAATTAGTTGGTAACACTGGTCATTCAACTCCATGGACATGAGGTCACAATGGTCAACCCCAGTACCCATACAGCATGAATGCCTATGCAAAGTAAATTAAGGAAAGGAGATTTGGGGGAGTGCTGACCTCAAAGAGTTGGAACGGGTCTCGAGTATCAGCTACTCCAAATCCCGACCATTGCAGATATACACAGATAACCAACCCACACCCATGGTGACTCAAGCCTCTGTTTCAAAACCTCCAAGTGAGGTGGCTGTCTAGCCTGCGGTCAAAAATGCAGTGGCCATCAGAAAGTTCCTCCCCACCTTCGTGCTGAAATCTGCATATTCCCCCTTTACCCCAAGAGTGCAAGTGCTACTTTCGAGAACAGCAGAAAGCCCATCTGCTCTCATCTTATATGGCAGCCCTTCAAGTACTTGGAAGATGGCCGCAGGAACATGTTTCCAAGTCTCTTCTCCAGAATTAAGGTTGGGCCTCAACTCCTGTGCACCACAGCTCAAAAGCATGTCAGGCAAATGGTTTCTGAAAACCCAGTATTCTGGAGTCATTTAAGAACATAAGGAGAGCCATGCTGGATCAGGCCAAAGGCCCATCTAGTCCAGCTTCCTGTATCTCACAGTGGCCCCACCAGATACGCCTGGGAGTGGACGAGACTAGATATCAGTCTCCTAATACCACTCCCCTGCATCTGGTCCTTGAAGTACCCTGGTCTTAAGCCTGGTGATTGCACATCACCATCATGGTTTGTAACCCGTGATGGACTTTTCCGCCAGGAATCTGTCCAATCCCCTTTTGAAGGCATTCAGGCCAGATGCCATTACCACATCCTGTGGCAGGGAATTCCACAGACTAACAACACGCTGGGTGAAAAAAATATTTTCTTTAGTCTATTCTCAATCCCCCAGCCCTCAGATTGAGTGGATGTCCCCTAGTTCTAGTATTTTGTGAGAGGGAGAGGAGTGTCCCTCTATCCACTTTATTCATGCCCTGCATTATTTTGTAAGTCTCAATCATATCTCCCCTCAGGCGCCTTTTTCAAAGAAACAGCCCCAAATGTTTTAGCCTTTCCTCATTTCAAATACAACGCCCATGTGACTGCATAATGTTGGTGTTAGGAATATTTACAAACAGCGGTTCTGAGACCTAGACCAGGGCTGTCCAACTTTGACCAGGCCGAGATCTACTTTTTCTGGATGAAAGTGCCTGAGGGTTACTACACTAAAACCTCTACTTATGATTTTTTTCTGTTCTGAGCATCTGGCCAGTAGGGAGAGCAGGGGACTGTGCCATGGCCCTTGAACTGCCCTGCTTGGCTGAGACAGTGGGCTGGCAGACCCAGAGCTTTGCTGGGGCAGTGGTGGTCCTTGGGTTGGGGGAGGGAGAGGTGGAGAACTTATCCCCTCACATTTTTTATTGATGGCTGGTGGGCTACTTTTGAACCCTTCATGGGCTACTGGTAGCCCCCGGTCTACCTGTTGATCAGGCCTGCTCTAGACAGTCGTAAACTGATGCATTCATGCATTGGCTCCCATTTGCAGGGCACAGCTTGGAAATGTGACTTTCTGGACTACCCACTCTAGAGTCCCCTAGTAGCCATACTGGTTGGGGACTATGGGAGCAGCCATCCAATGAAGTCATATTTGGAGCAGACAACCTTAGATTAATGGGAACAATTTTTCAGTTCAATAGAGGGTACCAACCACCATTAGGACATCAGCCCGACTGGTGTCTGTGACGGACGCTCGGATATTTGACTACCTGACACGCATGTACATGTGGTGAAACCACAAACTCTTCTTCGTTCGGTATTGCTGCCACCAATTAATTACTTCATTTCCTATAGATATGAAACAGGACTGACAAGGAGGGTAACATTGCAAATAACAATTAACGTTTATTGAGAGATAAGGTGATACATAAATAAAGGTCTGCTTTAACATTGCTTGCTTTACTTATACAGCTAAATAGATTCAGTCCCTATTGCCCTTAAACAAGCCGTAACCAGTTTCTACGTCTCAAACACTGTTTCCCTGCTGCCAACTACTAGCTTGCTGTTCACTCTCTGGTTCTCTCTAGTTCTTTGGTTCTCTAGTTCTCTTTTGTTCTCCTCAGTTCTCCTCCTGACAGTTTACCGGTTGCTCCTTATATAGATACCAGCTCCGCCCACATTCAGTAGATTGGTCGCCTATTTACATATTCATGATCATGCCATTAAGGGTTCCGTCACAGTGTTCCACACCCTGCCTCCTCCAGTGGTTGCCCACTCAGAGGCAGCACCCTGACAATCCAGCCCCACTTCCTCCAGGCTCCCTCTGAGGGGACCAGAATAGGGAAAGCTCAGAAGCACAGAACACCTGTTGAGCTGACAGCCGAATCGCCACGAACTGCCGAACCAGCAGCTCGTGCCCATCTCCATTAATAAGTGAAGATGATTTGGTACACTTCATAAGTTGCTCTATCAACCAATATTATGCTAGGTATAAGCCTTTTTCAGGGAGCAAGCTGAAACAACTGAATAAATGGACTTCTATAAAAACAAACTGATCCAACAAGACAAGAGTCTTACCCTCAAGTTCCTGATGCCATCTTGAAGTTTTAGTTTCTCAAAGAATGACTGGAAGAAGTCTGATCTTTCTACATGTCTGGGAGCCACACAGAGAGCATCTATGTCGGCTCCTACCGAAAAAAGAAAGAAATTCAATTACCAACTGCAAGTACTTTAAGAGGAGTCACTGTATGAAGCAACCACAGTTACGAGAATCGTACCTTTTGTGTGCACTCCAAGCCGATAGGAACCAAATGTGAATATTTTGCCACCCGAATATGAGCAGACCGAAGGCGGGAGGTTCTGCAGTTAAGTTGGAAAAACATTTTTATTTTGAAACTCTGTAACTAAGGTCTTCCAAAGACTACTGTTGCATCAGGCAGGATGTACAGAAACATTGGCTGGAATCATGTTGCACAGTTATGCAAACAACATAGCGTTTTAAAGTGAACTGCCCTGAGTTAAACAATCTCTGCAGATGTATTCTCGAAGGCTTTCGTGGCCAGGATCTATTAGCTGTTGTGAGTTTTTCAGGCTGTTTGGCTGTGTTCTGGAAGTTTTTCTACCTGATGTTTTGCCAGTCTCCAGAGCACAGAGAGAATTCCTAGTTCACGGAGCTTCTTGCCCTCTGAAAATGCCAGTTACAGAGACTGGCAAACCATAAGGAAGAAAAACTTCCAGAACACAGCCAAACAGCCTGAAAAACTCACAACAGCAATCTCTGCAGACATTATTCGGTGCATACTAAGTTTAATGGAGATTTCTTAAGTTAGGGCCGTTTGCTTCCAAAAGGTATACTATTTACATAATTGCAGACTTTGAGATCTGTGTCGGATACTCATACACCACATGAGTATACTGCATCCTTTGCTACTTTAGATTTGGGGGAGGGGGAGGAATTTTAAAATGTCCTGGTTATATACTGCCCTGTAGTGCTTAAAGCACTCTATGGGCAGTTTACACTTCAATTATGCAGGCTACACATTGCACCTGTAGAAAGCCGGGTACTCATTTTACCAACCTCGGAAGGATGGAAAGCTGAGTGAACCTCCGAAAACCTTTAAATGTTTCTAAAATTGACCTGGACCTTGGGGAAGGAGAAAGAGGAAGAAGACTTCTCCAGACTGTTAATTAGTAGAGAAGGCTACAAAACACCATCTCTTCATCAGCATAACAGGTGTTCCAAGCCCCACCTCCTCCCCACTCGGAGGCAACAGCCTGACAATCCAGGCTCCCTCCAAGTGGACGCATGCCAGAGGAGGCGGGACTTAGAACCATGGAACACCCATTAGGCTGACAGCCGAACCAGCGTGAACTGCCGAACCAGCGGTTTGTGCCCATCTCTTCTAATAAGTAAAAAATGATCTGGTGCACTTCAAGATACCTTGATCACATTAAAACACAAGAGCACCTCCCTCCAAAACAGAGACACTCCCATACAGAACCACAGAATTCTACCTAGAAAGCCCCAAAGAGAAAGAAGCCACAAAGAATAAGCTTTGACGAACTTCTTACCTTCCTTTCACCAACTTCCATAATCCATTCTTTGACCAGGTTATTTAGTTTATTGAGAACAACCAACCTATACAGGGCAAGTTTAAAAAACAACACACACATGTAAGGTACAATTGATTCTAAAAATAGAGCCAGCAATTTGTTTCCAGTGTTGGTTCAACCAAAATGCCCCAGGTGGAGACATCATCATTACAACTTTCGGTAAACTGAAATTGTTTGTTTTGGTCTGTTCATTCTCACCTGCAGTTCATCTCCTCCTCATCTTCAAACACACCAAAAGGCTTCATGGCTTCAATCAGCTTCTGCGTGTAAATGTAATCTATCTCCCTTGGAGGTGCCAAACTCATTGGAGAAGTAATCCCATAGTGCCTTTGTGGCTGTTTCTCCAAATAGGTTCTACAGAAAACAAAAGATGCATTAAAGGCGGTCAATGATTTTTCTTTCATCCACCCCCCCCCCTCCACCACTATTGCTTTGGTGGATTATGAAGGTGATCACTTTTGTGCTTCAGAAATTCTCAGTCACTAACAGATAAACTACTAATGGTGTTACAGTAGTATACAAAGGGTATCTCAACTACCTAAAATGACATTTTTTTAGGCAGGTGTCGAACAATCATGACAGAGTCCCTGAATATCATTTAATATAATCAGTTAAGATAGTTTTAAGCATTTTTTCACTTATTCAAAGGGATTTCAATTCACTTTAAAGTTTAATTGTTTTCCAGTGTACAGTTTCATTGTGGATTTAATTCTATTCTTTTTAATAATGTAAGCCCCCTTGAGCCCCTTGTTGAGTGAGAGTCAGCCTATAAATAAGACAAATAAATAAAACGTTGAAGGGTGCTCCTCTTTCATAAAAAGTACATGTAGTAAAATATACTGAGACTTCTAGGAAGTCTGCCTTTTCCTGACACGTGTGATTGAAATGAAAGGAGAAGAGTTCACTATAAAAGGAAAGGCAAATATATCATCCCAGTAATCTATTACCTAATTTAGAAGCATGTCACTTTCAAAAAAAAAAAGACCCAAGAATCACAGTGTACAGACATGTACTATATTTAAAGAACTACTTAGCCTATACAAAAATCTTTGAATAGAACCCTTGTAAATTGGTTAAATTAAGATTGCTGGAAGAACTATCTGGAAGAAATAGCAACAACCTCAAATACGCAGATACTACTATGATAGCAGAAAGTGAGGAGGAATTAAAGAACCTCTTAATGAAAGTGAAAGAGGAGAGTGAAAAAATGGGCTGAAGCTCAACATCAAAAAAACTAAGATAATGGCCACTGGTCCAATCACCTCCTGGCAAAAAGAAGGGGAAGAAATTGAGGCAATGACAGAGTTTATTTTCTTGGGCTCCTTGATCACTGCAGATGGTGACTACAACAATGAAATTAAAAGACACCTGCTTCTTGAGAGGAAAGCAATGGCAAACCTAGGCAGCATCTTAAAGAGCAGAGACATCACTTTGCCGACTAAAGTCCGGATAGTCAAAGCTATGGTTTTTCCAGTAGTGATGTATGGAAGTGGACTATAAAGAAGGCTGATCACCACAGAATCGATGCTTTTGAGCTGTGGTGCTGGAGGAGTCTTGAGAGTCCCCTGGACTGCAAGGAGACCAAACCTATCCATCCTGAAAGAAATAAACCCTGGATGTTCACTGGAAGGACAGATTTTGAAGCTGAAGCTCCAATACTTTGGCCACCTCATGAGGAGGGAGTCATCCTTGGAAAAGTCCCTGGTGTTGGGAAAGATTGAAGGCAAAAGGAAAAGGGGAGGGCAGAGAATGAGATGGTTGGACGGTGTCATTGATGCAACCAATATGGATATGACCAAACTCCGGGAAGCAGTGGAAGACAGGAAGGCTCGGCGAGCTCTGGTCCATGGGGTCACGAAGAGTCGGATACAACTGAACAACAACAAAAATTGGTTGAACAACACCCACTTGTGCCATTCTACTGCCAAAGGTAGAACAACAGGCAGAGATTATTTTTCAAAACTCATCTTTATTTACAATGTCTCACCTAGCTTTATGTGTGGCTAAATAGCCATCACATCACACACCATAGACTTACTCTGCTTTACCATCTGCTGGTAATCTTCATAACCACCTTTCTCCCTGGACTGTATAAGCAGAAAGGATATGAACAAAAGCAAAGCAAAGTATTCTGCTTCTATACCACCCCATAGCACTTCAAGTACTCTCTGGGCAGTTTAAAGTTTAATTATGCAGGCTACACATTGCCCCCTCCCCCCAAGCAAGCTGGGTACTCATTTACCGACCTCAGAAGGATGGAAGGCTGAGTGACCCTTGAGACTGCTACCAGGGATTGAACTCCAAGTTGTGAGAACAGTTTTACCTGCAGTAGAGGCATTTAACCACTGTGCCATGAGGCTCCTTAAAGTTTTGTTAGCACTACCTTTCTGTTGCACAACTTGTAGTATCCCAGTATCCGCTGGGGATTGGTTCCAGGCCTTCCCGTGGATAATAAAAACCACAGATAAGAGAAAATGCCTGCCCAGCCACCCCCAAACTGCTGTTTCCTGACAGTAGCTTGCTTTATGACTTCTGTTTTGAGACAGTAGCCTGCTTTACAGATGCAAGCTACTGTTTTTGACAACAGCTTGCTTTACAATGTTTTCCTCTGCCAACCATGGATAACTGAATCAGTGGATATGGGGGTCCTACTGTATTTCGGTTAGCTGCCTCTTGTGCCATGTTCCTCTATCAAGGACTCCATAGACTGGTGACAGCAGTATGCATAAGGCCAACACTTCTGTAGCATTCATACACAGATCTTTTAAAAATGCAGTGTTGACGAACCCAAGCAAGGGGCTAATACAGAGCCTTTGGTTTGCATCCAGAAAATCTCCAGTGCAGCTTTTCATTTACCCAGCTAGAGTTGGAAAATCATTTGGAAAGCTAATGATTGTAGATGACACTAAGCTAGGTAGGCTACTGAGCTACTTGGTTCAGGTTTAATTATGCAACTAATTAAATCAGCCATTTATTCTTAATTAAAAGGACAAGAATCTTAAGTTGTGCTTTCTTTTCCAGGAAAAAAAGAAGACAGCTAAGGGACACAGAGTGGCCGCTCAATGCAGAAGGTCCCAGATTCAAAGCATACCCTCTCCCAGTAATGAAGCTCAGCTCAAACTACCTCTTAGACTCAGCGCTTAAGGGGCAGCCCTTGTATTCATACCAATCCTCCATATTTATTTATTGGATTTTTATGCCACCCATCCAGCTGCCAGGCTATTATTAAGGTGGTTATTTTTATTCTTCCTTAATTCCTCCCTCCCTCCCTCCTTCATTCTATCTGCTAAATCCCTCTGGCCCACCAGCCACATGGACCACTATCTCTTAGTGGGAGGACAGGGTGTAAACGTAATAAGCAAGTGCAAATAAACTGAATTCTTCCCTTCTTAAAAGACACAATTGCTTCAGAGCAACCTAGAGCAATTATATCTCCAGGTCATGCTGACAGAGAAGACACTATCTTTATCTAGAAACAGTAGCCATGCAGCTTCTGGACACTAACTTTTTAACTGTAGGCTACTTTATTTCCAGTTTTGAGTCTCTGGATGTTGTGGGATTGTAACTTCCAGCATCTCTGCCCGCAGAGGATTCCAGGAACCAGATCTCCACCCACATCTGGCCATCTCCATTTGGGAATCGTTTTCCTTCCAATGCACTCTAGGGACAGTGTTCCTTTCCGAGAGTGCATTGCAAGGAGTAATACCTTCCGGCCGGCAGGTGTGCAAGCAGATATCCACACAGTGCAAAGGCGGGGAAATTTCAACAGTGAAATTAAGCGCAAACAGATGTTGCCCATCATACTGGCACCGCTATTCATCTTCAGATGTCAACCGGGGTCTCCCTCTCCTAAAATGGAGAACGAAGGCTCCAGTCCCATGAGTTCATGTCCTAATAAAAGTGTCCACCCTCCACAAGCCGTAAGAATCATGCGTTTTGGTGGTTTTTGTGCATAAGCCTCACCCAGCCACCTAATATTGCACTGCAAGGTTGACTTATGCACTCATTTGTTGATTTATTGGGTTATATGCATTAAGTTAAGTGCCCAGAGAGAGGATGCTGCACACCTGGGCAGGAGATTAATGAAAGATATGCATGCAAATAAATGCATATTATTTTGCAAAAGTAGCAATGCCCTTAACGCCCCAACAAGTTTGGGGGCGGGACCTAGAAGCTGCATTTCTCTCCCTCTGTTCAGCTGTTTCCAACTGGGTCCTCTCCCAGCCTCGACCTCCACCCCTCCACCCCCTTACCCGCACGTCTCTTTCATGACCACCGCCAGCATACGCTTTGCCCGCACCGACTGCAGCTAACCCGGGACGGAGCACCTGCGCTTAAGCCCCGCCTCCTCGCCGCTTCCTTCTATATATACGGAAGGGTGGCAGCGACACCTGCTGGCCCAGGGAGGCATAGAAGACGCCTCCTTCCACCCACCTCTCCCGGAGGCGTCTGCAGTTCCCAGTAGCCTCTGCGCGGGAGCGGAACCGGCTCATCTAAACGGTCGTTTCGCGCCTTTCTTTAAACACCCATGTGCGTCTTTTGCGTTCTCTTAATAGGTCCGAACTGAGCTTTTCTTGGTGTTTAAACCCACGCCTCAGGCATGAAGATTCCTTAAAAAAGGAGCTTACATACGGATAATTTTAGTTGCAGTTTATCCAATCTGTTTACTTCAACTAACAATATTTGTGTATGTGTGTATACAAATGCGGTTAGTTGAAGTAGATAGCGAGAGATATAAACTTACCCTAACAATATTTGTATATGTGTGTGTATACAAATATTGTTAGTTGAAGTGTAGGAATAGATGTATAAACTGCACTCGTATAGCAGAGATATAGCCATTCACTTCAGCTAACAATATTAGTACACGCACCTGCGTGCACACACAAATATTGTTAGTTGAAGTTTATATCTTGCTATATAGAGGTGTGGGTGTGGCTCTGGTGGTATGGATATGTCCTCAGAGTGGCATCTTCCACTGTTGCCCAAACTGCATTCCACCTGGAAATTTATGGCCAGTGGCTACATAGACAACTGAAACAGAGATGGCAGGACATGGTCAAATAAAGACATGGAAATTGACGACCTGCAGTCTGAAGGCATGATGGGCAACTGGTGTTTTAAGATCCAAAGAGCGGACACAGCAAAAAGACAAAAGAAAATATTTTTTTTACCCAGTGTGTTGATAGTCTGTGGAACTCCCTGCCACAGGGTGTGGTGATGGCATCTGGCTTGGATGCCTTTAAAAGGAGATTGGACAGATTCCTGGAGGAAAAGTCCATCACAGGTTACAAACCAAGATGGAGATGTGTCATCTCCAGGCTTAAAACTGGAGTACTTCAATGGCCAGATGCAGGGGAGTGGTATCAGGAGACAGATATCTAGACTCATGTGCTCCTAGAGGCATTTGGTGGGGCCACTGTGAGATACAGGAAGCTTGAGTAGATGGGCCTTTGGTGTGATCCAGCATGGCTCTTAAGTTTTTATGCATTGGATTACTCACAGGGTTGAAACAAACTCCCCCAGCTGGACCCTTAGACCAACCCTCAAGGAAGGATCGGAGACAGCAAAAAGATGAACCCTCAATCCTCAACCCCAATAACCACCCCAGGAGGATTGTGTGGTCAATGGCATCAAAGGCCGCTGAGAGATCCAGGAGAACCAACAGGATCGCCCTCTCCCTGTTGGCCTCCCAAAGAAGATCACCAAGCAGTGTGACCAAAGCTGTCTCCACCACATGGATCCGGCAACTATCAGTATCATACAAGAACAGCTGCAGGCTTGTTAGGGAGACATTAGTGTCCATGGCCCTCCCTCAACAGAGGTGGGGGGCTCCGGCATAGTCTATCTGCTACTTATCAGGCTGTACTTTCCACAGTACCCAGGCAAATCAAGGAGCCTTCACCACCAGGTCACAGCTAACGACCCATTCTTGATGGGTTTCAGCACCTTAGGCCATTGTTTATCTTAAGGCCATGGACACTAATGTCTCCCTAACGAGCCTATTCAGGCTTTGTTCATCTTATGAGCCAATCAGACCAGGGGACAAGAGGTCAAGCTGACTATAAGAAGGTCTCTTGCACTAGCTGTATTCAGACCGATGAAGCTGTTTGGATGAACAGCAAACGTTTCTATCTCTCAAAAAAGAAGTCCAGTAGCCATGACTCAACTCCCAGATACCCACTGCAATATTTGAACCAGGCCCAAGGGAAGCTCCACGTGGAGTGTGTTACAGTAGTCAGTCCTAGAGATCACCAATGCATGCACAATTTTCCTCAGGGAGTCCTTGTCAAGGAATGGGCGAATCTGTGCTATCAGCCGTAGTTGGAGAAAGGCCAACTTGGAAGCAATTGCTACCTGGGATTCCAGGGAGAGTGCTTGATACAGGACTCACTCTCTCAACCAGCTGGAGGGAAGACCCACCCAAAATGGAGAGAGGGCCACTGATCCCATTGGAGGACCCCCCTAAAGAACAGAACCTCGGTCTTATCGGGATTCAACTTGAACCTATTAGCCCTGGTCCACTCCAAGACTTCGCCCAGGCAGCACTCCAAGGTCTGGACAGCCTCCACTGCAGAGGTGGAGGAGAGCTATTGCTGTGTGTCATCAGCGTACTGATGTCAGCTACCTGCAGATCTCCTAATTAATTCCTCCAGTGGCTTTACATAGATGTTAAACAGCATGGGAGAGATAGCTGAGCCCCTGAGGCACCCCACAAGTGAGGGTCCACGGGACCAACAACTCACCCCCCCCCAGCTTTACTCGCTGGACACAACTCCCCGAGGAAGGATCGGAACCAACACAAGGCTGAGCCACCAATTCCAACCCCCAAGAGACTGTCCAGGATGTCGATGATATCAAAAGCCGCTGGGAGATTGAGGAGGACCAACAAGGAAGAGCATCCCCTATCGGCCTCCCTGAACAGATCATCTTGAAGCGCAACCAGGACTTTCTCTGTCCCGTGGCATGGCCTGAACACAGAGTGGAAAGGATCCAGGACATTATCCTCCTCCAGGAACCTCTGGAGCCCTCTAGCGGTGACCCGCTCAACCACCTTGCCAAAAAAAGGAATAATGGTTATCGGACAATAATTGGACAAATCATCCGGCACCAGGCTAGATATCTTAAGGCTTCACAACTGCCTCCTTCAAATGGGCAGGGAGTATTTCCCTCCCTGAAGGAGGCGTAGATAATAGAAGAAGCCCAATCCAGCATGCCCCCCCACTGTGGTCTTGATAAAGCAGGAAGGGCAAGAGTCAAATGCAGAGGCTGCCGGTTTACAACATGCCAGATCCCCGGAGGCCTCTTCTGGTATTACAGGCCCAAAATGAACCAACTGAGGAGACCGTCTGAAAGAGTGCCGCACTGGGGATGACCAGGCCAGAGCTACCACAACCGGAGTCCAGATTCAATCTGATGGCCTCAATTTTGGGTCTAACGTGGGCTGCAAAATATTTACTTGTGAAATGTCTAGGTCGGAGGAGGCCTCAGCTGACCTGGATTGGTGAGGTCATGAACCACCTGGAACAATTCTGCCTGGTGGTTCATGGACGCACCAATTCTCTGAAAGTAGTAAGCTTTATGCTTCAGGGTACTGTTGGATTTAAAATAAAGTTAAAATTATATTTCAGACAGTCTAGCCCTGCTGAGTTCCGCCGGACCCCAGAAGCCCAATGAAGAATCTGATGAGAGATCCTGGAGAAAATACTGCGTTTATTGGCCCAATAAAGACAGCAGGTGGACACAAGCCAGGAACCGGGCAAAGATGTCCAACCCCAGACACAAAGAGAACCCTCAGTTTTATTAGTTCCCCTCTTCCCACCCCCCCGGTGGCACCGCCCTGGGGTGGGCAAGGGGACGATTCTTCAAACAGTCCAATCAGCGTGGTCCATGGGTTGGCCAGAGGCGTTCCTGGGTGGTCTCTGGCAAGCTGGAATTGGATGCCCGCTCAGGTGTTAATGAGTCCAAAGTGTCTTTTGATTAGGCCATCATGATATAACAATAGGAAGGGGAAGCAAGGTATTGTCCTTAGGTCTGGGTAAACTGGGGAAATTGCAAAGTCAATAGAGGGTTGGGGAAGACTAATACAAAAGTCAATAGGGGACAGGAAAGCTGATGGGATCGTCCGGAGGTGTCTGGATAGTCCTTTTCTGGGTGCAGGGATGTGATAATGGAGAACCCCTCAGGCGGTGACAAACATCTGTAGTGTACGTGCCAGGAACTCTGCTGAAGATGGATTCCTTCCAGAAGAAGTGGTTTGCCTCGTGGGACCGCCATGATGTCTGCTCCTTGTGCCATAACCCCCTTTGCCCCAGATTATGGTTAAAGAAGCCATAGAATAAGACAGGAACATGTTTTAAGCACACCCAGGGAAGAAGGGGTGGGAGGAGAAGAAAGGGATATAGAAGAGGAGAAAGAAGGGGAGAGAGAGAGAAAGAGAGAGAGAGAGAGAGAGAGAGAGAGAGAGAAGGGGGAGAAGGGGCACCCTTTGGGTCAGGAGTCTGGGGTCTGTTTCAGACAGGGATAGTGGAACCAGGTATTAGATGGTAAGGAGGTCCCTGATTCCTGAGAATGATTGTTTAGAATCATTCCCTTTGCAAGCCAGAGCAGGGAGGGAATAATCCCTCAGTCCAGGAGAAATTCTGCCTGAACTGTGCCTCTGGCTGAGACTTCAGGGTTGGGAGAATGAAGGAAAAGAGGCAGGAAAGGGTTAACCAATACTTCATTAAGGGACATTTCTTATTCCTTGGCTGGAACCCCTGGAACTGGGAAAATCAGTTTTCCAGGGGTTTCCGCAAGAGGGGAAACTCTGTTTGATTAATTCGAGAGTGGAGAGTGGTCTACTTTCATAGAGAAACATAGGAATAGAAAGAGGACCGGTCTATCTACATAGAGATGCATGACCGATAGAAGGCATGAATTTCATGGAACTGTGACTCGGATAGAGGGCGGGGCGGGGAGTCGCTCCCCTCAGCTGCCTTTTCCCGAGTCTGTGGAACTGTGAGCCGGGTAGGGAGGGTGAATTCGTACGGCTGGTGCTGCCGGAAGGTTAGCCGCCTCTCTGGTACTCGAAGCGACTAGAGTTTTTGAATTTGCCCGGGGAAGCGTTATAGTTCTTTTTAGGGGGAGCGGTCTATTCAGCCAATTTAATGGAATAGGGTACCCCGCTGTGCGCCCCCGTCCGGCCGTATTTAATAAGACATTGATTGATGGCCGGGGGGCGCTGATTGGTCAAAACGTGCAGGAGGGCTTATTTTCGCCCTCCTGCTGTTTTATGGAGTCTCCGCAGAAATAGACTGCTGCAGGAGACTTGATACGAAGTAAACTTACAAATTGAGTGCGAATTGGAGGTTTCCGCTTGCCGGGTCTCGGCTCGCAAGGCCTCTCAGCCGGCAAAAAGTGGCGGTTTGTATTTCTCCCGATATCTCGGGAACAGTTTGGAGTTTTTGGACGGGGAAAAGAGTGTCGTGCTTGTGACGGTGTGGGGCTCATTTGGGCGGTTCCAATGGGTCTTGGAACCACTCCAGTTATTTACAAAATTTGATTTTCCATTATAACTCTTCAGTACAGTGTAGGGCCGATTAATTTATCTCATCTGCAAAGGCAGGTGGAGTCTAAGTCCAACAGCATAATTGCGACCTTGCCACGTTAATATTCCACTCTTCCTCTCAGAATCAAACAGTATTTTGTAGCTTCTCAATAACCTTACAAAGGCTGCTAAGTTTAGGCACTGCAATCTGTCCGCAGCCAACCCAGAACTGCATAACTGAGAGGGGACTGGATATTGAGGCTTCCCCAAGTGGAAACCAACATGCGGAAAAAATCTACATTGTATGTAAGTTTAGTTGCACACTTTGGGGAAAAAAAATGCTTTTTAAAGATGACAGCTCCCCAGATCCTCCCCAGCTGGAAAGGCCCTCTGGCCATGCTTGCGGAGGGTGGATTCTATAAATTAATATCCCAACAACAAACATTCCCAAGCTCCATATGTTCATTACAGGGTGCCTCCATATTTCTTCCCACAGCAAAACACGCAAACAAGACATGGTGTGTGTGTGTGTGTGTGTGTGTGTGTGTGTGTGTCTTTCAGCATCCTCAGGCAAGTAGAATTCATATACACACAAGCACTGGTACTTAACACTGCCCATCAGCTCTTTAGACTTTCTGTATCCTTTATAGTGAAGATAAGTAAAATATTAGTGCACTTTTTGACAAACATAATAAACACTGTACTTCTGCCACACAAAACTTGGAGCCGTGTCACTAAAAATAAATTCCTTCCCTGTTTTTAATACCACAATGGTGTCGGGGAATAATTACTTAACATTATCTGAAATAAGACAGTTACTCCCTTTGGTATCTATGCATCTATATAATGCAAAAGGGAGCGCGCCATACGGTGAGAGCCCTCCCCTTTCTCCAAATGATTACAACCCCAGGGCACCCACCAATTATGCTCTGGCGTTGATTGCTTGCATTAAGTCCCCAGAGTGAAATCCTGTCATTAAACTGGACCGGCCGGGGCCATGGTGCCATTTTCCTTCCAAATTGAAGCCTAGATTAATTGTGGTACTGGCGAGCTCTCAAAACAGTTTAGGAAAAAGAAACTAACCATTAACACAGTGAAGCCACACTAATCAGACTAGCCGTGATGCGGTCTCTTTCTTTGATCAGCTCCCGCTCTCTCAGCAGGCCCCAAAATAGCCGCAGGGTACAGGAGTGCTTCCATTGCAATCATGTTAATTTTGCTTTTAGTTTGTCTTTAGCTGTTGGAGATTAATGAATAAAAGTTGTGTTTAAATTTACAACTCAGCCTGCTCTGATCGCTCGGTGGTTCCAGCGCCCCTGGTTTTTCAGCTCTGATTATCTTAGCCAGTCATCTACCCAAAAAAAAAAAAAAAGGTTTTCATAGAATGAAATGCTTTCTCTGTCTAGAAGAAGACAACACACTAATCTGACAGGATGCCAAAAATAGAGAGGTAGACCGGGTGACATCTTAGTGACCTACATTTTGCTAAGTGTATGAGGAAGTAATCTATTTATAATCTCTTTTTTTGGCTTGATAGCATTTTTGTCTATTGATAAAGTATGGACAGTGTGTCTCTCCTTGCAAGGCAGCAGAATCTTCCATGCAAATCCTGTGAAGATGCTGTTAGAAAAGTGAGGGATCCAGCCAACCCAGGTGTCTTGATCTAATGAAGGGCAGCAAACTGTCAGTTACTGAGAGGACATCCATATACAGCGGACCCTCCTATAACAAAGGGTTTGTATAACATAAAATCTGTAAAACATAAAAAAAATTCCAGAAATAGGGGAAATTTGCCTAACAGAATCACCTATGAGGCGAATCCGTACAACATAAAAATGGTCGTGATTAGGGATTACTCCATTTTCAATGCATTCCTATGGGAAATTTGTGCAAAGGAAAATTTGCTTAACAGAATTTCATTTGGTAACGAATTAATTCTTTTTTACAAGGCACCACTGTAATGGCACTGCACAAAAGCTGTCACATATGTATTTGTTTTCCAATCATTTCTTCAGTACTCATGGCTATGAAATTGACAACACACTGTTCCCTAAATGCTCTGCAAAGCCCCACCCCACCTCCCGGATGTAGCATTGGTTAAATTGCCCTCTCTAAGAGCAAACAGGAAAACAGGAATGTTTCACACCCAGTACCTGAGTGTAGATGGATTGACAGCACCCATAAAACCATATCTGTTGGCAGCAAGTGTATAGAGAGGCATCAGCGCTGATACTGAAGGAAATACAGTATGTTGCCAGCATAATTAGTAGCCACGGCTGGCCTTACTGACCTATTTCAAATCGTTTAGGAATAAGATCTGAACACTGTCAGTTCAGATCTTAGATAAGCATATATATTCACCATTCAGGATCAACATTCTTCTTGTAGTACTAAGATGACTTCTTGAACATTTCAACTACTGTATTCCCTGGGAAGTCTTCATTCAAGAGATTTATCAAAAGACTTCATGATGCCAAATAAATGGTGCCTTATCCGATCACCCTTATTAATAATCCCAAATAACACTTGGCTTTGCAGATGTCATGCTGATTATTTTACGCCATGCCCATGACTCTCCTAAATGCTTGTTAACTTTATCTGTAATACAAATGCAAAACTAGGCTCAGGAGATACTTTTATAGGCCACTAATAAAAGAAAAAAACATTGCAAGCTTTCGAGTGCAACACACTCTTCTTCAAAGCAAGTCCCAAAAGTTTTTAAAAAAAATTCACCCTCCTTTTTTGCTTCATCTCTAATAACAATTCTCCCTCATTTATTCAACGCCATCATTACGCTAGTAATAATAAATATGTCCCATCATGTCAAGTCCAATACATGGCCACTCATTTCAGGATTTTCTAGGTATACTCCGAAATAGTTTATCATTTATTTATTTTATTTATTGGACTTATATATTGCACCAACTAGCAACAAGGCTATTTTGTGCGTGTTTACAAATAATTCGACAACCAAACATGAACAGTATACAATGTAAAAATGTGGCTAATAAACAACATAAACGAGACTAAATCAACATCTGGAAGTTGAGTCATGGCAACTGGACTTCTTTTTCTTGAG